>CM019827.1:61747545-61955323 GCA_009763385.1 Coix lacryma-jobi var. lacryma-jobi
GCTCGAGGCACATGACCGAAAACGCCAAGTGGTTCTCCAGTCTTAGTCCAGTCGCCGGAAAGGAGTTTATCACCTTCGGCGACAATAGCAAAGGTAAGGTCTTGTCTCGCGGGTCGGTGCGAGTTAATGAGCACTTCTTGTTGCGTGATGTTGCTCTTGTTTCTAACTTGTATTTTAACCTTATTTCTGTTTCGCAACTTTTCGATGATGACTATGAGATTCGTTTTAAACCGAATCTTAGTCGTATTTTGGATCCTCAGGGCAATCTTGTATGTTTGATTTCGCCCTTTGGAAAAGTCTTTCGTGCAAATTTCTCAGAGTCTTTTGGCACTTCTCGTTGTCTTGTGGCTGGACCTTCTTCTTCTGATCTTTGGAAGTGGCATAGGAGACTAGGACATTTGAGCTTCGACTTGCTTGCAAGACTTAGTTCACTTGGCCTAATCCGAGGATTGCCCAAGTTATCCATGGAGAAGGATCTTGTTTGCCACTCTTGTAGACATGGGAAGATGGTTGCCACTCCCCACCATCCAGTGACTCAGGTCATGACCAAGCGCCCTGGAGAGCTTTTGCACATGAACCTTGTTGGTCCGGCTCGGGTGAGCTCGGTTGGGGGGAAGTGGTATGTGCTTGTTGTTGTTGATGACTTTTCGAGATATTCGTGGGTCTTCTTTTTAGCTGAGAAGACCAAGACTTTCTCCTTTGCTCGCAATCTGATTTTGCGTCTTCAGAACGAGTTCCCTTTGAACTCGATGCGAGCTATTAGGAGTGATAATGGTTCCGAATTCAAAAATTCGGATTTTGAGAAGTTTTGTAACTCTTTGGGTTTAGAGCATCAGTTTTCTTCCCCCTACACACCCCCTCAAAATGGTGCTGTAGAGAGGAAGAATCAGACCCTTGTAGAGATGGCCAGGACGATGCTCGATGAGCATAGGACTCCTAGGCAATTTTGGGCCGAAGCTATGAGCACTGCATGCTACATTTCCAATCGCATTTTTCTCCGAGCTTTCTTGAAAAAGACTTCTTATGAGTTGCATTTTGGAAAACTGCCCAAGGTGAGTTATTTTCAAGTTTTTGGTTGCCATTGTTTTATACTCAAAAAGGGCAACTTGGACAAGTTTGAGTCTCATTCTTCTGACGGTGTGTTTTTGGGTTATGGCACTCACACTCGAGCTTATCGTGTACTTAACCTTGACACTAACCGAGTCATGGAGACATCCGATGTCACCTTCGACGAGACCATGGTTTGTCCTTCTTCTCGTTTTGAGAGTGCAGGTGATCATGAGGTTGGTGAACCTCTTTTTGATGACGAGGACGAGGGTGCTGAAGGTATGGATGATCCAGCACCCCCTCCACCTGCTGTGCCGCAAGGAGCGGCTTCTACGACGACTCACGGCCCCGACACGTCTTCTTCCTGGGGGCCGTGGGATCCGCCACCCCGAGCTGTACCTTTTGTACTCGGGGAGGCACCAGCTGCTGTTGAGGGGGAGATCACCTCTGCACGGGAGGCGCCACGACATATCCAGCGCCAACACCCCCCTCAGCAGATGATCGGCAACATTGACGAACGGGTCACTCGGTCCAGGTCTCAAATCTCTCACTTTGCTCATTCTGCTTTTGTTGCTGATTTTGAGCCCCGAGATGTTGGACACGCTTTGACGGATCTGGATTTGGTCAATGCCATGCATGAGGAGTTAGAAAACTTTGAGCGAAATCGGGTTTGGGTTTTAGTTCCACCTCCTCCAGACTGTAAGCCTATTGGGACAAAATGGGTTTTCAAAAACAAGCAAGGAGAGGATGGCCACGTTGTTAGAAACAAGGCCAGGCTTGTAGCGAAAGGCTATAGTCAGAAGGAGGGGATAGACTATGAGGAGACTTTCGCTCCTGTAGCTCGTTTGGAGGCTATTAGGATACTCTTGGCTTTTGCTACATCCAAAGGTTTCAAACTTTTTCAAATGGATGTCAAGAGTGACTTCTTAAATGGCTACATAGAAGAAGAGGTTTATGTTGAACAACCCCCCGGTTTTGAAAATCCCAAGTTTCCAAACCATGTCTTTAAACTTCACAAAGCTTTGTATGGTTTGAAACAAGCCCCTAGAGCCTGGTATGATAGGTTGAAAACCTTTTTGCTTGCTAAGGGTTTCAAAATGGGATGTGTAGATAAAACGCTCTTTCTCCTCAAGCAAGGCAAAGACACTCTCTTGGTCCAGATTTACGTGGATGATATCATTTTTGGTGGTTCTTCTCACGCTTTGGTTGCCAAGTTTGCAGATACTATGAGCAGGGAGTTCGAGATGAGCATGATGGGCGAGCTGACTTTCTTTCTCGGATTGCAAATTAAGCAATCCCGAGAAGGGACGTTTGTGCACCAGGGCAAGTATACCAAGGACTTGCTGAAGAGGTTCGATATGGGTGAGGCCAAGCCTCTTCCAACACCCATGTCGACCACGACGGCCCTGGATGCGGACAAGGATGGAGAAGCTGTGGACCAGAAGGAGTACTGAAGCATGATCGGGTCGCTGCTCTACCTGACGGCGACACGCCCGGACATCCAGTTCGCGGTGTGTCTGTGTGCGCGCTTTCAGGCGTCGTCGCGCACTTCTCACCGTCAGGCGGTGAAGCGCATTTTCAGGTACCTTCGTTTCACACCTGAGTTCGGGATTTGGTATTCAGCTTCCTCCACCCTCTCCCTTTGCGGTTATTCCGATCCCAATTTTGCTGGTTGTCGCATTGAGCGCAAGTCCACTTCTGGGACTTGCCAATTTATCGGTTCTTCTCTTGTATCGTGGTCTTCTCGCAAGCAGTCTAGTGTCGCCCAGTCTACCACGGAGGCTGAGTATGTTGCTGCGGCTAGCTGCTGTTCCCAGGTACTCTGGATGATGGCCACTTTGCGTGATTTTGGTCTGAGCTTTTCTCGTGTTCCTTTACTTTGTGACAGCACGAGTGCTATTTGCGTTGCTAAGAACCCTGTGCTTCACTCGAAGACCAAACACATTGATGTGCGCTTTCATTTTTTGCGAGACCACCAGGAGAAGGGTGATATCGACCTTCGCCATGTCAATACTCATCATCAACTAGCTGATATTTTCACCAAGCCTTTGGACGAATCAACCTTTAATCGGTTGAGGGGTGAGCTTGGTGTGTGTTTCCCCTTTTAGATGGGGGAAACATTTTGGTTCTTGTATCATAGACTGACTTTTCGCTTCTCTTTGTTTCTTCAATTGGTTTATTCTTGCATCCTTTTGCATACGCTTTTACATTCTAAGCTTCACGGATATAATCATTAGAATGTAACTATGCTCTGTGTAGTATATGCTCCGATGCTTTATGATTGATGCCTGTAGTTTATGCTCCTTCTGATCACTAATCCATACTATGAGCTAAGCTATTTTGAAATGGTGAACTTGTTAATGAACTTAAAATCTGCAAATGTTCATCATCGAGATGTGCAACTAGCTTGTGTAGAATATGTTGAAATCACACTTGTGCTTTTCATATATGCTAGGTTGCTATGTCTCTAGTTCTGAGTTGATCACTTGCTTGGTCTGTTCATATACTGTCTTTAATTTGAACCAAGTTAAGTGAATCAGAAAGATCGAGATGGGATTGCTTGTCAACACATCACAGTTTCGAGACTGTTTCTTATTGCACTTTGAGTTAAACTTGAGCTGTGTAGTGTATGACCGAAACTGTTGCTTTAAGCTTCTGATTGCTTCTGCATAGGCTTCGCACAGTTGAAAAGTTAGGCAAGACAAGTTTTCAACCTCTCGCAATCACATGCTAAAATTTGAACTTGTGTAATTCAAACCGCTGCAACTCCGATAAAATTTGGATACACAAGTCTATATTTCATTCTATAGCATGATGGTTGAACTTTGCTAGGGGTAGTTCACCTTGTACACATGTTTAGCACTTGTTTGATTTCCAGTCTATACTTGACTAGTGCTATCTTGATGGTGACTCCTTTTTGGCTAAAATTGCTCACTTTGCTCATATGTTCATATTTCATAAGTGGTGATCAGTTTGAGCCTTTGCTAGCATGTGTGCTTCAGTTGCGTCATTGGACTTATACTGTGTAGAGCATCCTTGCATTCTCTTGACTATATTCCTAAAGCTGCTAACTTGCATTCATATGCATTTTGGAAGGGGGAGAACTTCTCTTGTTGGCACTTTTGATGGTGCATTTTCTGAGGGGGTGAAAATTGCTTTCGGTTCCTTTTACTTGATGGTGCATTCTCAACTAAGGGGGAGAATTTGCAAATCATATGCTTCCCTAAGTTCAACTATGGGGGAGTGTTTGAGTTGTGTGCACTATTCGAGGGGGAGTCTACTGCTTTTTGTCAGCTGCAAGGCTTTGGTATCGGGCTTTCTTGCTAGTTGTGTTGAGCCTCTGTGCCTCTATCTTGAGGGACTAGCATTTTGCTTCGATTTTTCAAATTGGTATTTGCTAGCGGTGTTGAGCCTGTTCTACCTCTTCTTGAGGGCTAGCTTTGTTTTGCTTGATGTTCAGTTGACTTTCCAATTGGTATTGAATTTTCCTGCTAGCGGTGTTGAGCCTGTTCTACCTCTTCTTGAGGGCTAGCTTTGCTTTGCTTGGTTGCGTCGAGCCGTTGCCCATGTCTTTGGGAACCAAGTTGTTCTGCTCTTTCCACTTGACCTTCTTCGGCTTTGCTATGCTTTTGGGTCATTTGGTCGAGTTTTCTCTCTTTCCTTCTTTCTTCCTTCTTTCTATTATGATTTGTGTTGGTAGTTGACAATGCAGTCATCAAGGGGGAGATTGCGGATACATGGGTGTATGCCGAGTCTCTGAGTGATGAGTGATTGTCAACTGGGATAATGCGCATGTTCTTTGGCTTGTGTTGTGCATGTGTCGAACACGGAGACAGTGATCAGAGGCAAGGTGAAGGTCAAGTAGAGACGTGCCGTGCCGAGGGACCGAGAGTGGCGAAGGGCGGACGTGAGGCTTGGACTGAGGGACTGGTGGCCCGAGGATCAGCTGTGGTGGCTGGCAGCCTGGGACAGCGACGAGCGGAGACTTGCGAGCACGGTGTTGCCTGGGTCGAGGACCTAGGGACACGTGTCGGTGGACGGGGTGCACGTGCGGTGCATCCCTTCTACAGCTTCGGTTTGGTGGTAGAGCCAGAGAAAAACCATCGGGTGGACGGTTTCCAGGTTTGGGCCTCAAAACCTGGGCGCTGATGGTTTCCGAGTTTGGCCACAAAACTCGGGCTGAGGACGGTTTCCAGGTTTGGGCCTCAAAACCTGGGTGCTGCGGGTTTGCTGAGTTTGGGCCACAAAACTCAGGCTTCGGTGGGCTCGTTTCCCGGTTTGGGCCTCAAAACCGGGGGATGGCTGTAAAGGCTGGTTTCCCGGTTTCGGCCACAAAACCGGGGGTGCGACGTCCATGAAAAGGACAAGCGGAGCGAGGGCGGCACGTGGCGGCAATCGGTGAGGTTGCGTCGAGGCAACGCTACCAGTTGTGCGGGCGTGGCCGTCGGATCCACCTACCACCGAGTTGGTCCAGAATAACCTTAGGGTTTAGCTGGTTCGCTCTGTAATTAGAGAGGGGTAGAGTAGGAATTAGAAATAGGTTAAGTAGAGGGAGACACCCTCCTCCCCAACCATCTCAGTCATTTGCTCTTTGCTTCTAGGTTTTCCTCCTCTCCCTCTCCCCTGCTGTAGCGAACCTAAGATCCACAGAGAAGAGAACAATACCTCTGTGCCCGTGAGATTTTGAGGAAGTGAGACCGTAATCTCACTATTGTAGCGTGTGGTAGCCACACGGTTGCAATTTCGTGGTTGTGATTCGTGTTTTGATTGTGTTCTTCACGGATTACTTTTCTCCATGTTTTCCCGTCGATCGATTTCTTTGCTCGGTGCATCTCTTGCAAATCCGTTTGAACCAAGTTGTTCTAGATCGTGACGCACTTCTTTCCACCGAAGGAATTTTCCTCTAACCTCACGAGCTAGTAGATCGATCGATTTTTGTTTTGGATCGGTTTTGCTCCCTTAGTCCCGGATTCTTCCAATTCACCGATTTGGAGTTAGGTTCGAGCCATGATTCTTTTGGGATAGCTCACTAACATCCTTGGAACTCCTCATACCAAGTCTAGGCCTTAGTGCTTTTGATTCGGAGGAGATCGAGTGAATTTCGCGGAAGAACAGCGCTGTTTCGGGACCATCGGACGCTGAACCTGGGAGCATTGGACGCTGAGTTCTTCACACCGGAGTGTCCGTTGCCACGTGTCACCTGACAGTGATTTTAAAGGAGCATCGGATGCTGACCATTGGAGCGTCTGTTGCCATCGGATGCGCCGGAGGTCAAGCATCGGACGCTACTGTTTCACTGTAGCAGCGTCCGATGCCTATGCAGTAAGGTTCCAGATTTGCTCTGTTTGCATCGGACGCGTCCGTTGGTTGGTCATCGGATGCTGCCAGCGTCCGATGTTGCTGAGTCTGCGCAGTTTCGTCCGCGGTTCGATCGTTCGTTGTCGGTTTTGATTTCCGGCTTTTGCGTTGGATTTCTGACTTCGTGCTCTACAGAAATCGGGCTTCCCGCTTTGTAAAATAGCCCGAATCCCCCTTGCGTTGCTCGGGGGAGGTTGAGGTTACCCAAAGTTCATCCTGTCACTAGTTGACCTGCGTGAACTTGGGCAAGGGCTCTTTTGTGGTGTCCCGCTGTGTTCCTAGGGAGCATCCACCCATTCTCTTGGGTCGTGGACATCACGCGCATCGGCTTTTGCTCTTAGTGTTGATTTTCGGGACAGAGGTTTAAAGTTTCTAAAAAGAAATTTAAAGCTCCCATTCACCTCCCCCCTCTGGTCGCTTTCTGGTAGCACTTTCGGTCCTTCATCATCATAGATCATCTATCCCTCATCACATGGCGCCACTGCGTTTCAATGATGAAGGTAATATTTTAAGGTAAGTGATCATTTTCTATAAAAGCTTTCTCTTGGTCTTGCTCTGCACATAAATCAAAAGAATCAAAATGTTTGAGTTACAACTTTAAATAATTCAATCTATGAAACTCAACATGCTTTGTTCTTTGAGTATCACTCTTTTATTCACTTAGTTTTGAACAACTCAACCCTTGTTGTCAATTCATGCTCACTCTTCTGATTTCATCACCCATGTTTTAAGAGTGAAACAATGCACAAAATACCAATCTTATCATATTAAATGTGCCTAAGGCTAGAGTAGAGTAAATGAAGTTTTGGTTCTATTGGTGTTTTCTCACCAGTAGAACTTATGCACTTGATCTCTGCCTTAGTTTTGCAAGTTGGACACACTGTACAAAGAGTGGTCTCCCAAAGTTTCATGAATTCTAGAGGATGTTGCTAGCTTACAGTATTAATGCTTCACTTTAAAATGTTGGTTTGACATTTACCTCCTATTTTCTTGATATATATGTGATAAAATAATTATTGTACCATCATTGAGTCACGTACATAAATGGAAATCCAAAACTCTATTGCTTTGTACTTGAAAGAAATAAATTAAGACTCTAAAATAATTAAGGTGTAGTTTTTTTCACTAACCCTTAATCTATTCCACGAGCTTTGTTGTCTATCTGAGTTTCAACAGAAGATAGGAATTCCACTATGATGCTGACGAAGCCTTCGTCCACTCAAGAGCCAATCATCAATGGTTATAGCTCAAGAGAAGTGATGAACATCTACGCTGTCAAGGATTCAAAGTAAATGATCATGCCAACACCCATTAAAGAATATGAAGAGCAGTGAACGAAAGGAGACAAGTCCACCAGCCACTTGAAGAAGAAAGAGAGTTCTACTGAAGTACAACTAAGGTCTTCACCACGAGGATTTGCTGATGCACCCAAGGAAGAATAAAGAGCGTGGAAGAAGTCTTGTTCGATAGACTATAAACATCGAATCCTCGCCGGAAGGTAACTCGGTAGTTATCCATATTTCTTTACTTTTTAGCAAATTATATTTGCATTAGAAAAGGAAACAAAAATATTGCATTTGTTACACTACATCATAAACCATGAAGCCCCATGTGAATAATTCTATGGTGTGTAAAAACCCATAGGAATGTTCACCGAGGTGGCATAAAAAATATAATAATAATAAAATAATACTAAAAATAAATATGCATATATTCATCCTGTTGCATTTTTCTTGCATCGTAAAAAAATATTAAATATAAAGAAAGAGATCTTACTGAAATTCTAGACAACTAAGGCTTGAGTGGCCAACCGCTAATGCTTAATCTGTTCCACAAGTTTTGTTGTCTATTTGAGTTTCACAGGATTTGAAAGGCCAAGAAAAGCTGACGAACAAGTGAATGCTCCATCCACTGTTGGAGCACTGTCTCAACAAACATCAACATCAATCAAAGCTCTAATAGAGGAAGGACATATCCACTGCCAGTCTGCTACATTGCAAAGTGACTACGTCAACATTCAGCTTGGGGGAAGGCACCCCCATGTATCCACGTAAGTTTCTCTATCTTCTTAAGTTTTTCATTCTATAAATAAATTCAAAACACCAAAAATATGTGAGCACATGAAGGCTCACCGCTAATTAAAAAAAAGAGAAACAAAAATATGTGTCCACATGAAGGCTCACCATTAAATCTAAAAAGAGATACTATAGAGAACTGCTGAATTTCTGCTTAGTGGAAAGGAAAAACATAAATGATCTTAAGAGCTTTAGACAACTAGATAAAGGGAAAGAATATTTATCACTAACACTTAATCAAGTTCCACTAGTTGTGTTGTCTATTTTTAAGTTCAGCAGGAAATAAAGGAGGGACTTAAGCCATTGCTGATGGTCTACTCATCTTCTGGGGAAGAGATCACGTCAAGATCCAGCTTGGGGAAGAGCACCCTCAGTTATCACGATAAGTATCACGGCTTTTTATCTATTATTATTAGTTTGGTTTAGTTAGATCAGGATAATAAATGTAGAAACCCCTAAAAAGATGAATAACTATTACAAAACTAAATAAGGATATTATATAATGAATAAATGCCTAAATGGATATGAACTTAATTTTGCTCATGATGAAAATGATGAATAGTTGCTCTGCCGTAATCCCTCTTAAGTACCTACTGTTCAAACTTAAATTTTCTTGAGTTTTAGACAAAGTTGTTCTGAATAAACTCTAAACCTGAAACCTGTGGTTGGCAAATGCTTGATCAAAAGTCTAGATAATAGTGAGATATGATATAAAAGTTTGAGCTGCTGTTTATCTAATTCCTAGAGATACTAGAGTTCTGGAGGTTTACACTTTGAAAAGATTAAAGATACATGATGAGATCCTGTATGACATAACATGAATTCCTACCCAGAGCCATTAATATGATCTTAAGATAAGACTACTTGCTTTGTTCTAAGTTTTTAGTTATGGTTGAGAAATTTATCATGCTCTAGAGATCAAGAATGTTTTATTAAAAGATTCACTCTTCCGAAGTAGTATTGTGTTAGAGGCATGGGCTATGCAAAAGTATAAAAGGAGGAAATAAAAAGGGACAAGTGTCCGACTACCTCAAAAGAAAAAAAAGAGTTATGATAAAAATATGAAAGAGAAAAAGAAAGATAGCCCATGGTCCCTCTAATTACGATATGCCAGCAAGAGATGACAAATTTCAAAAGTTCTAAGTTCTTGATCTATGAGTATGACATCTTTCTTCCTAAACTTTGAACTTTGACTTGGTAAGATATGCTTTTCACTTCTTAAAGCCCCAGATATATATCCATAGAAGGAAGAAAAATGCATCAGTGAGGAATCATAAAATATAAAAGAGCGATTTGAGAGTGTCATACAGTGAAATCTCTGATCTTTATTTTGAAAATATATTTAAAACTCCACAATGAAGGTTGATCAAAGAGTTAGAGATACAGTGCTTAACTTGATTGTTCTATCTTTCAATTGTTTAAAGACCCAAGTAAAGGAAAAAGCTCCATAGTTAGAGGTAATATGAGAAAGTCAGAATAGTTAACTCTGATTCAAAGGAAGATTTTTGTTTGAACATATGTACCATTGAGGTGTGAAAGCATAGTAGCAATTCCTGATTCATCATGAATGTTTGCTAAGAGACTAGCAAAAGGTAAGCTTGGGGGAATTGTTGAAACTGATTATCTATCATAATTAAGGGATAAATAAATATGAAAAGGGCAAGAATTTGATCACCAACAAAGGTTTAGGGTTTCAACTAACAATATTCCACGAGTTTTGGTGAACTATGATTCTGTAGGGACTAAACCAGGAAATCAGCACTGATAGCTTCCCATAGAAGGAAACCGACGGGGGATAACGCCACCACCACGTCAGGATTATTCTAGAAGACTCCAGAGGACGTAAGAAGACACCAGGAGGTCGACCACCGCGAGAGGCCGCTAGGTGGGACCGGTCGGTCCGACCCTTAGACCGACCGGTCTGCCCCCGGGCCCGTTGGCTTCCGTCTTCTGCAAGCTTCCTCCACCGACCTCTAGGACTCATCTCAGCCATATCTTAAGTCGGTTTGATCTAACGGCTGCGGTTGATCCCTCAGGGCTATATAACCAGACCCCAGACCCACCTCTCAATCATCATCAGATCTCAAGTCATTAGAAGAGGAGGAGGATCAATCAGAAACCCTAATTTCCTTAGAGCCACATCAACTTAGGCATAGCTAGATAGAATTAGAATTAGAAGAGGCAAGCTTCGCTTGGATTCTGGATCTAGTCGCGAGAAGGCTCGGTAAACCCAAGATGAAGGACCGAAAATGCTAAAGCAAGGCGACCAGAGGGGGGGTGAATGGGAGCCTAAAATTTCTTCTCAGAAATTACGGCCTCTGTCCAAATAAAATCAACCCCAAAAGCTTCGGACTCAAACGTGGTGCCCACGACCCTAGAATGAGGGTGGATGATCCCTAGGATCACAGCGAGGCACCACACAAGAGAGCAAACCAAAACTCTCAAAACTCCAGACCAAGTTCGTCCCAAAAGGACCACTCCCAAACGTAGATAGAGGGCTCCGTCGGGATTCCTCCAAATACCTATACTAACACGTAGCAAAGATACCTAGAGAGGTTCCTAGGTGAACTATAGGAGCAAACGAAAAGTCTGGAAACAAAACGGAAAAGCCGGGAGAGCAAACGCACTAAAACGCAACCTACAGCCGATTCCCGGACTGTCCGGGCTGCAGGTGCTGGACTGTCCGCGCTAGGGGCGGACTGTCCGCCAGCTAAACGGCAAAAACAGCAAAGCTGCTGATCCTCCCCTGCGCGACTCGCGGACTGTCCGCGCCGGTCAACGGCGAACTGTCTGCCGGTCACCCGAGAGGAAAAAGCCCGAGGCCAACAGCCACTGCTCGGCTGAAACCCCGATGCCCGGACTGTCCGCGGCCTCTATGGCGGACTGTCCGCGGCTACGGCGGACTGTCCGAGACCCGCACGGTGGACTGTCCGCGACCTCCCAGAAAGTGCAAAAGCTGCACGGGACAAAACCAAAATCGATTGGATCTTCACCAAATCGAACAAGGCTGCAACCAAACTTCTCCCAAGTGTTCTTCTATGTGTTGGGAAGCTAATCCTAGGATATCATCGCTTCAACCCAACTATACCATGAGAAATACGAAGAACACTAGAAAAGGGGAAGAGGGAAGAACAAAAACGATTTCGACCCGATCTACTTGTTCGTGAGGGTAGAGATGAATTCCTTCGGTGGAAATGTTCTCCTCACTTCAAAGAACAAGTTGATTCAAACGGAATCGCAAAAGACGCAGCGTAGAGGGAGATCAAGTGAGGGGAAAATCGTGGAGAAAAGAAGAACGCGAAGAACAAATTCAAAATGCGAATTCAACCACGAATTTGATCCTTGGATTCAGAGGAATGGATGATTGATTAATCACTCGGTGTCGGGCTACAAGCCAATCCTAGCAACACAAAGCTTGGATGGCAAAAAGCTCAAGAATAAGAGCCAACTCTCCCTAACCCTAGCCTTCTCTCACACGAACAAAATGACAGAGACACCGTCCAAGAATTCCCAAGGATGGCGGCTGCCCTAGCAGCCCCCTCATATATATAGGCGCACGTCCGAAGACCAAAACGCCCTTACATTAAGCACTCAACCCAAATACCCCCCAGGGGTAAAACCGTACAGTCCGGTCAATCTTCATCCGACGGCCACGCCCGCACATCCGGTAGCATCGCCTCGACGCGACCTCCCTGATGCCGCCACGTGCCGTCACCATCGACCACCGCGTCTTCCTCGTGGATAGCTACGCCGCCGCGCCAGCCTCTCCGAGCCGCCACGCGTCGACCGTCCTTTCTGACCAACCCCCGGTTTTGAGGCCCAAACCGGGAAACTCGCTAGCCCAGGTTTTGAGGCCCAAACCTGGCAAACCGTCCACCCCGAGTTTTGAGGCCCAAACTCGGAAACCCGCGAGCCCAGGTTTTGAGGCCCAAACGTGGAAACCGTCCATCCTGAGTTTTGAGGCCCAAACTCGAAAACCGGCCACCCGAGTTTTGAGGCCCAAACTCGGAAACCGTCAATGGTAGCTTTTTGAGGCTCAGCTACCGAACCCGCACCGTAGACGGGATGTGGTTCACACACCCCGACCACCGGCACCGATGCCGATGCATGTCCAGCCTCCACGCCTGGCACAACGCCTTCGCCTTCCTTCTTAACTCGGCCGACGGCACTTGCGCCGCACGCAAGCCCGTGTCCGACCTCCCACCAAGTGCCACGACGCCATCGTCTTCCTCCCGACTCGGCCGATGCATTGCACATCCCCATGTGCTCTCGCTTGCCGATGCCACGTGCCAGCTACCACAGCTAGTCGTCTAGCCCTCTGGTCCGTCAGTCCAAGCCTCACGTCTGCCCTTCACCGCTCTAGGTACATCGGCATGGCACGTCCGCCGCACGGCACGCCCATCCTTCACTGCTCCCGGTCCGTCGGCACGACACGTCTCTACTTGACCTTCACCTCGCCATTGACCACTGTATCCGAGCTCTACACCTGCACATCAACACAACCAAGAGACACATGTTGCACACACACGCCAACACAGAAACACACCACAACTCAACGCCACCGGTTAGTCATAAACATTAAGCGCATAGCTAGATATAGAGTCAACCGGGTAAAAGCCTCAAACCTTCCTCAACAAAGTCAATCATTCATCATATATGTTCTCAATCTCCTCCTTGATGAATGCATTGACTAAAAATAAACCACAAAGGAAGGGTTTGAAGGCAAGCCTCATTCAAGTGCCCAAAAGCCAAGCAAAAGCAAACAGAAGGCCACTTGATATGAGGAAGGATCATGAAGACTCCAAATAAAAGCTCTCGGTCCTGAAAGAAACGGGAAAAGTGGGCAAAGCCTCCACACAACCAAAGAGTCAAGATAAAACAAGAGTTTCATGAAAGCCCAAAAGGTACTCGAAAACCAATCTCCGATAAAATTGTCAAACAATCATCACAAAAGAAACCAAGGTACTTATCTACTTGGATTCACTTGGGTCGAGATTTCTCCCCCTTTTTCTCTTTCTCTTTCTCCCCCTTGATGATTGAATTGACAAAAAAATAGGCACAAGAGATGGTTTGAGATACCAAAGCCAAAAATCTCATTCAAGTGATCAAAAGCCATAGAAGGGCAAAGAACAAAGTCACTTGTCATGAGAAGATTATCCATTCAAATGCCCAAAAGCCAAAGAAATGCTAAAGAGGGGGCAATTTGAAATGGACATAACTTGGTCCCCAAAGACATGGGCAACGGCTCAACGCAACCAAGCAAGGGATCGGAGCAACAACTCATCAAAGAGCAAAACTCGATCACATAGAGCGAAAAAATTGGTTCCCAAAGACATGGGCAACGGCTCGACGCAGCCAAGTCAAAAATGAGCTAGTCCTCAAGAAGAGGCAGAAAAGGCTCAACACCACTAGCTCAAGGCTCGATACCAATTGAGGCTGAATCAACGCATAAGAATGCAAAACTGATCACAAACAGCCAAAAATTGGTGAAAACAGCTAGTTCCTCAAGACAGAGGCAAAGAGGCTCGACGCAACTAGCTGAAGGGTCCATACCAATCGAAAATACCAAGCAAAAACTGCTAGTCCTTCAAAAGAGAAGCAAAAACAGCTCAACACGACTAGCAGGCTCGATACCGACTGAGAAAAACCACAAGAGAAGCTCAACACTAAATGGAGCACAAACACTCGGAGCACGCGGAGAAGCAGCAAGACAAAAGCGACTCCCCCTGAAAGCAAGCCTATATACAAAAGCTATGCAACAAAGCTCATGACACCAATTGCATTCCATACCAAAAGATGGATACCAATTGAAACACATAAAAGAGCTATACCAAGTGAAGAAGAACATAAAAAAGAGCTAAACTCCGCCTTGCTCAAATCTCTCCCCAAAAATGCATGACTCTCCCCTTTGTGCCAACACTCAAGCTCCCCCTTGCAAACAGCTTCTCCCCCTTGACAAAAGGGAACATGCTGAGGGGTTTCGAAATTTTTCACAAAGTTGACACAAACATAAGACAAGCCATCAATCAAAAGCATATGGGGGCAATGAAAAGCACTGAAAGTGACCACAAAGAGTATCAGAGCTGGGGGTATGTACACTGAGCTAAAAAAGCATGATATGCACAATGCAACAGCTTCATATGTATAGCAATCAGAATGAAAAGATGCTCAAAAGGATGCTGCCCTGAAACTTTAGCAACCAATACAAATGCTAGCAAAGGCTCAAACTGATCAAATGAATACGAAATATGAACAATTAAGCATATGAGCAGTTTTAAGCCATTCGAAAAGGAGTTCACCACTAAAATAGCATTTAGCATGAATAGACAGGAAATCAATCAAGTGCTAACTCAAGTATAGAAGGTGAACTACCACTAGCAAAGTTCAATCATCATGCCATAGAATGAAGCATAGACTTGTATTATTTTCAGATTTTATCGGAGATTGCAGCGGTATTAACACAAGTTTATATATAAAGCATGTGATTGCGAGAGGTTGAAAGCATGGTCATTGCCTAACTTTTCAACCGGGCGAAGCCTATGCAACAAAAGCAATCGGAAGCTTAAAGCACCGGTTTCGGTCTTGCACTACACGGCTCAAGTTTAACTCAAATGTGCAATGAGAAACAGTCTCGATACCGTGAGGTGCTGACACATGCAATCCCATCTCGATCTTTTCATTTCACTTAGACTTGGATCAAATTTTAGCACAAGGTAAATATGAACAATCCAAGCAAGTGAATGACTCAGTGCAAGAGACATAGCAACCTAGCAAACAAAAGATAGCACAAGTGATCTCAACACATCCTACCCATGCTAGTTGCCACTCTCAATGGTGAACAAATTAAAGGTTTCATAGTCGATTAAACAAGTTCACCATTTGCAAAAATAGCTTAGTTCATAACATGTATCAAGTGATCAAAAAGAGCCTAAGCTACAAGCATCATCATGAATAATCAGGGCATACCAAAAAGAGCATAATCTCATTCTCATTGCTCTAAACATGAAGCTCTAAAATGCACTAGAATACATGATGAAATGCATGCAAAAGCTAGTCTATCAAAGACAAAGCAAAACTAGCCTAAAAAGGAAAACCCAAAACAAAAGGGTATCAGAGAAGTCCAACTAAGATACAACAAGCAAAATGCTTCCCCTACTAAAAGGGAAACACGCACCAAAGACACAAATAAAGAGCCAAGAAATGCTCAAGCGACAGCCAGCAAAATCCACATCGAAAAGACCACACAGCAGAAAGGAGTCGGAGAAGAAGAGTACCAGAAACCAAACTCAGAAGTGTGTCGGGGTACCTCATGATACGCATGACCGCCTGCTGGTGTGATACTCGAGGGGATGCCTGAATCTACTAAAATCTTCGGGGCACCTGCCTCACCGAAGTCGTCTCCCCCTCGCCTGATGCTGTTGCTCCCACAGGTGCAGCTAGTGCTCGCTGGAGAACTGCTCGAATGGAACCCCAAGTCGTGGAAGAAGAGGGATCGGGTCCATGAGCCGAAATGCTCTCTCCAGGCTCCTGTTCTCCTGCACACTCAAAAACGGAAGAAACACAAGGCATTGTCTCGTCCAGTGTGACCTCAAGGTCTCCACAAAGTGGTTAGTCACATAATAAGCATAAGGTGAACACTCAACAAAAGAGGCCTACCTATGAATGATACCGCAAGGAGAACTGAACTCAAACTAGTCAAGACTACCATGCAACATGATAATGCACTGTAGCAAAATGCAGCCTAAAGACATGATCAACCCAATCACAGCCTAAACCTCAACACATGCTACAACGCAAGATAATGATAGCAATAGATCCAAAAGCATGTAACATGATAAAATTGAGGAAGGACTAGTGCTCAAACTAATCATATCAACAGGGTACTAGTCGCTACACAAAACTAGCACCTGAAAAGTGATACCTAATGAACACCAAACCTCTACAAGTAAAGCTCATGGTGAAGAATGGTAAAACATGGCATAATGTTCATAAGGATCACCAACTAGCAAGAAAAGTGGATTAACCACCAAAGCTGTACACAAAGCTAGCATGACATGATATACAAGAGATAGCACATGCTAGACTAAATGAAACATGAAACAAAAGAAAAAATGTACATGCAAGAACTATACAAAAGAGCACATGAACGTCCATCTCATACCACAAGAAATAGCACATGGATGTACAAGGTATGAGTGTATTAGAAAGCTCACCAAGCTGCAAAAAGCCTCTTTGGAGGCAAATCTAAGCGGGATGCAGAGAACCATCAAAAACTTGATCACATCTAAAAGATCAAGATCCATTCGGCGCATGTTCTCCACCCCACGTCCTCATATCTATACACAAGAGGACAAAGTAACCCGAGTCTTGGATCCCGAAGGGTTAGCAAGCATATACTTGGGAACCCAAGACTTGGTCACAAAACTCAACTTATCTTGTGGGTTAGCATGATGCAAATGTTGGTTCAAATGCAATTGTGAAACGCCCTTGGAAGCATTCCTCAAAAGGACAACTCGAGGAGAAGAACGAGTCGTACCACAGGAAAAGAGGCAAACATCTTCCAAGGTTTTTGTAGAAGAACCAATAGATGCACCAAGAGAAGCATGACGTGGACCAAGAGAAGTAGCACTAGAAACATGTCCACGACCATGACCTAACCCATTAGAAAAGGAGTCATAAAACCCATCAACAAAGAGGGGCTTCTTACTAGGAACAGAAGTGTCCATGCCATGAGAAGGGCTATGAACCACCATCTTCCTTGAAGAGCGAGCTTGGCGCAAGCGTTTGGCACGCCGATAGCAAAAGCTTTCTTGATGCCCATCTTTCTCACAAAAAGAGCAATGGTACAAAGGCCTACTAGAATGCACACCATTCTTCGACAAGTGAGAAGTCCCTTGGGACTTAGAACAAGAAGCATCAACAACCAACTTGGTGCCAGCACTAGGAGCACATGTGCCATGGGAAAGGCTACGCGGCTTCCTAAAAGCCTTAGCTCGAATTCGTCGCTCGTGTTTGACACGGCGGAAACAAAAATCGAATGAGTGTCCATCCTTCTTGCAAAAGGTGCAGTGAAAAACTGGATTGGGAGCACGAGTCCCAAAAATATGAGAAGCACCCTTGTCAAGAGAAGTCCCTTGGACACCACTCGAAGAAACAGCAAGGTTAGGAGTAGCTATGAAAGAGCTATCCAAAACCTTGACACTAGTGCTACAGTCAAAAGACTCACGCGCAGGACAAGAACTCAACTCCGGTTGCAACGATACAGACTTGGAAACATCAACATCGGAGTTGGAAGAAATGCGTGACTCAAAAGACTTAGCACAAAGACTCTTGCATCTTTTGGCCAAAACCTCATTTTCAAACATGAGGCGGTCACAAGTACCACAAGGAGTGTTTTTCAGATTTTCCATCTCCTCTCTAATGCACTCGGCATATGTGGTACGCAAGAGCTCGTTTTCTTTTTTAAGGTTGGCACTCATATCATTGTGCTCAACCAACTTGGCGCTCATATCATCGCGCAATTGCTTCAAAACCAAAACTTCTTTTTCTAAATCCATGCATGATGTGCAAATGAAATCGGTGGAAGGAACATCACCATTCACATCAAGCAAAGAATCATGAATAGCACAAGAAGTAAGACAAGCATTTTTATTCAAAGAGCATGAGCTACAAGGCCTAGAATTTATATCAACAATTTCAGCCCTAGCATGCTCAAGTTCTTCTACACATGTGGTGTGAATCAATTTCAGTTTATTAATTTCAGCATGTAAAGACTCACATGAAACACATGGTAACAAAGCATTTGACCTAAGCAAGGCTATTTCAGTTTTAGCACAATCAAAATCCTTGTGCAAGTCAATGCAAACTAAGCATGGTATGGAAGCATTGGATATCAACATTTCATTTTTAGATTTTAAGCTAGCAAGAGAAAAGCATAGCTCATCATTCTTCCTAACCATGTCGCTACAAGAGGTGCAAGGTGAAGATGCACTAGACTTCCAATAAAAAAGACCATTTTTTAGCCTAGTGATGGAGCAATTCAAATTCTCAATTTTATTACGCAAGGTATCATAGTGTTCATCAAGTCTATCATTATACTCATCACAAATCTTAAAACGTTGGGACAAAATCCCAAGGCTAGCGACAAGTGTACCTTTCTTGGCCTTGCCAAGTTCGCGTATAATATCCTCGTTTGAGTGCTCATCATCCCTGAGGAAATCCAACAAATCATCCACCTCGCATTCCACCTTATCAATTGCATGTCCATTAAACAAACCTGTGGACAAAGACACGCTAGAAGAAGAAGCTGGTGCCATTTCTAAAAGCACGGTTAGTGTTAGCCAAACAAAAGCTCAACACCTCGACAACAAGGTCAGAAGCAAAATCGCTCTCAAAGGTCGCCTTCGCGGATCCGAAACCGGTTAAGGTAGAGAGATCCTTAACTGGCTCCGATACTAATTGAAGGACCGAAAATGCTAAAGCAAGGCGACCAGAGGGAGGTGAATGGGAGCCTAAAATTTCTTCTCAGAAATTACGGCCTCTGTCCCAATAAAATCAACCCCAAAAGCTTTGGACTCAAATGTGGTGCCCACGACCCTAGAATGAGGGTGGATGATCCCTAGGATCACAGCGAGGCACCACACAAGAGAGCAAACCAAAACTCTCAAAACTCCAAACCATGTTCGTCCCAAAAGGCCCACTCCCAAACGTAGATAGAGGGCTACGTCAGGATTCCTCCAAATACCTATGCTAACACGTAGCAAAGATACCTAGAGAGGTTCCTAGGTGAACTATAGGAGCAAACGAGAAGTCCGGAAACAAAACGGAAAAGCCGGGAGAGCAAACGCACTAAAACGCAACCTACAGCCGATTCCCGGACTGTCCGGGCTGCAGGTGCGGGACTATCCGCGCCAGGGGTGGACTGTCCGCAAAGCCCTAGCGGACTGTCCGCCAGCTAAACGGCAAAAACAGCAAAGCTGCTGATCCTCCCTTGCGCGACTCATGGATTGTCCGCACCGGTCAACGGCGGACTGTCCGCCGGTCACCCGAGAGGAAAAAGCCCGAGGCCAACAGCCACTGCTCGGCTGAAACCCCAATGCACGGACTGTCCGCGGCCTCTATGGCGGACTGTCCGCGGCTAAGGCGGACTGTCCGAGACCCCCACGGCGGACTGTCCGCGACCTCCCAGAAAGTGCAAAAACTGCACGGGACAAAACCAAAATCGATTGGATCTTCACCAAATCAAACAAGGCTGCAACAAAACTTCTCCCAAGTGTTCTTCTATGTGTTGGGAAGCTAATCCTAGGATATCATCGCTTCAACCCAACTATACCATGAGAAATCCGAAGAACACTAGAAAAGAGGAAGAGGAAGAACAAAAACAATTTCGACCCGATCTACTTGTTCGTGAGGGTAGAGATGAATTCCTTCGGTGGAAATGTTCTCCTCACTTCAAAGAACAAGTTGATTCAAACGGAATCGCAAAAGACACAGCGTAGAGGGAGATCGAGTGAGGGGAAAATCGTGGAGAAAAGAAGAACGCGAAGAACAAATTCAAAACGTGAATTCAACCACGAATTTGATCCTTGGATTCAAAGGAATGGATGATTGATTAATCACTCAGTGTCGGGCTACAAGCCAATCCTAGCAACACAAAGCTTGGATGGCAAAAAGCTCAAGAACAAGAGCCAACTCTCCCTAACCCTAGCCTTCTCTCACAGGAACAAAATGAGAGAGACACCGTCCAAGAATTCCCAAGGATGGCGGCTGCCCTAGCAGCCCCCTCATATATATAGGCGCACGTTCGAAGAACAAAACGCCCTTACATTAAGCGCTCAACCCAAATACCCCCAGGGGTAAAACCGTCCAGTCCGGTCAATCTTCATCCGACGGCCACGCCCGCACATCCGGTAGCTTCGCCTCGGCGCGACCTCCCTGATGCCGCCACGTGCCGTCACCATCGACCACCGCGCCTTCCTCGTGGATAGCTACGCCGCTGCGCCAGCCTCTCCACGCCGCCACGCGTCAACCGTCCTTTCAGACCAACCCCCGGTTTTGAGGCCCAAACCGGGAAACCCGCCAGCCCAGGTTTTGAGGCCCAAACCTGGCAAACCATCCACCCCGAGTTTTGAGGCCCAAACTTGGAAACCTGCGAGCCTAGGTTTTGAGGCCCAAACCTGGAAACCGTCCATCCCGAGTTTTGAGGCCCAAACTCGGAAACCGGCCACCCGAGTTTTGAGGCCCAAACTCAGAAACCGTCGATGGTAGCTTTTTGAGGCTCAGCTACCGAACCCGCACCGTAGACGGGATGTGGTTCGCAAACCCCGACCACCGGCACCGATGCCGATGCATGTCCAGCCTCCATACCTGGTACAACGCCTTCGCCTTCCTTCTTGACTCGGCCGACGGCACTTGCGCCGCACGCAAGCCCGTGTCCGACCTCCCGCCAAGTGCCACGACGCCATCGTCTTCCTCCTGACTCGGTCGATGCATCGCACATCCCCATGTGCTCTCGCTTGCCGATGCCACGTGCCAGCTATCACAGCTGGTCCTCTGGCCCTCTGGTCCATCAGTCCAAGCCTCACGTCCGCCCTTCACCGCTTTGGGTACATCGGCATGGCACGTCCGCCGCACGGCACGCCCATCCTTCACCGCTCCCGGTCCGTCGGCATGACACGTCTCTACTTGACCTTCACCTCGCCATTGACCACTGTATCCGAGCTCTACACCTGCACATCAACACAGCCAAGAGACACATGTTGCACACGCACACCAACACAGAAACACCACAACTCAACGCCACCGGTTAGTCATAAGCATTAAGCACATAGCGAGATAAGGACTAAACCAGGAAAAGCCTCAAACCTTCCTCATCAAAGTCAATCATTCATCATATATGCTCTCAATCTCCCCCTTGATGAATGCATTGACTAAAAATAAAACCACAAAGGAAGGGTTTGAAGGCAAGCCTCATTCAAGTGCCCAAAAGCCAAGCAAAAGCAAACACAAGGCTCGCTTGGATTCTGGATCTAGTCGCGAGAAGGCTCGGTAAACCCAAGATCTTCTCTCTTGTATCAACATTATGGATCTAATTATGTTTCTAGTTCATAATTGTTCTTCTAGTTCTTCATTGTTCTTCGTTGTTCATCTTCTAGTTCTAGTTCATCGTCTAGTTCATCTTCTAGTTCTTAATCTAGTTCTAGTTTGTGTTCTAGTTCATACTCTAGTTCATCTATGTGTTCTAGTTCATCATATTGTTCATCATTGTGTGCTAATTCATAGTCTAGTTCATAATAGTTTAGATATAATTGATATGACTAAGACATTAATTACTATATTCTTAATTATACTGCTTGTAGTATGCTTTGATTATATATTTGGCATAGATAGATTATCATCATGTTTACGCTCATGTTCGTATAGCGCTCATCTTAAAGTACATCGTGTGGGTGATAAATGTTGTGTAGGTGTGGTGCCTATACACTATTTATCTGCGAATGCGTCCTATGTTCCTGATAGAGTGGTAGATCGCGGGTGTGACAGGCCTATTGAGTCCTTTGTATTCCACCTCCCGAATGTAGTGTTCAGTATGGCTCAGTTAACTCATGGTTTAGGGGTTACTCTGTTTGGCACCTTTACTATGGAGTTGCCTCTTGAATATGAATATGGGATAACCTAGCCAATGATTGCCAAATATAATTGCACTAATCAATGTATACTATGACTTATAATTAGAATAACTTAGGAATACTTCTTTATAATGAATATTTTAATCCGCATGCCTTGTCTAAGTTGAAATGCTCTAAGGACTATCATAGATTAATCTTTTATCTTTTATAGTGTACCTCATTATTGTGACTGATCCCTGTTTAGGATAAAGGAGTGTGCTCTTACTTTGTTCTCAATTCTCCTATCACATGTGTAGAGTAGCTCTTATCCTTATTTATCTCACTTCATTCCTAGTGCTAAATATAAATAACGATACTTGGAACATCTCTGGGTAAAATGCTGCTACAACGGGTGTATTTATCTGTGCGCTTGCGGGTAAATATTTATCTTTAGAATCAGTGCTATGATATAATCAAATTGCTAGTTCATGTTGGGGATGACAACTTGACGTTAAGTGATGCTAGTAGTGTCCTGTACACTTCTTAGTGCCTTCACTAGGTTATTGTTTATGAAGTCTATCTTAGAGTGATTCCATTAAGGAGTGTCAACAGAGGCCGACATGATCGTGACCAAGATGGACCTGTTGGCAAAGAAGCTGGACAGCTGTGGGAAGATGAACCAACAAGAGAGTGTCCAATCTCTGGAATCCTACATGACTTGTGAAGTCTATGGAGAAACTGGACATTCTGGGAACCACTGCCCCGAGTTACATGAAGATTTGAACTTCATCAACGACAACAACAACAACGGTTTCCGTCAACAAAATCAAGGATGGAATCAGCCTGCAAATTCTCAAGGTAACAATTTATTCCCCCGCTCTAATTTTCAGAATTCTGATAATTTCTCATTCTTGAAAAATTTAGTTTACTCACAAGGTAGAACTACTGATTTCTTGAATAAGAGATTAATGTCGAATGATAATACCCTTGAGAATATAAATGCTAAATTGGAAGATTTCTCATCTGCTCTGAAAAATCAACTTAGCTTTAATAAGATGTTAGAAACCCAATTAGCTCAACTTGCTGCTATCATACCATCTTTTGAAACTGGCAAAATTCCTGCTAAACCTGACATGGAAACTGCAAATATGGTTGAAATAAAAAATTTTAACTATTATGAAGATCAAACCATGACTGTTAAAAAGGGTGATCCTGGTAGTCCCATAATTAGATGCTCAATCTTTGGTGAAGTCTTTAAAAATGCAATGTGTGATTTAGGATCGAGTGTGAACATTCTATCTAAAGATTTTTATGAAAACTCGTTCTTTCCACCCATGTCATCCACATCTGCCTATGTCGTGCTAGCTGATCAATCAACATGCTATGTAGAAGGAATAGTTACTGATTTACCTGTTCATATTAGAGGTTCATATGTTCCTACTGATTTCATAATACTAGATATGAGAAATAGGAAAGATGTGCCTCTAATCCTAGGTAGACCTTTCTTGAACACTATTGATGCTTGCATATATGTGGGGAGTGGTAAAATGCAAATGACATTAGGAGGGAGGAAGGAAATATTCTCCTTTTCCCGTGGTCCCGCATATGCCGCTAACATGCAGGAAGCAAAACCCATTCGTACCAAGAAGAGACGCCCAAGAACAAGGTGGAACAGAAAGGAAGAACCACCTTCTCCTGAGTTGTGTAATTCACTTGACAAAGGAGAGGTGCCAAAAGAAGAAGAACCCGATGAAGTACTTAAAGAACAAGCACCCAAGGAAGAAGATCTACCCAATAAGGATGAAATTCCATGGATCTAAGGTAAGGATTTAGTTTTTAATTTTTCTCTTTAAATTTCCCTTCAAATTTCAAATAAATAACATATGTCATCCATGCAACTAAAAAAAATCACCATTTATCATTAGTTATATGCATAGGTATATGTTAACTTACCTAGAATAATAAAATATCATATTAGGATAGTTTCCCTTTTCACAACATTAGATAGTTTCCTTTTTAATAAAATGAGAACAAGAGCTCTGACTGAGAAGAAGATCTTTTACCAAGCAAGAAGCCAGCTTGGGGGAGACTCCCGCTCCAATAAGGTATGTCTCAAGCCTACACTTTATATTCAGTTTTTAATTTTTATATCTTTTGAAGTTTTCAATGTTACATGCTTGCCTAAGTAACCATCCCATGAATAAAAATGATAAAATCTGCTTAAAAATGCTGGAACCTGAATAAGAAATGAAATATGTCATGCCAATGCTATTGTTATGGTTTGAATAACTAGTTTTATATAAGTTTTAGCTTTTGTGTGTTGCACATGCTTTAACCGAAATCATGCTTAGTGAATAAAGTTAGTAAGAAATGGAGTAATTCTTTAAACTTGCTAAAGTGAAATTAGGACCTAATCTGGAGGATTTCTTTTAAAAACTCATGAAAACCTTGCTAAAAGTTCCTCCTGGATTTTATCCCATCCCACCACTAGCCAAATATTTGTTAGTCAAAACCACAAAGAGCTTTGTCCTGTGTTGAGCTTTGTTAGACCTCATCGATCTTAGTAGAGAAGCTTATCATATCTTTTGATCAAGATACACACACCCACCATATTGCCTACTATCCACTTTGGAAGTTTGCAACCACCAAATAAATTGCTCATTCTCTACAGTGGAGATATGCAATACCTTGCCAAACGTCCCATTGCTAGCCTTATGCTATTCCTACACTGGGAATACGCATTTCTCTCTCTTCCCCCTTTCCATTTCTAAAATCCTTTCCTATAGACAATCTAGGGAAATCTAGAGCTAAAAAAAAGAGATATATATATATAAAAAAGTGAGCAAAGTAGCTCAAGAGCGGACTATGTCCTGAGAAAATGTGAGGACACATTCTTGTATACTCACTATGTACCGAAAGAGAGAGAGAGAGAGAGAGAGTTATCATTAGCTCTAGACCCCAGAAATTAACTAGAAAGGATTATGAAATATCTCTCTATACACTTCCACATAACCACACATGCACATCTTGATCAATTTTTATGATTTGCTGCTCCTTATGATCTGAGTGTCTAGCTTAGCAATAAACATTAGGCAATTTGCTCATAATTCTTAGCCTACCTATAACTCCACATATCATTCTTTAGAAATAGGAGAGGCTACATTTTGGCCTAAGTGAGGATTTAAACACCATTGAGTGATTGAGTGAATCTCGGAGGACTTAAGCAAGTTTTTATCTTTTGAAAACCTTAAAAAAAACCTCCAGACAGAATCCTAGTCAAACCTAAATAAGATAAAAGTTTCCTATCTACTACTTTATTTCACTCTTGCATGTTTGAAGTGAAAAGCTATAAGCCCCACATTGCTATGATTAATGATATATACTAAGTTATTTCTCACTATACAATATGCACTTGTATACATCTTAAGTTGCTATCTATTTCATGCTTAATGCTTAAACCGCATTGTTGCTCGAGGACGAGCAACAGGTTAGGTTGGGGGAGCTTGTTGATGGTCCATAAACACCTGTTTTACCATCAACATTTTACCCTAAAATTCACCAAAAAGGCATGAAATGTAGTCAAATAGGTTTCAAACTAACCGAATTCCACATGTCCATAGATTTTGATTTGAATGCAGGATTTGAACCAAATTTGGATATTTGAACCACCAAAGGCCGAGCCCACTCAGCAGGGCGCAATTGGGCCTCAGAGGGGTGGCGCCCGCCACCCCTAGGTGGCGCCCGCCACAAGGAGAAGCCCAAACTTCCCCCTGCCACGTCACTGATCCGTGTGACCTCCCTAAGGCCAAATCTTGGCCCTTGGTCACTAGGTCAGTGGCATCGGAGGGCTCAGGAGGGGAGTGGCGTGGATCATGACCGAATGACGGTTATCTGGACATGCAACCGACCTAACCACCGCCTTGGAGGAGTGCCTGGAGGCCGTCGGATCAATGACGGTGCATCCAACGGTCAGGGGGGTGGCGGCCGCCACCTAGGGCTGGCGCCTGCCACTAGGGTTTGCCCTAGGTCGGTTGGCTGCCCCCTATAAGTACCCCCCTGACTCCACAAGGCTATAAATACCCCTTGGAGGCGTCACTTCATTTGAAGCAAGGGAGAAGCAAGCAAGCAAGAAAGCAAGGAAGGGAAGGAAGCAAAGAAAGCAAGGCTAGAGCTAGAGAGCTAATAGCTTACGGTTTAGCCAAGCTTAGGCAAGTAGGTAGCTAGTAGAGCAAGGCATCCTTGCCTCATTGCCCTCGCGGAAGCGCTGCTCAAGGCTTAGCTCAAGAGTAGAAGCGTGCGAGTGATCGGTCCTGGAGCTGGGAAGAGTCTTCCTTCATCTCCAGTTCAGGTTTTGCTCTTGTTACTCAAGCACTTTACTATATTCTAGTTCATCATTTCAAGTATTACTTTATTCTACTCAGCAGTATTGAGTAGTATACTTTATTGATTGCTTGAGTGCCTAGCTATCCTACAGTTCAATTCACTTAGCCATAGTAGTTAATCTCTAGTGAGCTTAGTGTTTGATCTTTGCCAATAGGTTGCTTAGTTAGTTTAGTGTTTATCTTATTAAGTCAAGTATTTGCTCTGACGTCTGCAAGGGTGTCTCTATTCAAAGCTAGGGTAGAGATAGATAGAATATAATTAAGCGTGGTGCTTAGTTATAGACTTACCTTCAGATACAGCTGGACCCCCGAATAGCTATGGTAGCAAGCAGGTGGTCACAGCCCTGTGCGCCTTGAATTCTACCATGTAGTTGGCCCAGTTTAACAGTAAGGCTCGTTGTGCTAGCGTTGAACCTAAGTCAGTGGTAAAGGCTAGTACGCCTCGGTATTTGACAAGATAGGAATAACACTATACTTAACTTGTTTGCTTGTTTGGCATTTGTCTATCTTGCTTCATAGCTATCTTGCTCCGTAGTTATCTTGCTTCGTAGTTATCTTGCTTCGTAGTTATCTTGCTTCGTAGTTATCTAGGAGTAGTTATTAGTTATTAGTTAGTTATATTAGTTACCCTTAGTTATCCCCTATCTATCTAGTTATCCATTTCATTCATCCTTACCTATCCATCCATATATTCTTTCTATCCTCTCATCCCTTTCATCTCCTCTCTTCTCCTCTTTCCCTTTTCTTATTCTTCGACTCTCATCCCCTCCTTGACTCGACTCATACACCACCCTAGCCTTCCTTTGGGATCAAATAAATCGACAACTGGTACTCCCAGGGAAGTGCTACTACGATAGTTCTGTGCGCTTGCAGAATCTCCTCCTAGTAGATTGCATTCTCGTTAGCCAGCTCCTACTAGTGTCGGGATTGACAACCCCATTTGACATTAGTAGATAGCTACTTTAGCTTCACTCCTTTAGATATAGTGATTGGACTTGCTTCAAGCATTTCTGGCGTCGTTGCCAGGGATAGACTCCATAGTCTACTCCTAGTAACGATGTTAGCAAGTGTCAACAATCATTTTTGGGCCGTTACCAGGGATAATTGCCTAGCTCTATCTTTAGTGAAGTTAAGAACTACCAACATCTGCCACTATTTGATCGAAGTTATGTTGATTGCTCTGCTCTCTTTCCCACCATTCAGTTGCTTTCTTGAGCTGCCGCCAGCTACCGTTGTACTTCCTGCAGGCCCTTAGGTACTCGCAGACGTAGTACCCACACAAAGTTGTCCCTGGTGGTTGCTTGGCACACTGCACAATACACAAGCATTACAACACTTTGGTATATAGATCGATAATATATGCATGGTGTGGGAAAAAGTATAAGTGAAGCTTCAAGTACACGTACCGGGAACTGACGCTTGATTTTGATTCTATTCCCATGCTTCTTCTTGAACTTCTCTGTCCTTCGATCAAATTCACTTGGCTCCTTTACGTACTCCTTATAAGCGCTATATATATGTACTCCACTAGTGTTAGTCACAGTTTTAAAACGTATGATAAAAATGAACTAATCTGAAGTTCCTTGACTTACAATCTCAAGCAATCTTCAAAGTGCTTGTACCCTGCTTTGTTTGAATGCCTCAATGAGTCAAATATGCAGGCCCTGCCTTCCTAAGGATAGATGATGAATGCAATCCAGTGCCCATGGAGGCCCTCGCTACACTATTCGAACAAAACAAAGACTATGATGACCATGGATGATCTTAGGTAGCCACTTATCCCATAAACATACATGTTTTTGACTTACCCAAAGTGGACGGTGGCGAGGATACAACAATCTCTACTGACCTTCTTCATGACTCCTAAGATGTATGTCCCCACTTTCAACTTCTCGGCGTCAATGGCCTTTTTGCGTTCGTTATCTCTGTGACGATTGGTCAAGTCAATAAGGTCAGGGTGGTTGTCCGGTTTCTCGTATCCAATGATCTGTTTCTCAGCAACATGCATTGGAGAGAGATAGAGCACACCAAGGTTGCATTCGTTGCTTACATGGGCCATCATCCTGCAAGTACAAGTCGTCTCATGGCATTAGTTAAATTGACAAGGTACCTATACGAATGCAGGAGATGTGTGAAAAGTGGTAATCCACTTACATAGAAAACAAGGTGAGGTGAGCGACGTCAAGGTCCTTCATACGCAATAGTCTATGCATGTCTCCGAATTCCAAGACGAGTTGAACATCTGTGCCCAAGTTAAAGATCTCTACCGGAATCCTGGCCGTTATGTTTGAAAGGCCGGCTTTGGCCGCTTGCATATACCACAAATGGAACCTCCGTACCTCCCACTTCTCGTCGCAGGCAAGTTGGGCCCGAGGTAACATGAACTTCCCATTCACAAAATCACCGGGGCATTCATCTATGACGAATCCCCTATGAGGTGGTGATTTTGACCTAGAACAATGGGATAGCAATGTTAGTGTGTGAAAACAAGAAGCTCATAACCTATAAATAGATTGATTACACGTAAGATGGAAGCATATATACCTTTCAAATTTGGTATAGAATGCGGCGCGCTCGGGTCTAGCCTCCTTGATGTCTGTAGTCTTTTTTGGCGCGCGAGGACACTGGCTGGAGCTTGCTTGGCTTGCAGGTGGTGTCATCGGCCCCGCACCTCCGGCCAGTCCTTCGTTCTCGCAAGTGTCACCTGTGGCCGGCGGTGTCTTCGCCTTCGGTTCAGCCTCCATAGATTCCGCTCCTTCGCTCGGGGCGGTAGGTGGTGGATTGTCGGGAGCCGGAGAGCTTAGTCTACGTGGACCACTCATGCTCGAATGTCTTGGAGGCGTCGTTGTCCTCTCCTCCGGTGCAGCCTCCTTACCTCCATTGGCATTGGTCGGTCCAATGGGGGGCTTGCAGGAGGGTCCGTGCCTCGGGCTTCATTCTTCTCTTTGTCTTGCTTGCCATCATCGTCGTCGTCATCATCACCGCCGCCATCCGGATCCGGGGGACAAGATGTGGCTACCGACGAGGGCTGTGATGTCGGCGTCGAGGTCGGCGATGGCGTGTTCGAATAGATCTCGATGTCTTCAGTACACCATGGCACTTTTAAATTGATCGCCTGACCAAGGACCCTAACCCCATTGCTACTAGGATAGTCCAATTCATATTCTTCGAACTCTGGCCCACACCACGTTACGAACACGATGGTAGTGCCCTTAGGGATCTGATGCTCTTCGGTGAAATCTAAGATTTGATGCTTTGGTAATATACCACCATCTGCCACATGCAAGCGCTTCCCTCCCCTGCCGAACAGCACCCAAAGGTGGCATAGCGTGATTTCGTTGATGTCATCGAATGGACACCTTGGGCGATCTTCGATCAATAGCTGCCCTTGTGAAGCTTGAGGCACCTTCAGGCCAGCTTGGCTAAACATCTGGTTCCTGAGCGCCACCATCTTGGGGTCATTGCTGGTGAACGCGTCTTGTATGGACTTGATCATTTCAGACACAGCTTGATCATAGCCTTGCTTTACGAGGCCTTCTTTGTACCTCTGCCTCGACTTGTCCTTGGCAGGGTCTGTTTGCCATGACTCCACCGTCTTCCAACTCTTCCTCGAGGACATGCCACGGACGTGGCCGCGGTGCTCTGGGTTTCCAAGCACCTTGGTTAGCACGTCGACGCCCCTACGAACCTCGAAGCTTTCGTCCTTGGATGAAGAGGCCTCAATGAGAGCCTTCTGGAGCTCCTCGATCTATGGATCAGCCTTACGCTTCTTTGATAGCTTGTGGCCGTACAAGTAGTCACGACCCCGCTCATCGACGTCTAACAACGGATTCTTTATCCTGGCATCGGCTTCAGCCCTTTCTTCCGCCCGCCACTTCAGCCTTTTACCGGCATACCCTGTCATGCCCATAGTGTGAGGCTAGGTGTTCATCTTGTTGAGCGTTTTGAACTTCTCGCTCTTGGCTTTTGCTTCTTCGCTTTGCCTCTTCTTAACGAAAACTTCCCAGTCTTCAGCCAAGATCATATTATATTTGATCAAAGGTGACTTCCCTGTCTTCACGCAGTCTTTGTTCAGCATGTACTTGAAGCTTCAAAGGGCCCTTCCTGCCACGTGCATCACCCATTCCCTGCACCTAGTCATGTCGGCATCCTCAGGATAAGTGAAGCGGTTTAACATCTCTTTCCAGACATCTTCCTTATTGTCTTTAGGGACATCCGGCCATTTCTCATAAGTGATCTTAACATGCTCCCTCACTAAACACGAACACTAGTTGCTAAACTTCCCGAGGACCGTCGTTGGTTGCAACGGCTCTCCCTGCGGCCCCACCGTGAGGATCACATGGATACCACTGTGCTTCTTGTGCCTCCCGTGTTCCCCCCTTCTCCGAACAGGCTTGTCACCCGCAGATTTATTTGAAGAAGTTACTGTGGAGGGAGCGGGGGCTTCTTGCTCCGCGCCAACTTGTTATTCGTCGAAATCCAAAGTCTAAGGCACTAGTGGTATCGAACCTCCCTGACTCACGGACCTGTCACTTTCTGCTTCGTCCTGCGGGTCAAAGTTTGGATCTAGCTCTTCCTCTGTACGATGTTTCCTCTTTTCCGTCGGGGTCACACTAACGTGGCTCTCATAACTAGTTCACCCAGAAGAACCACTCGGGGTAGGGTCACGCCATTGTAGTTCAGGTTATGGTTCTTGCGCCATTGGAATCTAAGAAAAATAAAGTACATTTATGGACTTTTCATATACATGGGAATGTATAGTTGGCTCAGATTTGCCCTCCAAGGTCATCACATTGCTTGCAAACTGGTTGCTTGTACATGATATACAAGCCATCCTAGTTTAGCAGCATGTGAGTAGGACAGTAGTAGTAGTAGTAGTAGTAGTAGTAGTAGTAGTAGTAGCAGTAGTAGTAGTAGTAGTAGTAGTAGTAGTAGTGTAGTAGCAGTAGTAGTAGTAGTAGTAGTAGTAGAGTAGTGGTAGTAGTAGTAGTAGTAGTAGTAGTAGTAGTAGTAGTAGTAGTAGTAGTAGTAGTAGAGTAGTAGTAGTAGGACAGTACCAGTAGTAGGAGTAGTACAGTAGTAGTAGTAGTAGTAGTAGTAGTAGTAGTAGTAATAGTAGTAGTAGAGTAGTAGTAGTAGGACAGTACCAGTAGTAGTAGTAGTAGTAGTAGTAGTAGTAGTAGTAGTAGTAGTAGTAGTAATAGTGGTAGAGTAGTAGGACAGTACCAGTAGTAGGAGTTGAACTTGTCTAATTAATTATTACATCAAGGTAATAGTGCAGCCTCATCCACTTGGCCACAACCAAAGCAACTAACAATATCTGCACATTTTTCCCACATCACAACCCAACAAGATGGACTGCCTGCCACTCCAACCTGATAGGAAGGTAAGGTAGGGGTAGGTGCAATAGGAATTGAGTTGATTCTTGAGTTGAAAGCCTCTACAGCTGCAGAAGCTTCCTCAAAAGACTTGTACTTTTTATGCACAGCTCCCTTAACTTTGTGGACATACTGACTGCACTCGGCCCAGCTTGTGTAAATACCTAGCTTGGTGCCCTTGAAAACAACATACCATGCAGGCATCCTTCTGCATTTGTAGTTGAGCAGTATAAGAGTACAACATAGAAGATAGAAGAGAGGAGAGGGAAGTAGAGGAGAGGATAGGAGAGGAAGATACACTGAAAACTTGCCTCAGATTGTATTTGCATTTCAAAAATCATTGGACTTGGAGCTAAAGGATGTTATAGATTATAGAGATACAACATCATGACAGCCATGGAACCGTGAGAGCCGTCCAGCCCAGCCACTGAACTTGTTTCATATAGCTTAGCATGGACGTCTCACACGGCTTGATGACAATCATGAAAACCATAAGAGGAGTTACAATGGTCCAGTACCTCACAAGTCCAAGATCATAACCAAGAACCACTGAATCCATCAAAAAGTGGCAATGCATTCATCATAGGCAGAAAGCAATTAAATTAGGCCTCAGATTATAAACATTCATTGGTGGTTGCCTTGCAATTCGAAAGCAAATAAACAAGTTTATGACACCCCAATTAGGCCTTAGCAAACAAACTAAGTTTGAACTATTTAGTAAGCATCACTGGTGGCAAATAAGTAGAAGAAGTGGCAGACAAGTTCATGGGAGCTATGTAACCATGGGATACGTCCATCCCAGCCATCAGGGAGGTAAGCCTACACCAGTTGCTTGGGAATGGACGTGTCCCATGGTTAAATAGGACACATGACAACAACAAAGACTCATATGTGTAAAAGAAAGGTGCCACCCTAAACCCTAAGATTGCATCATAGGCCAAGGACAAACCTCAAATGGTACTGAGAAACTCGATTATCAGGAAATAAAAATGTCTCCAATCATCATTGTTGTGATGAATAAGTACTTCCATTATTAAGTTGAAATAGATTCAGTGAACAAAGAAATAGATTCAGTTTGTAAATAAATTGGTAACCATGTTTCATGATAACAGTGATAACAGTTCCATACAGTGCCATGCTAAAAGACTGAACATGGTAACAGTTATAACAGTTATCAAGACTGAACATGGTATAAAAACATGGGAATGTATAGTTGGCTCAGATTTGCCCTCCTAGGTCATCACATTGCATGCAAACTGGTTGCTTGTACATGATATACAAGCCATCCTAGTTTAGCAGCTTAATTACAAGTACGAGAGGGCATTTCGATCATCATCGCCCTGCCTCAGCATAGAAGGAGTCACATCATTGCATGTGCCGCTACCTCAGCTTACAAGTAGTAGTAGAGAGAGTAGTAGAGTAGTAGTAGGACAACAGTAGTAGGACAGCAGCAGTAGGACAACATGTGAGTAGGACAGTAGTAGAGAGAGTAGTAGAGTAGTAGTAGAGAGAGTAGTAGAGTAGTAGTAGGACAATATAGGACAGCACCAGTAGGAGTAGTATTAGAGTAGTAGAGTATTAGGACAGTAATAGTAGTAGGACAGTAGTAGAGAGAGTAGCACAATAGTAGAGCGAGTAGCAAAGTAGTAGAGAGAGTAGCAGAATAGGAGTTGTATAGGACATCACAGGCCATCATAGGACATCACAGGCCACCATAGGGCATCATAGGACATCATAGGTAGCGGCATTTGCACAGTGTAAACAATAGTACATCATAGGCAACATTTCAACTTAAACAACATTTCCAAAAAAATATACAACATTTCACTACTTCCATTATAAACAAACATAGTGAGTTGGCATTGAGGACAAGTGCTGCTTGCTGCCGAAGCAAAAAAAACACAATAAGAACGTGCTTACGGAGGATGGAGGATGGTGGAGAGACGGGCTCCAGGTGGTGCCGGAGGTCGGGCTCCAGGCGGAGGCGGAGGATGGGTTTTGAGCCGGCGGTGGACGGGATCCAGGCGGTGTGGGACCCCAGAGCTAGGGTTTCGGGCTTACCGGGACGAAACTCCGGGATGGATCTCCGACGAGGCTGAAGGAGCGGAGAAGAGGGCGAGCCGTATGAGCGAGGACGACCCGCGCCGCGCCGCCGTGTCAGCAGAGCAGGTAGTAGAGGCAGACACACAAGGAAGAGAGGGGCACGGTGGTGACGGAGAGGTGCACAGAGAGGGGCGGCGGCGGGTCACGGTGGTGGCGCAGAGGGGCACCACGTACACGTGCAGAAGAGGGGTGAGAGGACGGTCACGCGGTGGCGGTGGCGGCGCTAGGGCACCTCGATAGCGGCGGGGGTGGCGGAAAATTTTGCCGGCCCTTCGGGGTCAAGAAGAGAACCGAATGGGCAGACTTGGTTGACTTGGGGGCAAGTGTGGAGTTTGTACCGCCCATCTTTTACCGTGGCGGGCCCTATAGAAAGCCCGTCGCTGTTAATATTTACTGTGACGGGCGGCTTTAAAAGCCCGTCACGGTAAACATTAACCACGACGGGCGTTCTAAAAGGCCCGCCACGGTAAAATATTTTGCCCTTTTCCCTTTATCCAATTTCAATTTTTGTTTTTCCCTTAGGTAATTAGGCATAATACTAGCTATAGATGAGTATGTATAGTAGTAGTAGGTAATTAGGTATAATACTATACTAGTAGTAGAGTCATAGTTGGATAAGTAGTTAGCTATAGAGGAGTATATATACAAGCTTGTTTCATTTGTTTGAACATAGAGATTTCATAATATGAAAAAGAAACACAACAACAGAACAAAAAAATAAATTTTGGTTCCACTGCAATATTACAACTTGTCTTATGGTTTGCCTACACATATCATTTTGGTGCAGGCGCTTTCACTGTCCTCTTTTCACCGTCGTTGCGGGCCAAGGGCATCATCCTCGTCCTGTTGAATCGATCTTCGACAGCCTTGATCTTCTTTGGATGATCGGTAAATAGTTGGAGCTCTTCGTAGTTGTTGTATTGTTCGCGGCTCTGGACCCCATCAGCTCCCACGATCCGTTGCTTCCCTAACACAACCACATGCCTTTTAGGGTCTTCTGGGTAGACATAGTAGGCTACTTGTGTGACATCGGTTGCTACTACCCAAGGATCATCTTTGTAGCCGATACTATGAAGGTCCACGGTTGTAAGCCCATAATCGTCAACTACAACCGCCTTTGGATGGACCCACTGGCAATGGAAGACGGTTATGCTTAGGTTTTGGCCATAGTCAAGTTCCCAAATTTCTTCGACCTGCCCAAAATATGACGTCCTTTGGCCCATGGCTTCGTCGATGCCCTCGTATTGAACAGCGTTGTTCTGTGCCACACTCTTCTTGTCCTTGTCTTTCGTGTGGAACCTATACCCCGACACGTCATAACCTTGCCACGTGGTGATTTGGGTGGACGGACCTTTCTGAAGCTTATGAATTTCCTCTCGATTTTCCTCTGATTCTTCAATTGGTATGTCCTGCTCTTTCAGCCACCCTACGAAGCTGTTCTTGTGATGGTTCTGGACCCAGTGCTCCATGACCTGCCCATCATGAGTTGCACGGATATCGTTCAGGTGCTTTTCGACAAATGTCTCCATGCTAACTAACTGATGAAGTATGCTGTAATGAGCTTGTTGCACCGTTTCGTTTGGTACATCAGTGCGTAGTTTTCGTTCGATGCACCCCATCCCTGAGGTTCTGCCTTCGTGTTGATGGACAGGCAACCCAATCATCCTCCCATCTTTTATGTACCTCATACACCAGTTCACGGCCTCCTCCGTTGTGTATGCCTCGATCATAGAGCCCTCAGGGTAAGCACGGTTATGGACGTATCTGTTAAGGGTGGACATGAACCGCTCGTATGTCCACATCTGATGTAGGTACACAGGGCCCAGTTGTTGGATCTGATCGACCATGTGCATCATCAAGTGTGGCATAATATCAAAGTATGCTGGTGGAAAGCACATCTCGAGCTAGCAAAGAGTCTCTGTGATGAACTCCTTCAAGGCAGGTAGCTCGGCCTCATCAATGACCTTCTGGGTGATGCGGTTAAAGAAGTATGACATACGCGTGATGACCATCTTCACGTACTCTGGATGGATAACCCTGATTGCAATTGGCAGGAACGTCGTCAACATGACATGGCAGTCATGTGAGTTGTAGCCGGTCATTGTGAGGTCTTTCATCGAGACCAGACTCTTGATATTGGAAGAAAACCCAGTCGACACCATGATACCCCTAAGCAACTTGAGAAAAGTCGTCTTCTCGTCATGCGTCAAGTTGCAGGCTGCGCCTGGGATATCGACTTTACCTTTCTGAGCCGGTACCGGGTGAAGGTCCGGCCTGATGCCTTGATTGACAAGATCCATGCGTGACTTAAGACCATCCTTTGTCTTCCCCTTGACGTCCAGCAGGACACCAATCGTGCTTTCAAAGACATTTTTCTCTAAGTGCATGCAGTCGATGGCATGGGGTGTATTCAATGTTTTCCAGTATGAAAGGTACTTAAAGAAAATCGACTTCTTCTTGAAAGGAACGACGACTGTGACTTCCTCCATCTTGTCTCGCTTTCTCTTCCTTCTCTGTTTTGTTGCCCCCTCTTCCGGTACCTTCTTCTTCTTTCCGAACTCAATCTGTTCCATGTCCTTGACCATCTCATACACCTTTTCCCCCAACTGGTTTGCACTGGTTGATCATGTTGCGGCTCGTCCTGATTGTCAAAATATTTATTCATAACACTCCTTCTGTACCTGTGATTTCTAACAAGGAACCGTCTGTGCCTCGTGTACACCATCTTATTGGATCCTTTAAGGTAAGTGTAGCAGGTCCCGTCGATGCAAATTACATAGCCGGTCTTCCCATTGATCTTCCCAAGCTCCTTGCCAAACTCTGGGTAAGCCATGTTGAAATCCTTCCACTGCTTCGCATCGGACGGGTGCCGCAACCTGCCATTGTCTCTCAGTCGATCAGCTAACGCATGCCAGGACATGAGCTTGGTATCCTCTGGGTTCCCGAATATTGCACGCAGACGATCTTCCATGGGTAGATACCACACCGACAGTGCTGGACTTTTCCTGTGTGTGTAACCCTGTTCTTCCTCGTCTTGCTAAGCCGAGATCTGCTTGGTCCCACTGCTCTTCTTTGCCCCCTTCTTCTTCTTCTTCTTCTTCTTCTTCTTCTTCTTCTTCTTCTTCTTCAGACCACCCCGCAAGCCTCCGTCATCTTCTGCATCCACATGACAACCTGCATTTTTCTTGTACCGACTAAAGCCGCAGTGCGGACAACTAGTCAAATTCTCGTACTCACCCCGATACAGGATGCAGTGGTTAGGGCATGCATCAAACTTTCTCAGCTTCATCGCCACTGGTCGGATTAGCTTATTCGCTCGATAAGTATTGGCGGGCACCTTGTTGGCTGTTGGGAATGTGGTGGCAAGGTAGCTTAACAGCTCATTGAAGCTAGTGTCAGACCAACCATGTCGAGCCTTCAACATTAACATATGGAGGTTAAAATGGAGAGCTGTGCACTCCTTCAGACACTCGCCCCCGTCCTTATAGAGAGGATCAATTGTCGCCTGCTTCATTTCTCTAAAATTCTCCAACCACTTCGGACTACCATACACAACATCGTCTTCATCGATGTGTTTGACTAAATCCTCAACAAGACGCATATCTTCGGGGTCGCTCACAACAGCCTCCTGACCATCACCACCGTTGTGCTCTTCGTCGGCCAAGTCTTGGATTACATCCTCCACCGTGTTGTAATCTCGAGAACCATTATCGCAACCAGCTGACATGGCTACAGAAGATGATGATCCAGGTGCTCCTACAGGATTGCCCTGATTCACTGGTATAGATGTCGGCGTCGATGTCGATGAGCTCACTCCAGATGGACCACCACTCGCACCTTCTCTTTCACCGTGAAGAGTCCAGACCGTGTAATTCTTCACGAAACCTTACCTAATCAAATGAGATTGCACCTTGGGATCTGGGTGGGCTTTCGCGTTCTTGCATTTATTACATGGGCATATGGTTGCAATCCGCTTCAATTTCTCATGATGCCTTTTTGCAATAGTAATAAACTTCCTCACTTCCTCCAGGTACCGCGGATCACCCACTCTATCGAACCGGTACATCCATTCGGACCTCTCCATCATACCTATACCACATAAGCAAAAGAAATAGACAAAAATGATTAGAAAATAGAAAAAACATCTTCCAAAGAGAGAAGGGTAGGGAGATCCACCATAGAACATGGTAGATTCATGCATAGAAAGAGATAGAATGGATCTAGATCTAGATCTAGATCTAGAACACTTGAGCCAAAAAGAGGGGAAAAGAGAGATAAAGGGTGGGAGAGAGCCATTAGGAACCTTTTGTGTTGCCCTCCACCCCCAAATTCAATCCTTAGACCTCAATTCAAAAAGTTTGTCAAATTTTAGGGCAAAGCCTCCTCCCCCAAATGTTGGAAGAAGAAAGCTCGTGGGGGAGAAGAGGGGGCTGGCTGCTGTTTATATGGAAAATCTTAACCGTGGCGGGCATCCTACAAAGCCCGTCATAGTTAATGTCTATTAACTGTGACGGGCAACTAAGGTCGCCCGCCACGGTTAACATATTAACCGTGACGGATGGTTTAAGTCGCCTATCACGATTAATAGAGCATTAACCGTGACGGTCACCTTAGATCGACCGCCACGGTTAAACAATTAACCGTGACGGGCGCCTGGGCGACCAGGTGGCCAGGCCGGCCACCCAATAACCGTGATGGCCAGGTCAGAAGCCCGTCACAGTTAACTAATGCAAGGTATCACGCAAAATAATTTTTGTAGTAGTGTTTGTGAGTGGTGCAGCGTAAACATCCGTCACATGGGATGGGAGTTGAATTCTTGTGACGGCGACCTTTTCTCCAAACTACACATGGTTAGAATAATATATGTATACACAAACCTGTGAGATGGCAGGGTTCCATGATTAACGATGGATCTTGAATGTTCAGGCACCCTGGGTACTTCATTCTTGTGGAATCTTGCCATAAGGTCGAAACAACATCTGATGTCCTGTCTATTCCACACTCAACAAAACAAGGGGTAATCCTACTAAAGCTAGTGGTACACTAAATTAGCAGACATCAAGATCATTATCAAAATCTTTACACCAATTGCTTCCCCGGCAACGGTGCCAAAAAATGCTTGTTGACGTTTGTTAACACAAATAGAATATGAAAGATTCCGCAAGCGCACAGAACACCATTGTAGCATTTTACCGGGAGTATTCCAGGATCGTTATTTATATTTTACCACAGGGAAGCAAGGGTCAAGAATCTGATAACTGACTATCATGCATCTACTAACTCAGAGTACTAATTAGACTAAAGCAGGAGTAAATGATATATGGTAATGATAGCACATCAAAGAGAATTCAATGATAAATGTCTAGATAACTATAGTGGGAGGACAACGGGAGAGATCAAGGTTCCTATGTACTTCTCTATTACTTGGGTTCTAAGGTAACAAAGATGAAAAGATATAGCAGACATAAACATTGACACTTTGGAGCAGCAGGTCCTTTCCAACTCTCGAAGAAGACTGGGAAAAAGGTAGTTGGGAGAAGACTGCCAAAAGCTCTACGAAACATCAATCCGAACGTGGTGGACTACGAAGGCCTAACAGAGCTGTCACCCCTGGGGCTACCACAACTATTCTGTGGGATTAAGCGCAACCTCAAGTAACCTATAGACTAAACACCATGTCTAATCTATTGATTACTACTCTAATTACCTAGGATAACTAGAGCACTCAATACGAACAAAGATCCCATGCCAAGATATAACAACTATACTAATCATATAATAAAGCATAAAGTAAATAGAGAAGATAAATATATTAAAGCATATCTTACAAAGAAAAGATACAAAGACATACCAAAACTCTAAAGACTCCTCCGGAACCGAAGCGCAGCTCCGCTCTCCCTAACTCCCGACTAGAGCTAATCTATTACATTGGAAAATCTAAACTTAATTCTCTAGAGAAGAGAGGTCATCCATTCAAGGGACGCCTCTACAACTCCATGATGATATGTTGCCTCAGGGGGGTCTGGGTTTATTATATAGGGGCTCCTGGCCTCCCCTCCTGTGGGGATATTACCTCCGTATACCCCCATGGACCTACATGGGCCCTTCATCAAGGACAGCCCAGCTCGCGAGGCCTTGCAGCACACGACCAGCTCGTCGTGCTCATCAAGGACTCTCCAGAAGCCTTGCCCGCCATGGAAGACCCTAGAGTTAGATCCGGATTCCTTGCCTTAAGGAACCGTTTGTAATCTGTTAGGACTCGACAACTGTAACCCTGCTCCCCGGCTATATAAGGCGAGTAGGGACCCCCTCTCATCTCATCGGAGATCCCATGGGATCACCTAATCAGCAATACAAACCAGCCACCAGAACATAGGACGTAGGGTATTACGGTGACTTGCCGGCCCGAACCTGTCTAAATCGCCGTCTCTCATCCCTGTGTCTACGCTTTGCAGACGTCTCGCACGCCTCCACCGCTTAATCTACTACCTTGGGCATACCCCTCGGTAGACTGCCAACCATATTTCATCGACAGTTGGCGCGCCAGGTAGGGGGTGTGTGCAATGACATCATGATCTGCCAAGCGGTCATCTTCCTCAACTCCATTATCCTCCCGAGCCCGGCGTCTCCTTCCAGATCGGATCTACTATCTGGACCGTCGGCGACATCGTCCTCGCTTCGGAGATCGTGGAACCCGCGCAGCTTCCTGCGCCGGATGCCTCGCCGTCCATCCATCGCGCCGTCGCGCCAGCGCCATGCGCGCCAAGATCCATCCGCCGCGGCGACCTGGTCGAGGCCATCGACCGGCCAACAAGAGGATCACCGACTACATCAACATCACCGCCTTCGCTCGTCGTCGACCAGGATCATCGCCGCCTTCGCTCATCGTCAACTGGTCTCGTTGCCGACCCGCCCGCCGCCTAAGATCGGATCTACATCCGGCTCGTTGCTGCCTTCACTCGTCGCTGCCATCACCCGTCGCCGCCGTCGCTCGTCATCGACCAGGATCGCCGCCGCCTTCGTCGTCGTTTTCGCCCGTCGCCGCCGTCGCTCGTCATCGACCAGGATCGCCGACGCCTTCGTCGTCGTCTTCGCCCGTCGCCGCCGTCGCTCGTCATCAACCAGGATCATCACCGCCTTCGTCACAACCTTTGCTCGTCGCCGCCGTCGCCCATCGTCGACCCGACTCGTAGCCGCGGTCGCCCGTCGCCGACCCGACTCGTAGCCGCCTTCGCTCGTCGTCGACCAGGCTCATCACCGCCTTCGCCTGTCGCCATCGTCGCTCATCGTCGACCAGGCTCGTCACCGCCTTCGCCCGTCGCCGCCGTCGCTCGTCGCCAACCAGGCTCATCGCCGCCTTCGCTCGTCATCAACCGGGCTCGTTGCCGTCTTCGCCAAATCACTGGTCGACCTCTCCCAATGACTCATCGATCTCTCCAAACAGCCTGGCTGATGCTGAAGGAGTTTCAGAGCCGGGGCTACTACCACCTCCGGACGCATGCATGAGCGCCTGCCCTCTGCGCTATGGCGGCTAGTAGTCCTCCCAAGTGACGTCCTGACCTCTCTACGCGTGCATGAGCGCCTTCCCTCTGCGCTACGAAGGGAAGGCTAAGCTTGGGCTAAGACCTCCAGAGGTTATACGGTCCAGTGCCTGTATGCGTCGTTATGCGCTCGTTCTCCATACGGTCTTCAAGCAGCCTGGCTGATGCCAACGAAGACTCAGAACCAAGGCTGTTGTCACCACCGGACGCGTGCATGAGCGTCTGCCCTCTGTGCTATGGTGGCCAACAGCTCTCCCGAGTGACGTCCCGACCTCTCTACGCATGCATGAGCGTATGCCCTCTGTGCTATGAAGGAAAGGCTAACTCGGGCTGAGAATTCTAAGGCTACACACTCAGTGCCTGTACATGCGCTACCCACGCGCTCGACGAACAGTCTCCATTCGCTCAGGTCACGCCATGATCGATCCTCTCGGAAAAGACCCTGTCTGTCGTACCTCCCTATGCGTGCACGAGCGCCTGCCCTTTGCGCTATGGGATGCCAGCAGCGGTTCCTTGGACGATGCCTTTGACTCCTACGCGCAAACGAGCTCCGCGCTCTACGCTACGGATCATGGGATAACCCAAGGCCAAACTGTTCATCACTTCGGCTCACGGCTATTGGGTCTGCAAATTTCAGGGAATATGCAAAACACGCCTACTCGCTACAAGTTTTGCCTCTATTCGCCCAAGAGTCTATTTACAGACTACTCTCCTATGTTACACTCCATGGCTGCCTGGTAGCGAAAAGATCTACATCGGCGACCAGGGCCTCCGCGGCCGGCTCCATCTCCGTCTCCAGATGCTCCATGTCGGCACGACGACTCCAGGCTCGGGGACTTCGACAAGCTGTAATCATCCTTCGCCACTGGTTTTTTCTCCATACTTTTTGTACGTCATCATGTACTACTGCTCTCCATATTTATTTTTCAGGGACTTTGCCTTCGCTCGTCGCCGACCAAGCTCGTGGACTTTGCCTTCGCTCGTTGTCGACCAGGATCACCACCGCCTTCGTCGCCGCCTTCACTCATCGCCATTTTCACTCGTCGTCGACCAGGATCGTCACCGCCTTGTCGCTGCCTTCGCTCGTCGTCGCCGCCTTCGCTCGTCGTCGTCTTCGCTCGCCGCCGACCAGGCTCGGGGACTTCACCTTCGCTCGTCGCCATCCAAGCTCAGGGACTTCGTTCGCGGCCGTCTTTGCTCATCGCCACCTTCGCTCGCCGTCGTCTTTGCTCGCCGCCGCCATCGCTCGTCGCCACCTTCTGTTTCTGAAGCACAAGGTCGTAGGTTCATCAACCCGTCGCCAACCAGGTTCATCGACCTGGCCTTCGCCCGTCGCCGACCAGGTTCATGGACTTCGCCTTCGCTCATCGTCGACCATGCTCTGGGACTTCTCCTTCGTTCATCGCTGACCAGGCTCGGGGACTTCGGCTTCGTTTGTCACCGACCAGGCTCAGAGACTTCGCCTTCGTTCGTCGCCGACTAGGCTCGAGGACTTCGCCTTCGTTCATCACCGACCAGGCTCGGGGACTTCGCCTTCGCTCATCGCCGTCTTCGCAAGTCACCGACCAGGTTCGGGGACTTCGCCTTCGTTCGTCGTCGACCAGGCTCGTTGCCTTTGGTGGTCATCACCTTCACTCGTCATCGCCTTCGTTCGCCGTCGCCATCACTCGTCGCCTTCGCTCGTCGCCGCCTTCACTCATCACCGACCTGGCTCGAGGACTTCGCCTTCGCTCGTCGTCGACCAGGCTTGGGGACTTCGTCTTTGCTCGTCGCCCTCGCTCATCGCTGCATTCGCTCGTGGTCGCCTTCACTCGTCGCCGGTGTGCATCAAGTCGCTCCATGCTGTTCGGATCAGGGTGCTGATTTTGGGCAGCTCATCGGGGCACTTGCTAAATGCTCTACAAGCTCGGCACCACGTGTCTTCAACACCTACTACCAAGCTCGGGGACTAAGTGGATACACTTCACCTTGCGGTGAATGCATTTTCTTTTTCTCTGACATTTCAAGGACGCTCCATCAGGTTGGACTTGCACAGACTTCTACTAGGACCATGCTGTTCCTTATAGTCTTGCAAGCTCCAAGTGGATACACTTCAGTAGAAGAAAGCTCTTCAAAAAATTTCTTGAGCACCTTACATCCTACTGGCAAGCCTTACTTGATCGACATCGACTTCACCTGCTCGGATCGCCAGTCAAGCTGGTCGACGTCGACTTCGCCTGCTCGGACAAGCTCAAGACGGCGTCGCCAACAGATACAAAGTGCTCGAGGACTAGTTGTGGGGATATTACCTCCGTATAACCCCATGGACCTACATGGGCCCTTCGTCAAGGACAGCCCAGCTCGCGAGGCCTTGCAGCACACGACCAGCTCGTCGTGCTCGTCAAGGACTCTCCAGAAGCCTTGCCCGCCAGGAAGATCCTAGAGTTAGATCCAGATTCCTTGCCTTAAGGAACCATTTGTAATTTGTTAGGACTCGACAACTATAACCCTGCTCCCCGGCTATATAAGGCGAGCAGGGACCCCCTCTCATCTCATCAGAGATCCCATCGAATCACCTAATTAGCAATACAAACCAGCCACCAGAACACAGAACGTAGGGTATTACGGCGACTTGCCGGCCCGAACCTGTCTAAATCGCCGTCTCTCGTCCCTGTGTCTACGCTTTGCAGACGTCTCGCATGCCTCCACCGCTTAATCTACTACCTTGGGCATACACCTCGGTAGACTGCCGACCATATTTTGTCGACACCTCCACCTTGGGCAAGCGATGTGGTACTAAATCATTTGCCATGTGCACATGGCCTTAGTGGGCCAAAACGCGTCGAAGAGGTCGGTTGGAGTGCATCACGCGAAGGAGGAGCAACTTCCAGGTGGGCCCAGGCTGGTCGGCCTGGGGGTGGGGCCGGCCGGCCCCACTTGTCAGCCACCGGGTCCTGTCTTCGTCGTGGTGTCTTCTGGAACCTTCCTTGTTTCTCTAATGCGACTTTCCATCCGTTTGTGCAATTCGTCATGTTGGAGTAGGACTCTATCTCTTTCCATCTTCTGGAAAACTCCCTGAAAAACAGTAATTCACCAACGCTATGGAATCTGTCAGTTTAACCCCTAGATTATGTTGCTTGGTGATTACTCCAGGTTGTTCTAGAAGCTTCCAAGTCGTATCCAACAAGGACTCTCTCGTTGGGACTCCAAATGTAGCAAACCATATGTCCATTTCGATCGTCTCGACGAGCTCTTCGCAGTGGTGTGCTCTGTTTCATCACTTGAGATACTTTTATATGGTGAAATATTGATAACCCTCCAAAACAAGTGAGAACAACACAACTCGTGGAACTTGTCAGAATCAAACCCTATAACTATGATTTATATTCCATTTCATGTTAATTCATGCAATATTTGATGGTATAATATTGACTATAAGGACCATCAACAGTTGCTCAAGCTTAACCAAAAAGAAATGACAAGCAACAAACATGCATATGCAATGCAGTACAGAATTTGAATCTAGGTTGCTTGTCAAGTTTGCTCATGGGTAAGCTTCTTCGCACACTTTTTAGGGCGGTTATCTTAACCACGTCTGACAAGCCTATGTGCAAAGCATAATTTAAACATGGCATATTATACAATACAATGCAAAGACAAAGTTACTTAGATCAAGCACATTAAGCTCCCTTTGCAATCTACAAAGGGCACTCTCATCTAGGGGTTTTGTGAAGAGATCCGCCAATTGATCTTCGGTTCTAACTCCTTCTAGAGATATATCTTTCTTTGAAACATGGTCTCTTAGAAAGTGATGGCGAATATCTATGTGCTTTGTGCGAGAGTGTTGAACCGGATTGTTAGCAAGCTTAACCGTGCTCTCATTGTCACACAACAAAGGTACCATTTCTAGAACTACACCATAGTCGAAAAGGGTTTGTTTCATATAAAGAATTTGTGCACAACAAGCTCCCGCGGCTATGTACTCCGCCTCGGCGGTAGACAAGGCCACACTATTTTGCTTCTTTGAACTCCATGAAACTAGTGATCTCCCAAGCAAATGGCACCCTCCGGAAGTGCTCTTTCTATCAATTTTGCAACCCGCGTAATCCGAATCGGAATATCCAATGAGTTGGAAGTTAGCTCCTTTGGGATACCAAAGGCCAATGCTTGGGGTGTGCTTTAGGTACCTAAGGATTCTTTTTATGGCTATGAGGTGTGATTCCTTAGGATCGGCTTGAAACCTAGCACACATTTACACACTAAACATGATGTCTGGCCTAGATGCGGTCAAGTATAACAAGCTACCAATCATAGAACGGTAGAGAGTTTGATCAACCGGGTTACCTCCCTCATCTAGGTCGAGATGTCCATTTGTTGGCATTGGAGTCTTGATAGGCTTGCAATCATCCATATTGAAGCGCTTGAGGAGGTCTTTGTTGTACTTCTCTTGAGATATAAAAGTCCCCTCCTTTAATTGCTTGATTTGGAAGCCTAGGAAGAATGTGAGCTCGCCAATCATGGACATTTTGAACTCATTCGACATCAAGTCACTAAATTCCTTGCAATATGCTTTATTTGTTGACCCCGAAGATGATATCATCCACATAGACTTGACAAATGAAGATCTCTCCATCAAGCTTCTTGGTGAATAGTGTGGTGTCAACCTTCCCAATGATGAAGCCCTTCTCAATGAGGAAGTCCTGGAGGCGCTCGTACCACGCTCTAGGGGCTTGCTTGAGCCCATATAGCGCCTTGGACAACCTATAAACATGATTAGGATATCTAGGGTCTTCAAACCCGGGAGGTTGATCAACATAGAATAGTTCATTTATAAAGCCATTTAAAAATGCACTTTTCACATCCATTTGATATAGTTTAATGTCATGATGTGATGCATATGCAAGGAGGATACGAATGGCTTCAAGTCTTGCAACCGGTGCAAAGGACTCTCCAAAATCCAAGCCTTCAACTTGAGAGAACCCCTTTGCAACAAGCCTTGCCTTGTTACTAACAACCTTACCTTGATCATCTTGCCTGTTCCTAAACACCTATTTGGTTCCAATGACTCTTGCGCCTTTAGGATGCTCTTCAAGGGTCCAAACTTGGTTGCGGGTGAAGTTGTTCAATTCTTCATGCATTGCATTCACCCAATCCGGATCCTTTAGAGCATCATCTACAATGGTAGGCTCAACAAGAGAAACAAAGGAGTGATGTTCCATAAATAAAGCAAGTTTTTGAGATCGAGTCATTACACCCCTTGTTGGACTCCCTATGATGAGATCTTGAGGATGAGCTTGCAGTAGAGGAGTAGTCCTTCGATCAACCACTTGAGGGGCCCCTTGTGGAGCACCAACATCTTGAGCTTGTAACACCAATTGATCATGGGAGACATGAGTGTCTTCATTTGGATCCCTCCCATCTTTGTCATCATCATGTGGTACATTTGATGAGGATGGCTTGTCAATAACTTGCACATCATCATCATCATCTTTAGGCTTGATGGCTCCAACCGACATGTTCTCCATTGCTTCCCTCAATGGTTCATCACCTACACCATCAAGATTATCATGGTCTCCTTGAGAGCCGTTAGATTCATCGAATTTCACATCATATGTTTCTTCTACCATCCCGGTGGCATGGTTGAATACTCGATATGCTTTGGATTTCAATGAGTAACCAACAAGAAAACCAATATCACATCGGTGTTGAAACTTCCCTAGGTGTTGGTGCTTCTTGTAGATGTAGCATTTGCAACCAAACACTCTAAAGAAGGATACATCCGACTTCTTGTTGTTGAGTAGCTCATAGGGTCTCTTGCCAAGGAGACGATGGGGGAACAATCGGTTGGATGCATAGCAAGCGGTGTTGATTGCTTCTGTCCAAAATCTTTTCGGTGTTGAGTACTCATCTAACATTGTTCTTGCTAGGGTGAGTAGTGTCTGGTTCTTCCTCTCAACTACCCCATTTTGGTGTGGTGTGTAGGTTGCGGAGACTTCATGCTTGATCCCAACTTCATCACAATATTCCTTAATGTGGGTGTTGTCAAACTCTTTTCCATTATCACTTCTTATTTTCTTGATCTTCAAGTCAAACTCATTTTGGGCTCTCTTGGCAAACTTCTTGAATGAAGGGGTTGCTTCGGACTTGTCATGAAAAAAGAACACCCAAGTGTATCTTGAATAGTCATCAACAATCACTAGACAATAGAGATTTCCACCCAAGCTAGCATATGTTGTTGGCCTAAATAGATCCATGTGAAGTAGCTCCAACTCTCTTGATGTTGATACAAAGGCTTTGGTTGGATGAGTATTTGCAACTTGCTTGTTGGGTTGACATGCACTACACAATTTGTCCTTCTCAAATTTGACATCCATCAAACCCCTAACCAAATCCTTCTTCAATAGCTTGTTGAGAGTGTTCATTCCAACATGTGCCAATCTTCTATGTCATAACCAACCAAGAGATTGCTTAGTGAACAAACCATGTCTTCAATTTGGCATCTTCGGAGGAGAAATCCACTAGATAGAGATTGTTGTATCTAAACCCTTGGAATATCACTTGAGAGTCATTTTTCTTTGTCACAACCACTTCTTTTTCGGTGAATAAGCACTAGAAGCCAAGATCACAAAGTTGCCCAACGGATAGGAAGTTGAAGCTCAACGAAGCAACAAGAAGCACATTTGAAATTGTATGATCATTGGATATTGCCACTTTTCCCAAACCCTTGATATTGACCTTTGAGTTGTCACCAAATGTAATCTTTCCTTGGTCATTGACATTCTCTTCTAGTGAGGTGAACATTCGGGGATCACCGGTCATATGTTGTGTGCAACCACTATCAATCACCCAATGAGATCCACCGGTCTTGTAGTTCACCTACACACACAAGAAATCAAGCTTGAGCTTTCGGGACCCAAACTTGTTGAGGCCCCTTAACCTTCTCTACAAGTGACTTTGCAACCCAAATTTGTTTTGGCCTATTCTTGTTTGGAGGCACCATGAACATGACTTTCACTTTGCCACTAGAATCTTGTCTAAGCATGTAGTGAGCATTGAAAGCAAAAGGCCTAGCATGCTTGGGCAAGGGTGTGGGTTTTGGCTCTTCACAATTGTGAGCAAAGTGTCCTTCTTTTTTACACTCAAAGCATCTTCCCAACTTCTTCTTCTTTGGCTTTGCGATGCTCTTGCGTTGCTTCATCTTCTCTTCAAGATAGCCAATACCAGTTCTATTGGTCTTCATTACGGTGTTCATGAGGAGCTCACTTTGAAGACATTGACCCTTGGTGAAGTTTTTCAACCCGATGGTATAGTGCTCTTTTTCGTTTTTTAGCTTGTCATTCTCTTGTTGGAGTTCCAATTGGGATGGTGTCTGTTGACGGTAGATAACTCCTATTTTAAACCGTCAACTAACCTCAAAAATGACCCGCAATGATCCAAAGAGTGTAGCTATAGGGATTGATTCTAATGAGTTCCACGAGTTGTGTTGATTCCACTTGTTTTGCAGGATATTCAATATTTCATCATAAGAAAGTATCTCAAGTGAAGAACCAGAGCACACCAGTGAGACGAGCTCGTCGAGACGATCGCAATGGACATGCCACTTGCCATATTTGGAGTCCTGGAGCAAGAGTCCTCGATGAATACGACCAGGAAGACTCTGGAACCCTATAGAAGCCTTATCCATACAAAGATCAGGGGTGTAACAGACAAGATTCCAACAGCTACAGAGTACCAAAAATATCCAGGGACCAGACAAGAAGAAGATGACAAGGAATCCATCCACGCCATGACTCGTTGCGCAAACCAACCGAACAAGGACACTAGGAGAATAAGGAAGTGTTGACGGTCCTTAATGTCAATATTATACCATCAACTATTGCATGAAATGACACTAAATGAATCACAAAGCATAGTTGTAGGGTTTGAAACTAACAAGTTCCACGAGTTTTGGTGCTCTCACTTGTTTTGCAGGATTATCAATATTTCACCATATAAAAGTATCTCAAGTGATGAAACAGAGCACACCATTGCGAAGACCTCGTCGAGACGATTGAAACGGACATATGGTTTGCTACATTTGGAGTCCCGACGAGAGAGTCCTCGATGGATACGACTTGGAAGATTCTAGAACATTACAGAACATTCCAGAAGACAAGAGAAGGCGACCCACGGAAGGCGGGGCCCACCTATCATAGGGGCAGACCGACCGGTCTCCTCTATGGACCGACCAGTTGGGTATTGGGCCCAATTTCGTCCCCCTTCGCGTGACGCACTCCAACCGACCTCTCCAATACGTTTTGGCCCATTTAGGCCCAAGTGCATATGACGAAGGATTTAGTACCACATCGCTTGCCCAAGGTGGAGGGGAGGCCAGGAGCCCCTATATAATAAACCCAGGACCCCCCTGAGGCACAACATCATCATGGAGTTGTAGAGGCGTCCCTCGAATGGATGACCTTTCTCCTCTATGTAATTAGGTTTAGATTTTCCAATGTAATAGCTTAGCTCTAGTCGGGAGTTAGGGAGAGCGGAGCTGCGCTCTGGTTCCGGAGGAGTCTTCAGAGTTTTGGTATGTCTTTGTATCTTTTCTTTGTAAGACTTATACTTTAATATATTTATCTTCTCTATTTACTTTATGCTTTATTATATGATTAGTATAGTTGTTATATCTTGGCATGGGATCTTCGCTCGTATTGAGTGCTCTAGTTATGCTAGGTAATTAGAGTAGTAATCGATAGATTAGACATGGTGTTTAGTCTATAGGTTACCTGAGATTGCGCTCAATCCCACGGAATAGTTGTGGTAGCCCCAGGGGTGACAGCTCTGTTAGGCCTTCGTAGTCCACCACGTTCGGATTGATGTTTTCGAAGAGCTTTTGGCAGCCTTCCCCTGACTACTTTCTTCCCAGTCTTTTTCGAGAGTCAGAAAGGTACTGTTGCTCCAAAGTGCCAATGTTTATAACTGCTATATCTTTTCATCTTTGTTACATTAGAACCCAAGTAATAGAGAAGTACATAGGAACCTTGATCTCTCCCGTTGTCCTCCCACTATAGTTATCTAGTTATCATTGAATTATCTTTTATGTGCTTTCATTCATATCATATATCATTCACTCCTACTTTAGTCTATTTAGTATTCTGAGTTAGTAGATGCATGATAGTGAGTTATCAGATTCTTGACCCTTGCTTCCCTGTGGTAAAATATAAATAATGATCCTGGAATACTCCCGGTAAAATGCTACAATGGTGTTCTGTGCGCTTGCGGAATCTTTCATATTCTATTTGCGTTAACAAACATCAATAGGAAGGTACCAGGAGACTTCCGATCGAAGGACGAGGTAGGTGTTGGGTACTTTAAACGCACACAGAAAAATCCGCAAGCGCACGAATACCGATGTAGCTTTCACCCGAGAGTATTCTAGGGTATCGATTTCCATAGGGAACGTGAAGTGTACTAGAAGAATTAAGAACGTCCAAGAAAAGAATGGTAATGTGGATAGAGAGGGATCTTAGGGTTTTGTAAGTGGGTCTATCTAATTAAAGGCTCACTATACTTTACTTACTTCGGTGCAGCAGGTCTCCTTTCCATCTCTCGAGAAAGACTGGGAAGAAGGTAGTTGGGGGAAGGCTGCCAAAAGCTCTACGATAACACAAACCCTAACGTGGTGGATTACAAAGACCTGACAGAGGTGTCACCTCTGGGGCTACCACAACTATTCCGGAGGATTGGGCACAAACTCAGGTAAACCCTAGTCTAGACATCAAGTCTACACTAACGCTTACTACTCTAATTACTGCAGATAACTAGAGCATTCAATACGAGTGGAGATCCAGTAAATAAAATAAAGCAAGAACTGAAATTAAATATAACACTTAGAAGTAGTAAATGAAGAACCTAGAGATTACTTGAAGATGAACCAGATGCTGCACCAATACAATGTCGAGGAAGATCTGACAGATCTGGCTCCTCCTCAGCTCTCTCCTTCTCCTCTCTCTAATCCAATCTCTAATTATAACTAGATGAACTAGACAACTAGAACTAGAACTAGAAGAACTAGAACTAGAACTAGATCTAGATGAACTAGAAGAGATTCATCTAGAGGGACTTCTACTTCTACTTGAAACCCTAGTTTCTGATGTGGATATGAATAATGAAGATGGAGATGGCCTCTGGGGGCACCTTCTGGCCTGCTTATATAGCCCGAGGTGGAGTAGGGGGCAAGGAATTGCCATGTCATCGATCCGCGTCACGTTTACAACTCTCCATTGGATCAAACCGACTTCATGGACGGTGGAGATGCATCCTAGGAGGCGGTGGAAGAAGGTTCCGGAAGGCGGAGGCAAAACGACCTCCATGGCTGACCGACCGGTCAGTGACCCCACCGGTCGTTCTGGCCCAGTGGGCCCCCATGGCGGGTCGCCTCGTGGTGTCTTCTGGTGTCTTCTAGATCCTTCTTTTGCAGGTTTCGTTGTGAAATTAATATCTTTTCATCCGGGACCCCGAATATAGCAAATGATATGTTCGTTTCGATCGTATCGACGAGCTCTTCGCAATGGTGCACTCCAATTCATCTCTTGAGATACTTTTATATGGTAAAAACATGAATGTCCTACAAAACAAGTGAGAGCACCAAAACTCATGGAACTTGTTAGATTCAAACCCTACAACTATGCTTTATGATTCATTTAGTGTCATTTCATGCAATAGTTGATGGTTAATCATGAGCATTAGTGAGGGTCAACAAGTTCCCCCAAGCTTACCCTTTGCTAGTCCCGAGCAAAGCCAATCTCAACAATGGATCAGGAGTTGCTGCAATATCTTCACTTCCAGCAAGTACACATGTATTCAAACAAAAGTTCTCATAAAGATATCATATTATTTATCACAGGGCTTAGTACTTTACCTTGAATCTTGAGTAATTGAAAGATAGAACGATCAAATCAAGCACTATGTCTCTAGTTCTTTCACTTCACCTTTATCCCGGAGTTTTATGAATTTTCAGAAAAGATTAAAAACATATGTTGCCAAATTAAACAATGGATCCAAAGAGAAAGTCAACCATACCACTGAATCGAGAAGTACATGTGTATGGAAAATGGAGTCGGATGCTCTTTTGAAATATATCACTCTCTTTTGTTTATCAGAGACACATGGCTATCATGCTAATTCTACTGGCAGGCACATGCCCATTTTTTTTAATATTCATTTTTTAATTATTTTTTCGAGGTTCCGGACACTTGTCCCTTTTTATTTGCTCGGAATCTTTCTTTTTGAGGTTTCGGACACTTGTCCCCTTTTTATTTCCTCGGATTTTCTCTCTTCTTTTTTTTGAATAGCCATGTGCTTCCAACAAACTTTTGAGAGGATAGCAACAGATAATCATGAGCATTTATGCGGAAGATAGATGAAATATGTAAGTGATCTCAATTCAGTAGCATGATAACTTCTCATAGGGTCAACAAAGCTTAATTTAACTCAATGCAATTATTAGACATATTAATATTGGAAACTCTCCAGAACTCTGGTGTTGTTTAGAACAAGATAATAGCAGCTCAGATCATCACATGTCATATCTGTCAACTACTTAGACTCTACGTCAAGCATTTGCTACCCATGCATTTATTTTCATTTTTAAGCATCATTATTAATTAGGAGAACTTATGACTTGAAAGAAATTAGATAGAGCAACTATTCATCATTTCCATGTAAAAGATTAGAGAGAGAGTTCTTTTTTATTATTAAATTCTTAAAACAAACTAAGCAAACTTAACACACTATTTATTTAACCTAACAGACACTTATTATAAATAACTAAGATAGCGAATAAGACATACCTGGATTACAAAGATAACGGCGGTGTGTCTCCCCAAACTGGTTCCCTTAATAACGTTGAGCCTTCATGTGCCCATATTTTTTTCTTTTTAATTAATGGTGAGCCTTCACGTGCCCACATTTTTTTGTTTCATTTTATTTTATTTATGTATAGAAAGAAAACTTAAGAGGATAAGGATACTTACCTGGATACACGGGGGTGCTTTCCCCCAAGCTGAATGTTATCATAGTCGTTCAATCTTGCCATGTAGCGAACTGGCGGTGGAAATGTGTTTCCTCTGTTGGAGCTTTGATTGGTGTTGATGGTTGTGGAAACAGTGCTCCAAGAGTGGATAGAACATCCACTTGCTCGTCAGCTTTTCTTGGTCTTTTAATCCTGTGAAACTCAAATAGACAACAAGACTTGTGGAACAGATTAAGCGTTAGTGGTTGGCCACTTAAGCCTTAGTTGTCCAGAGTAATATCTCTTTCTCAATATTTTTGTATTTTTATTTTTATGATGCAATGACAGTCTAACAAAATTAATGCATTTTTATTTTTATGGCACCATGGTGAATATCCCTACAGGTTTTTACACACCATAAAATTATTCACATGAGGCTTTTAAGTTTTATGATGCAGTGTAATATTTTATTTTCTCTTTTTTATGCAATGCTAATACAAAAAAGTAAATATGCTATGGAGAGATAATAATGCAAATGATAGAAAGTAAACATGCAAAAAGAGAAATTAATGCAGAAAAGATAAATATGGATAACTACCGATTTTACCTTTCGGCGAGGGTTCAATGTTTTAAGTCCTCTGAACAGGACTTCTCACCATGTTCATTCCTGAGGTGCATCATTTGATCTTGATAGGTAGACCTTGATAACTACACCTCTTGATATGGTGTCACTCATGTTCTTCGTTCGCCCAACAATTTGAAGTGAAGCATTAGTTGTGAAAGCTGACAGCATCTTGATTAGTGCACATCTTCTTGTAGATATAGGACCTTCACTCTTTATCATTGAAGAGTGATGTGTTGAACCACCTTGTGGAAGCTTCTCTTGTCTGGTTGGTTGTTCTTCATGAATAACTTATCTTCTTTTGCTTATCTCATAGTGAGCCTGAGTGATGGGAGCTTGAGAGGAGGAAGGTATAGTAGGATCATCTTTAGAGGGATCAACCTTCCTTCTCTATGTGTCAACATATCAGTGAAGCTGTGTTGTTCCTCCCACGATGGTCTTTATCTTCTTGTGACCCAGCTCAGACTTGTTCACCCGCTTCCATGGAGTGAGTGCTTTGAATGTAGGTATTGTTTTGTGGCACTCATCTTTTGTCTTGTTCCATGGATCTCATTTCTCCATGATTAGTAAGTTGTGTCTCCCTTGCGCAAGTTGTTGAAGTTCATGTATTTCTTCAGTTCTAGTGTGAGTTCATCTCAAGACTTTCCCAAATTGATATTGAAAGTTTTCCTGCAGGGGTTAGTCCAAAAAATATCCAGCATCCACTATAGTATACTATTGGCTCAAAAATCAACATAGACACCACGTCTAATTTGATCTAGGAAGGCATTTTAACCTAAGCACCATATGTTGTTTTTGGGCCGAAACCCTAAAACAGCAGGTCGCTGCTCGAAGGAAAGTAAGCACACAGGAAGATGAATAGTAAACTAGCAGATACAAACCAACGGTCGAACGAGTAAAATGAACCGTAATCCTCTTGACCTCCCCCCTCTCCATGTGGGAGGTCGACCTATTTATATTAATCATGCAGTCTTTACAAGTACGGAAATGCCCTTCCAACCACTCTTCGTTTACAAGTACTACAATGCCCTTCTAACTAATCTTTTGGATAAGGCGCCTCTGCCACCCGGACGGTATTTCCGTACACCAACGCCGAGGTGGCCCCATATGCTCTCCGTCCGCCGAGCAGCCTCCTTCCGACAAGTGGGCCCTCCTTTGCCAGTTTCGGACCCTGGACCTGCACGAAGACATTCTAAAGTCATCGCTTACGGATGAAAGTGCTTTCGGGCGAAAGCGTCGTCTCTCCACCAACTTTGGAATACGAAAGCGCTTTCGCCTGAAAGGGAAAGTATCGCTTCGGTCGAAAGTGCTTCCGAACGAAAGCGTCATCTCTCCACCAACTTTGGAAGACGAAAGCACTTTCGCCCGGAAGGGAAACTATCGCTGCACAACTGAGTGAAACTGACTATCAACATCGTATTCGTTCGAGAACGTACTCGGTCGAAAGCATCATTGCTCGGGTGACTACATTCGTTCCTGATCGTCTATCGTTCATATCGCTTGAAAGTATTCGGCTCACAGTTGCTTCCGTTTGATAAGGGATTCGTCGAAAATGCTTTCGTGCGGAAGCGGGGTCCTTGCGATTATGGTACCACCCCAACAGTAGCCCCTTACCATCGATCTGTGTGTTGCCGCGGGTCGACGGTACCCTTGTTAAAGCCTATACGCCCGCCCGCTAAAGGTTGGCGAAAGTTTGATTTCATATTTGCCATACCTTGAAGCGTTTTTGACGAAGCCGGTAGCCCCTCGGCGTGTAATTTAAAACGCCTGCCCGTTTTTCGACTAGGGGCACTAACATATTTGCCCAAGGGTTCTTTCGCCGGTAGCCCCTCGGCGCGTAATGTAAAACGTCTGTCCTCATTCGTTTTTCGATGAGGGGCGCTAATGTATTCGTCCGAGGGTGCTTTCGACGGTAGCCTCTCGGCGTGTAATGTAAAACGCCCGCCCCATTCGATTTTCAACAAGGGGCGGTAACGTATTCGCTCGAGGGTGCTTTAGCCGGTAGCCCCTCGGCGCGTTATGTAAAACGCCCGCCCCCATTCATTTTTCGACAAGGGACGCTAACGTATTCACCCCGATGGTGCTTTCGCCGGTAGCCCCTCAGCGTGTAATCTAAAACGCCCGCCCCCATTCGTTTTTCGACGAGGGACGGTAACGTATTCACCCCGAGGGTGATTTCATCAGTAGCCCGCCGGTTGACGCACGAGCGAACGCACGAGGCGAGTACGGAAGGCGTTATGGTGAGGTGAACAGTGCTCTCCTCTTTTTTGTTCATCTGACTTGCGGGCATTATTCGCTTGGAGATAGGAAGATGCCCGCCCCCACGCTCTTAGTCGAGGGGCCGTAACATTCGCGCGAGGGTGTTTTCGTTGCGAGCCCCTCGGCCGGTAGTTGAGAAACGCCCGCCCCCACACTCTTAGTCGAGGGGCGGTAGCATTCGCACGAGGGTGCTTTCGTTGCGAGCCCCTCGGCCGGTAGTTGAGAAACGTCCGCCCCCACACTCTTAGTCGTGGGGCGGTAGCATTCGCGCGAGGGTGTTTTCGTTGCGAGCCCCTCGGCCGGTAGTTTGAAAACGCCCACCCCCACACTCTTAGTCGAGGGGTGGTAACATTCGCGCGAGGGTGCTTTCGTTGCGAGCCCCTCGGCCGGTAGTTTGAAAACGCCCGCCCCCACACTCTTAGTTGAGGGGCGGTAACATTCGCGCGAGGGTACTTTCGTTGGGAGCCCCTCGGCCGGTAGTTTGAAAATGCACGCCCCCACACTCTTAGTCGAGGGGTGGTAGCATTCGCGCGGGGGTGCTTTCGTTGTGAGCTCCTCGGCCGGTAGTCTGAAAACACCCACCCCCACACTCTTAGTCGAGGGGCGGTAACATTCGCGCAAGGGTGCTTTCGTTGCGAGCCCCTCAGCCAGTAGTCTAAAAACGCCCGCCCCCACACTCTTAGTCAAGGGACGGTAACATTCGCGCGAGGGTGCTTTTGTTGCGAGCCCCTCGGTCGGTAGTCTGAAATTGCCCGCCCCACACTCTTAGTCGAGGGGCGGTAACATTCATGCGAGGGTGCTTTCGTTGCGAGCCCCTCGGCCGATAGTTTGAAAATGCCCGCCCCCACACTCTTAGTCGAGGGGTGGTAACATTCGCGCGAGGGTGCTTTCGTTGCGAGCCCCTCGGCCGGTAGTTTGAAAACGCCCGTCCCCACACTCTTAGTCAAGGGGCGGTAACATTCGCACGAGGGTACTTTCGTTGGGAGCCCCTCGGCCGGTAGTTTGAAAATGCACGCCCCCACACTCTTAGTTGAGGGGTGGTAGCATTCGCGCGGGGGTGCTTTCGTTGTGAGCCCCTTGGCCGGTAGTCTGAAAACACCCGCCCCCACACTCTTAGTCGAGGGGCAGTAAGATTCGCGCAAGGGTGCTTTCGTTGCGAGCCCCTCAGCCGGTAGTCTAAAAACGCCCGCCCCCACACTCTTAGTCAAGGGGCGGTAACATTCGCGCGAGGGTGTTTTTGTTGCGAGCCCCTCGGTCGGTAGTCTGAAAATGCCCTCCCTCACACTCTTAGTCGAGGGGCGGTAACATTCGCGCGAGGGTGCTTTCGTTGCGAGCCCCTCGGCCGATAGTTTGAAAATGCCCGCCCCCACACTCTTATTCGAGGGGCGGTAACATTCGCCCGAGGGTACTTTCGTTGCGAACCCCTCGGCCAGTAGTGTGAAAACGCCCGCCCCCAGACTCTTAGTCGAGGGGCGGTAACATTCGCGCGAGGGTGCTTTCGTTGTGAGCCCCTCGGCCAGTAGTTTGAAAACGCCCGCCCCCACACTCTTAGTCGCGGGGCGGTAACATTCGCGCGAGGATGCTTTCGTTACGAGCCCCTTGGCCGGTAGTTTGAAAATGGCCGCCCCCACACTCTTAGTCGAGGGGCGGTAACATTCGCGCGAGGATGCTTTCATTGCAAGCCCCTCGGCCGGTAGTTGAGAAACGCCCGCCCCCACACTTTTAGTCGAGGGGCGGTAGCATTCACGCGAGGGTGATTTCGTTACGAGCCCCTCGGCCGGTAGTTTGAAAATGCCCGCCCCCACACTTTTAGTCGAGGGGCGGTAACATTCGTGCGAGGGTGCTTTCGTTGCGGGCCCCTCGACCGGTAGTTGAGAAATGCCCGCCCCCACCCTCTTAGTTGAGGGGTGGTAGCATTCGCGCGAGAATGCTTTCGTTGTGAGCCCCTCAGCCGGTAGTTGAGAAACGCCCGCCCCCACACTCTTAGTCGAGGGGCGGTAGCATTCGCGCGAGGGTGCTTTGATTATTTATGCCCGTACGCTGTCTTCCACCCTATCTCATTTTCGGAGGGTCGGAATGTTTATGACTATAGGCTGTCATTCGTTCTCTCGCATTTTCGGAGGGTCAGAATGTTCATGCCCGTAGGCTTCCTTCCGCCCTCTCGCATTTTCAGAGGGTCGGAATGTTTATGTCTGTAGGCTGTCTTCCGCCCTCTCGCATTTTCGGAGGGCCAGAATGTTTATGCCCGTAGGCTATCTTTCACCCTCTCGTATTTTCGGAGGGTCAGAAAGTTCATGCCCGCAGGCTTCCTTCCGCCCTCTCGCATTTTCAGAGGGTCGGAATGTTTATGCCCGTGGGCTGTGTTCCATCCTCTCGCATTTTCGGAGGGCCGGAATGTTTATGCCCGTAGGCTGTCTTCCGCCCTCTCGCATTTTCGAAGGGTCGGAATGCTTTCGCCCGCGGGCTGTCGAGATTGTCGAGCCTCGTCGAAGAAGGTTTCCGTCTGATGGGCCGACATTCTCTAATAATGCAAATTTTGGACGAATGTCTCAACCCTTTTTTGGTTGTTTTCGTCGTTGGAATCGTGATCGAATGTGGGGAAGTTCTGATACCTTAATGTTTTTAAGGAAACAATTGGCTGCCTCATTAAAAAACCTGGCACCCTTTTTGAGGGCTTCCAAACGAGGAAAAAGAGTGCAGCTGCTTGATTACAAACACGATGAAGGTAAAAACGTGAAAGAAACTCTATGTCGAATGTCACCATTTCGGTTCGCACCTTTTCGTCCTGGGTGAAAGAAACTGGTACCTGCTTTTTGCCGATAGCATCTACCTTTCTTCCGCCGAAACCATATAATGAGTTACCGGCTGGTCCAACCCCCTCTTGTCCATGCCTGTTGCTTCAAAAGCCTTGATGAACAATATGTCAGCTGAACTTCCACTGTCTATCATGACCATGTCGTGAAGGACCGAAAGTGCTACCAGAAAGCGACTAGAGGGGGGGGGGGTGAATGGGAGCTTCAAATTTCATTTCAGAAACATGTTGCCACTGTCACGAGAATCACCTCAAGAGCAAACCTAGAGCTTGAATCGTGTCCACGACCCTAGATGTAGGGTGGATGCTTCCGTGAAGCACAGCGAGACACTACTCAACTCTAGAAACCCAATCCAAAAGCCGGAAACCAAAACCGACAACAAACAAACGAACCACGGACGAAAACATGCGAAACACACCTGACCGGACTCTGCCTGCGTCCGGTCAGTGACCACCGGACGCGTCTGGTCGCCCAAAAACCAACTTGGGAGCTCTCTGTCTGTGACCGGACTCCCTGTCACTAAGCGTCCGGTCAGTTCTGACAAGCACAGGGAACAGTGCAAGAGGCGAGTCCGGTCATCTAGACGATGGAGCGTCCGGTCAACCCTTCGCAGACTGAGCAGCAAGACTCTCAACGATCGGACGCACTGGTTAGCGTCCGGTCGTTGAACAGGCAGCGTCCAGTCATCCCGAAATCCCACTGTTCACCCACCAATTCGACCCGATCTCACCCAAAACGAAACCTCTAGGGTCAAAACTTGGAGAGAGGAGTCACAAGGAGGATAGTGAGCTACTCCTAGGAGATCATGGCTCGAACCTAACTCCAAATTGGTGAATCGAAGAATTCGAAGCAAGCAAGACAAAAACCGTTTCGAAATGAAAATCAATCGATCTACTAGCTCGTGAGGTTAAGGAAAAATTCCTTCGGTGGAAAGATGTGCCTCACGATCTAGAACAACTCAGTTCAAACAGATTTGCAAGAGACGCAACGAGTAGAGAGATCGATCACCGGGAAAATCGTGGAGAAAAGCAACCTGCGAAGAACAACACCAAAACGTGAATCACAACCACGAATTTGCAACCGTGTGGCTATCACACGCTACAACAATGAGATTACGGTCTCACTTCCTCAAAAACTCACAAACACAGAGGTATGATTATCTTCTCGGTGGATCTCAGTTCACTACAGCAGGGGATTGGGAGAGCAGGAAAACCCTAAGTGGAGAATAGCAAAATGACTGTTGATGGTCCTTAAACACCTGTTTTACCATCAACATTTTACCCTAAAATTCACCAAAAACGCATGAAATGTAGTCAAATAGGTTTCAAACTAACCGAATTCCACATGTCCATAGATTTTTATTTGAATGCAGGAATTTGGACCAAATTTAGAGAATGGACCCACCAGGAGATGAGCCCACTCACCAGGACCCATTTGGGCCCGAGTGGGGTGGCGCCCGCCACCCATATGTGGCGCCTGCCACATGGAGAGGCCAAACTCTCCCCCTTTGCCACGTCATTGATCCGTGTGACCATCCCAAGGCCAAATCTTGGCCCTTGGTCACTAGGTCAGTGGCATCGGACAGCTCAGGATGGAGTGGCGTGGATCAAGGCAGGATGGCGGTTACCTGAACATGCAACCGACCTAACCATCGCCTCTCTAGAGCTCCTAGATGTCGTTGAAGCAAAGGCGGTGCATCCAACGGTGATGGGGGTGGCGGCCGCCACCTAGGGCTGGCACCCGCCACTAGGGTTAGCCCTAGGTCGGCTGGCTGCCCCCTATAAGTACCCCCTTCACTCCACAAGGCTATAAATAGCCCCCTCGTGATGAGGGACGGCCCGATCTTCCGAGAGGTAGCGATACGTCCGATTGGTGGAGAACTCGACATTGGCGATCTGGCTTCAAATCAGACACGATTCGAACCCTGCAACCGTTACACCACTGCTCCGTTGGTTATCAACCAAGCACAACTTGATTGACCTCTCCAAGAAGGCTAATCCTGCAAGCGAATCGAAGAACACAAGCAAGAAGGTAAAAACACGCAATCTGTAATTGCAAATATGAATCTCACGAATTTATATGGAGGGTTCAAGAACTCGGTTCCAAAGGACTAATCGACACAGTGGAGGAGATCAAGAACGGGGGCCCTGGATCACTGTAAAAGGATTCGACACCACAGTTACAATGAACGATTCAGTTTCTCGATGGAAAACTAAACTCTAAACAAAACCCAAGACCTAACGACGATGACGGCGGCTAATTATAGGGTTTAGGGCGTCATCTACGCTAGACGCGCCCCCTAATGGGCTCTAAGACGATACACGGCCCAACGGACCAAAATACGGTGACGCAGCACCCTGGCAGATTCTGGATGCTAACTTGTTTTGACGATTCCCGTTGACTCCTGACGTATTTTGACGTGATTCCAAAGCCATTGGTTAGCTTATCAAATTATCTTTCCATGCATATCTGGTTCGTCGAAAACGGAGTCCGTATGCGTCCGAGGCGTTGATTTTACCCGGGACTGCTCCTGAATTCCGAGAGTGACGTGGAAGCTGAGTTGGAGACGGATTGCAACTTGGGGAAGACCATGGCGTCGTTGTGTCCAGCGTGGCGATGTCCTCATCATCCTCCCCTTCTTGAATTGGAGTCGTCCTCGACTCCATCTTGGCGATGTCCTCATCATCCCCTCCTTCCAGAATTGGAGTCGTCCGCGACTCCATGTCATCTCCAAGCTCCTGCAAAAGGTTAGTGACCGCACAACGGGAAACACAAGGCATAAGAATATGTGCAGCAACACTAACATGTCGAGAAAGCATAGTATAACAAGGAGCATAATTATTATCATTAGTTGTAGCTTGAAAAGCACCTCCTTTTAACTTAATCTCATTATTTTTAGCAATGTCTATCGGGGGTTTATTTTTATTTTTAATCTCTTTAGCATGTTTAATAATATCCGTAGGAGACAAAGGCAGCAAAGTAATTTTCTTGTCCTTATGTATGATAGTGTATGTATTAGTTCTACCATGGTGTAAAGCATCATTATCAAATTCTCATGGACGTCCTAACAAAATGGAACAAGCTTGCATAGGGACAACATCAAAATCAGCAGTATCATGATAAGAACCTGTGAAAAAGCTAATGCGTGCTGATTTAGTTACCTTAGTCATACCATTATTATTGAACCATTGAAGTTTATACGGATATGAATATTGTCGTGTGGTCAAGCCAAGCTTCTCAACCAAATCTGAACTCACCAAGTTGTTGCAACTCTAGCTATCAATGATGGTGAGAACACGACAACCCTGCACAATGAGATACATGTGGAACAAATTGTGGCGTTGGATCTTCATCTCTTCTTCTTCATGTCCCACACATGTACTCAACACTCGCTGCACAAGAAGACTAGGATAGTCCGCAGCAGCAGCCACAGAGTCAATAGTGATGGTCTCCTTAGCTTGATCGTCCTCGGTGGAATCTGCAGCAATATTAGCAGCAAGAGCAAAATCATCTTCAACATCACTAGTACTTACATATCCATCCTCGGTAGCAATGAAAGCACGACGACTGGGGCAATCCTTCATGACATGTCCCATGCCTTTGCATCGGTGGCAAATGATTGTAGAGCTGGACGAGGAAGATCTAGTAGAAGCACCCGAAGTGGCACCTTTCTTGAATTATGGAATCTGCACATTAGACAATTTACTTACCCCTGAAGGTGTAGATGGTTGTGGTGCTGCAAGAAGCGTGGGCGTCTCCGGCTCGGAACGTTGCTAAAAAGTCCTCCCATTGTTATACCTAAAAGGCTGATGTTGTTGTTTGCGGCCCTGTACTTCGCGTTCAGCTTTAAGAGCAAGATTGTATAATTGGCTGAACCTGTTCCAATCTTTGTAATCAAGAATATCCTGGATATCACGATTCAAACCACCAAAGAATCTAGCAGTAGCATCATCATCATCTTCATGTATACCACAACGTACTAAACCAATAAGCAATTCTTGATAATATGCTTCTACCCCTTTATCACCTTGTTTTAAAGTTTGCAGTTTCAAACGTAAATCACGTTGGTAATAAGGAGGAACAAAACGAGATTTCATACGTTGCTTTAAAGCATTCCAAGTTTGAGGCACAACAGCAGCATTATTAGTATTGCAAAGATCACTCCACCAAAATAAAGCAAAATTTGTAAACTCACTAGTAGCAAGTCTAACTCTATGCTCAGCAGGAACATTATGAGAATCAAATTTTTGTTGAACAGCAAGTTCTCAATCTAAATATGTCTCTGGATCCATATTACCAGCAAAAGGAGGTAGGCTAAATTTAATTTTAGCAAAAGGATCATTATTATGATTATTACCTCCCATACCGCAACGATTGAAGTTGAGGCGACGACGAGGACCAGCATCAGCATCCGCATCGTCATCACCAAAAGCATCGGCATCTTCGTCATCACGATGAGGTTGAGGGCGTTATTCAAGCTGTTCAATGCGGTTGACCAAATTGTTCACGTTGCGCGTCAGCTCGGTCATGAGGTTATGTTGTTCATTCATGAATGTTGTAAGCTCGCCTTTGGACACGCACTCATTGAAGTTCGCCGGAATTCCTGCCATTGTTAGAAGATAGAAAAAGACAACAGCAAAGTATTATCCCTATCAACTAAAAGGAACCAAGTGGTGGTGGTGGTGAAAGTGGAAAGCAAAATCACAAGCGGCTTACCACCGTCTTGCTTGTATTCTTACCAACGCCAAACAAGATCAAACCAAAGTGACGAAGCAATCTGTTGTTGAGCGTGGGTAACAGTTCCAAGATGAACCTGTGCTGACAGAAGTATATGTGGAGCTATAGGTAGGCACAATATGACAGCAAGGATTAGCAATTAACGAATACAGATTAGCAAAGTTCAATAAGTATCCAAAGCACAAGTCACAAATGCTGGCTAAGACATGTGTAGACATAGCGCAACAAGATGAAACAAAGAACGATGGAAAGAACTCACAGAACAAGCAAAGAGCACTGATTTTTCCTTTTTCCTGAATTTTCCCTTGATTTTCCAAAAAGGTACTAGTATGAATCAAACTTTTTTATTTTTTCACTATTTTTTTATATTTTTCTCTGAACAAGGATCACACAAGATGCAACTACAAAAATTGGCAACTGCAACTGAGGTGGGATGTGGTCTATAGAAAATCAGCAAGTTCTCTGAAAAGCGTGCTGAAACCTTGTCAATTTTATTTATTTATTTTCCCGAATTTTTTTGGCAATTTTGAGGAGACCAAATAGGGCAAAGCTGAGTTTGGGTCGGCTCCAAACGGTGTCAAGAATCTCCACAAAAAATTTCAGATTTTTCGGACAAACGAGCGAAAAGTTATGCCTGTTTTACTTTACTGAAGGTACCTCAAGTTATGGTTTTGCAAAGGCACAACACGAAAACGACAGTTAGGGCAACTCGGCAGCGGCAGTTAGGGTGAAGCGACCCTAAACTCCAACAACGATCACAAGAGCAAGCGTCCTTGTGACTAACAGCAGTAGGTTGATGCCAGATGATGTAAGGAGGGCTGCGATGCAGGCAAAAATTAGAGCGGTTGACAACCTATCTAGGGTTTGCGCGGCGGTGAGAAGTTACACAAGGCGGCTAGCGGGGCAAGTCGAGCAATGTGGTGGCTTCGACTTGTTGTTTAGGAACGGTGGATGGGATAGCGGCGGAAACAAAGAAACAGCAACGGGCACGTTGAACTACGACGACGAACACAACCTAAACCAGCAACAAGACTCGACCACGGACACAAACTCAACAAAGCGAATCTGAAACGAAATTGCAAAGACACAAAAGGCGATAGGACAGCGGGAATTGAAATATTTTTTGGCTTTTTGTGCACTATAGGTAATAAACAAATATGAATCTAAGGGCAAACGAGATTATACCTTGCGGGAAACCTCAAATATCCGATATCAATTGATGAGGGACGGCCCGATCTTCCGAGAGGTAGCGATACGTTCGATTGGTGGAGAACTCGACGTTGGCGATCCGGCTTCAAATCAGACATGATTCGAACCCTGCAACCGTTACAGCACTGCTCCGTTGGTTATCAACCAAGCACAACTTGATTGACCTCGCCAAGAAGCCTAATCCTGCAAGCGAATCGAAGAACACAAGCAAGAAGGTAAAAACACGCAATCTGAAATTGCAAATATGAATCTCACGAATTTATATGGAGGGTTCAAGAACTCGGTTCCAAAGTACTAATCGACACAGTGGAGGAGATCAAGAACGGGGGCCCTGGATCACTGTAAAAGGATTCGACACCACAGTTACAATGAACGATTCCGTTTCTCGATGGAAAACTAAACTCTAAACAAAACCCAAGACCTAACGACGACGACGACGGCTAATTATAGGGTTTAGGACGTCATCTACGCTAGACGTGCCCCCTAATGGGCTCTAAGACGATACACGGCCCAACGGACCAAAATACGGTGACGCAGCACCCTGGCAGATTCTGGACGCTGACTTGTTTCGACGATTCCCGTTGACTCCGGACGTATTTTGACGTGATTCCAAAGCCATTGGTTAGCTTATCAAATTATCTTTCCAAGCATATCTGGTTGTCGAAAACGGAGTCTATATGCGTCCGGGGCGTTGATTTTACCCGGGACTGCTCCTGAATTCCGAGAGTGACGTGGAAGCTGAGTTGGAGACGGATTGCAACTTGGGGAAGACTATGGCGTCGTTGTGTCCAGCGTGGCGATGTCCTCATCACCTGGTGGCACCACTTCATTTGTACCATCACATCCCAGAATATCCCAAAGAAAGAAACACCCAAGCAAGAGAAGCAGAGAGTTAGGTTAGAAGCTCAGAGAGCTTAGGCAAGTAGGTTAGCTAGTAGAGAGAGTATAGCTCTAGTGCCCTCGCTACAGCGCGGCTCTTAGTTTAGCACAGCTCAGCCTAAGTCCTTGGTAAAAGGAGAGTAGAGCTTGCTAAGAGAGAAGCGGGTGCGAGCGACTGGCATCGGAGGTCGGTTGATTTCCCGGCGTCTCTGGTCTGGTTTGCTCTCTTGTATCTCAGGTACATTTATCTTTATCTCAGTATTACTTTAAGCATTACTTTCAGTATTACTTTCAGTATTACTTTATCAAGTACCTTGAGTGTGACCTAGCTATCCTACAGTTCAATTCAATTAGCCATAGTAGTTAATCTCTAGTGTGCTTAGTGATTGATCTTTGCCAATAGGTTGCTTAGTTAGTTTAGTGTTTATCTTATTAAGTCAAGTATTTGCTCTGACGTCCGCAAGGGTGTCTCTATTCAAAGCTAGGATAGAGATAGTTAGAATATAGTTAAGCGTGGTGCTTAGTTATAGACTTACCTTCAGATACGGCTGGACCCCCGGATAGCTGTGGTAGCAAGCAGGTGGTGACAGCCCTGTGCGCCTTGAATTCCACCACGTAGTTGGCCCAGTTTAACAGTAAGGCTCGTTGTGCTAGCGTTCAACCTAAGTAAGTGGTAAAGTCTAGTACGCCTCGATACTTGATAAGATAGGAATAAAACTATACTCAACTTAGTTGCTTTATTGACTTTTGTCTGCCTTGCTTCGTAACTATCTTGCTTCGTAGTTATCTTGCTTTGGGGTTATCTAGGATTAGTTATTAGTAGTTAGTAGTTATTAGTTAGTTATCCTTAGTTATCCTAATCCCTTTATCCACCTATCCATCCACCTTATCTTAGCCATCCATTTCATCCTTACCTATCCATCCATATATTCTTTCTAGCCTTTCATCCCCTCTCTTCCCTTCTCCCCTTTTCCTTTTTCTTATTTCTTTGACTCTCATCCCCTCCTTGACTCGACTCATACACCACCCTAGCCTTCCCTTGGGATCAAATAAATCAACACCTGGTACTCCCAGGCGAAGTGCTACTACGATAGTTCTGTGCGCTTGCAAAATCTCCCCTTGGTAGATTGCAACCTCTCTAGCTAGCTCCTACTAGTGTCGGGATTGACAACCCCATTTGACATTAGTAGATAGCTGCTTTAGCTTCTTTCCTTTAGGTATAGTGACCGGACTTGCTACAAGCACTTCTGACGCCATTGCCTGGAATAGAATCCATAGTCTACTCCTAGTAACAACGTTAGCGAGTGCCAACAAGCATTTCTGGGCCGTTACCGGGGATAGTTGCCTAGCTCTATCTTTAGTGAAGCTAAGAACTACCAACAATGACTGAGATCGGATGGGAGGTGGGTGTCTCCCTCCACTTATCCTAATTCTAATTCCCACTCTACCCCTAGTTATTTACAGAGCAAACCAGCCAAACCCTAAGGCTATCCTGGACCAACTCGAAGATGATGGTGATCCGACGGCCACGCCCGCACAACTAGTAGCGTTGCCTCGACGCAACCTCACCGATTGCCGCCACGTGCTGCCACCGCTCTGCTTGTCCTTTTCACGGACTCCGCCCCCGGTTTTGAGGCCCAAACCAGGAAACCAACCGTCCATCGCCTGAGTTTTGTGGCCCAAACTCAGAAACCCGCTTGCACCCAGGTTTTGAGGCCCAAACCTGGAAACCGTCCTCAGCCCGAGTTTTGTGGTCCAAACTCGGCAAACCCATAGCGCCTAGGTTTTGTGGCCCAAACCTAGAAACCGTCCTCAGCCCGAGTTTTTTGGCCTAAATTCGGATACCATTAACGCCCAAGTTTTGAGGCCTAAACCTGGAAACCGTCCACTCGATGGTTTTTCTATGGCTCAACCACCAAACCGAGCCGTAGAGGGGATACACCGCCCGTGCACCCCGTCCACCGACACATGTCCCCAGGTCCTCGACCCAAGCAACACTGTGCCTCACAAGTCTCCGCTAGTCGCTGTCTCAGGCTGTCAGCCACCACAGCTGATCCTCAGGCCACCGGTCCCTCAGTCCAAGCCTCACGTCCGCCCTTCACCGCTCCCGGTCTATCAGCACGGCACGTCTCTACTTGACCTTCACCTTGCCTTCGATCACTGTGTCCGTGCTCGACACCTGCACAACACAAGCCAAAGAACATGCGCATTATCCCAGTTGACAATAACTCATCACTCGAGACTCGGCATACACCCATGTATCCGCAATCTCCCCCTTGATGAGTGCATTGTCAACTACCAACACAAATCATAATAAAGTAGAAGAAGAAAGAAGAAGGAGAAGTAGAGAGCTCGTCCAAATGACCCAACAACATATAAAAGCCAGAAGAAGGTCAAGTGAAAGAGCAAAAACAACTTGGTTCCCAAAGACATGGGCAACGGCTCGACGCAACCAAGCAAGGCAAAACTAGCCCTCAAGAAGAGGTAGAACAGGCTCAACACTGCTAGCGAGAAAACTCGATACCAACTGAAATGGTGCCAGCTGAGATGCAAGAGAGCTCAATATCAAATGCGGTTAAATCAACTGAATAGCACAATCAGCTCAACACTCATCGAAAAACAACAACTGCTAGTCCCTCAAGACAGAGGCACAGAGGCTCAACACAACTAGCAGAAAAGCTCCGAACCAATTGGAAAATTCAAAATCCTCAAAATCGGAGCCGACTCAAAACTCCCCCTTCAATAGTGCACACAACTGAACAAGATTTGTCAAATTTCTCCCCCTTAGTTGATAATGCACTATCAAGAATCTACCATCCAAATGCATATGAGTCAAAAATGAAAGTTAGGAGCTTCAAGAATATACTCGATAGAATGAAAGGATGCTCGACAAAGTGCTAATCCGATGACTCAAACATGCACAGGATGCTAGCAAAGGCTCAAACTGATCACCAAATACAACATATGAACATTGGAGCAAAGCGAGCAGTTTTTAGCCTAAAAGCATTCACCATCAAAATAGCACTTAACATGTATAAACAGGAAGTCAAACAAGTGCTCAACATGTATACAAGGTGAACTACCCCTAGCAAAGTTCAATCATCATGCTGTAGAATGAAACATATACTTGTGTTTTCAGATTTAATCAGAGTTGCAGCGGTGAAAATACACAAGTTCAGAATTCAGCATATGATTGCGAGAGGTTGAAAGCTTGTCAATGCCTAACTTTTCAACCGTGCGAAGCCTATGCAAAAGCAATCAGAAGCTTAAGGCAACGGTTTCGGTCTTACACTACACGGCTCAAGTTTAACTCAAAGTGCAATGAGAAAGAGTCTTGATACCGTGATATGCTGACAAGCAATCCCATCTCGATCTTTCGAATTCACTTAGACTTGGTTCGAATTTATAACAGTTTATGAACATACCAAGCAAGTGAATGACTCAGAACTAGAGACATAGCATCCTAGCATATATGAAAAGCACGAGTGAATTCAACACATCCTACACATGCTAGTTGCATATCTCAATGGTGAACAATTTCAATTTTTATGTTCATGAAGCAAGTTCACAATTTACAAAATAGCTCAGCTCATGTGACGGAACGACCTTAATCCCATGGCCCACGTGTCCCTGTCAACCTCTGACAGCCGAACCCATGTTCCATGTGATTAAGACCTGTTCGCCACCGGGCTACATCAGTGCCCAATGTCCGCAGGATCATCTCACAATTCGGTTACAGCATTGCATACTTTTACAAATAACATCGGAATAATCAGCGGAAGACTTAAATAACATTAGTTTTACAAAACAGGGTTCCAAATAAAAATTAAGGTGTAGTTATTACAAACCAAGTTCTGATAATAGAAATAGACATAGGCAACATAGTGGAGAACAACAAAGATACTTATAATCACCCAGCCCGAGGGTGTACAACTATTCTTCGGCCTCATCGGCCTCTTCCTGGACGATGGTCACGCAGCAGGGTGCAAGACACATCGGGGTCTCAGGCATACCTGCAACATGGGTAACAAACCCTGAGTACGGGGTACTCAACAAGACTTACCCGACTAAAGAAAAAGGGAGAAGACTCAGGAATGAAGGCTTAGGGTAGTCAAGGTAAGGCTTAAGCAAGATCAAGTATTTTGCAGAAAAGCATTTTTGTAAACCTTATTTTATTTTTGAAAGATTCGGTATTCCTCAAATCTTCATCGTTCATGATTCATTTTACATTTCAAAACATTCCTAGTTGAGAACCACTCTCCGTTGACAGTCAGTGGACCAAGTCTCCATAACCGAGGAGCAACGTTAATCCGGATAAATAATACTCAGCTGAGGATCCCTATCCACACTGCATATGTAGCACCCAAGCTTGCATATGCCAACTCGTCTACCACGATTCCTCCAAGATTGGGCCCGGTCCTACGCCACCCGGAAGTACAGTACACCACACAAATCCGGGACTTTAACCCACGTGGGTACATGCTACTTCCGCCATCTCTCCACTCCCAGTGCGCGGTTGTCGGTCCAATAAAGGATTCCTCGGAGCCAGAGCTTTCCGAAGTATGTGAATAGTTACAAGTCTTGACCAGCAGGCCCCCATACGGATGGTCCCTAATTTTCCAGCCAGAACTATACCTTGGTTATATCTCACCCAAGCGTAATAGTCCTGTCAGTTTTTCAACCCTGTCCCGGTCGGTGTCAACTGTTGAGTCCCGGACTACAACATGACGGCACCGTACGCTCGGACAACCTCTCCTCGCTATTGACCAGGTACGGATCAGATACCTAGCCAACAGCCGGGGAGTAAGACGAAATTCCCCTAAACATTCCTTAAGTGATCACACTTTTGAAATTGGCATTTTATTGCAAAGTCTAATTCAATAAGCATTGCTAAGCATTTTTCAAATACTTTTGAAAAGCAGGTATCGGGTGTATCAGTGGTCAAGGTGGATAGTGCATCAATTAGGATAGCACACAACTCCTATAAACTTAATGCAATAATTTAACTCAAAAGCATTTAAGGAAATCCTTTTATAAATTCAAGGAAAGGTTAAATGCACCGGGGCTTGCCTTGAAGAGCAAGGAGGACGGGCTCGGGGTCGGCAGTGCAGATGTTGGAGCTTGGGGTCGCTTCGGGAGTAGGTTCGTCAGCGGCTGCCTCGACCTTGATGCCTTCTCCTTCGGTCACTATACGGATGCAATGATGTATGCTTATGAGGATGCTGACATGAACAATAGGACAATTCTACCGAATCTAGAGCACAACTTTCTATCGTGTAAATAACTTCTAGAACAGACACAAAGTTACTTATTTTGATCTCTAAGCAAAATTAAACAACCTATTAAGCATTATTTATCCGACCTAAACACAAAACAAGCATGGCATCACAAACATCATAGACCAAAGGGGTGGGGGTCTATAAACAGCAAACAATCCCAAAAGTCACACGACAGGGCATACAACATAACTCTACTTGATTTTCTATTTTTTCCTAATTATTTAAAAAGGTCATTTTATGCAGTTGCTCCAAAATTTACCCAAAAGATCTCATAGGTTCATTATGGTATAAACAGATGTCAAAACAAATTTCATAATTTTTGGAGGTCATTAAGGGGTTTAACAAAATCAAACATTTAATTACAAAAGGCGCTATTTAATAATTTAAATAAATACCCAAAAATCAACTTGCTCCAAAAGGCCTCAAAATTTCTCCAGAGACTAAGCATGACACAACTAGCATATAAAAATTTATTTCATGATTTTTGGAGCTACACATGATTTTCTAAAAAAATCCAAAACCATTCATTTATTAATTAAAAGGGGAATTTTACATTTTCAAATTTCTGCAGAAAAGTCAAGTTTCATATTTTTCTAAAATACTACATGGTATAAAAAGTCTACCATAAAATTTTCAGAATTTTTGGAGTAACACAGAAAATCACACAAAAAGATGAAAAAGAAACACTATTCACAACTTGCCAAAAAGGAAAAGAGCACTGTGCTCTTTCCTCGCAAGGCTCGGGCGAGACGGGAATGTTTGCTTCGTCCAAGGCCTGGCCCGGAGGCTCGGGCGAAGCGGAGAGCATGCGCTCGCCGAGGCCTGGCTCGGGCGAGGCGGAGAGCTGTGCTTGCCGAGGCCTGGCTCGGGCGAAGCGGAGAGCTGTGCTTGCCGAGGCCTGGCTCGGGCGAAGCGGAGATCTGTGCTTGCCGAGGCCTGGCTCGGGGGCTCGGGCGAGACGGACAGTAGGGCTCGGGCGAATCGCAGACGAGACGGAGGGCTCGGGCGAAACGCAGACGAGACGGAGGGCTCGGGCGAAACGCAGACGAGGCGGAGGGCTCGGGCGAAACGCAGACGAGGCGGACGGCGGACCGGCCGCTCGGGGCTTGCGCTGGGAAAACCGAGTGTGGGGAGAGGTTTGCGGGCTCACCGTGAGTCGGGAGAGAGACTCGGCGAGGCGGTGCAGGGTCGGAGGAGGGAGCTCGACGGTGGAGGTACTCCGGCGGAGCTCTCTGGCGGCGAACGACGTCCGGTGGCTCTGTCCACCAAAAAGGGATTACCGAGGTGCGGTTAGGAGCGCACGGAGGTGAGGAAGAGAGGGCAGGGGTCGGAGGGACGGGAGGGACACTCACGACGGCGAATTTCTCTTCTTGCCGAAACGCGGCCGCTTGCCGGAGTCGGGGACGAAGCTCCCGCGCCGGCGATAGGAGGGCGGAGGGGTGAAATTGATTGCTCGGGAAGGTGGAGCAGCTCAAGGCGAAGGCAACGGCGGGCTCGGCGGGTGCTGGGGAGGTCCGGTGGTGCGGGGCGCCGTGGTGGCGGCAATGGCGGAACCCGGCGGCTTTTATAGCCGCGGGCGGAGCTGGGGGTCCGGTTAGAAGGATGGGGAGCGTTCGGGCGACATTAATGGAGGTAGGGAACATGGTAGGGCGGCTCGGTGCGGGCGGGATCGCGCGCGCGGCGGGGCGGCTTGCCGGCGGCCGGCAACTGCGCGCTGTCCGCGGCCGAGGGGAAAGAGGAAGAGGGTAGGGGATGAGCGAGGCGGCGGTAGGTAGGGGCCGAGAGGAAAAGCGAGCGCCAGAGCTTGGCCGCGCGGCATGGGCGCGGGTCAGCCGGACTCGGCAGGGGCGGCGAGGCTCGCGCGCGGTGCGGCGTCCTTGCCGGAGGCCGGGGCCCCCTGGCTTTAAAGTTCGTGCAAAGTGACGATATTTAAAGCCAAACTTCCCCTTTCTGAAATTTTGAAATTACTCCCAAAACTTGAACTATACGAAGAAAACTCAAAACACCAAAGTTGCTCAAAATTTTGAGACCTACAACTTTGCCAATATAAACTTTTTCTGAAACTCAAAAGTTTTTGAGATTCTTTTGAAAACCGAAAAAGGGACAAAAATTAAGTTTGGAGGAATTTGAAATTACTTCTGATTTTGTATGGAAACTTGAAAATCTGCAAACACCAAAGTTGTTCCTCTTGACAAGATCTACAACTTTTTCAAAAGGACCAACCTCAAATTTTGAATAGTTTTTAAGTTAATAAAAGAGGGGTAAAAACCAGGGTTTTGAAATCAGGGTTTTTCAAAAGGGATTTAAAATCTGATTTTGATTTTTGAACTTTGGCCAACACAACAAAACTTCAAGACATCCAACTGAACAAGAATTACACAAAGCTAGGCACAGAGGTGAAATTATCATTTTTGCCCTTATAGGAAGATTTGGGCTTTTAGGGTTTTTGAAAAGAGATTGCTACACACCAAAAAGGGAATAAATGCAACAAGCATTTAGGCAAACATAATGCATGACAAAGATGATTAAAGACTAATGATGATGACATGTCAGGTTAATTACAGTTAAACACCAGAGGTGTTACAGCTCACAACATATATCAGTGATCAGAAAGAGCATAAGTTACAAGCATCATCATATAGCATCAGAGCAAAACTAGATAGAGCATAATCACATTCTAAGGATTATATACATGAAGCTCAAAAAGTAAAGATGCATGATGAAATGCACAAACAAAAAGAGAAGAGTCAGTCTATGATACACAAGAACCAAAATGTTCCCCCAACTAAAAGGGGAAACACACACCAAGCTCACCTCTCAACCAAGCAAAGGTTGATTGGTCCAAAGGCTTGGTAAAAATATCTGCCAACTGATGATGAGTATCGACATATTGAAGGTCGATATCACCCTTCTCATAATGGTCTCACAGAAAGTGAAAGCGCACATCAATGTGTTTGGTCTTAGAGTGCAGCACGGGGTTCTTAGCAACGCTTATAGCACTCGTGCTGTCACAAAGCAAAGGAACGCGAGAAAAGCTCAGACCAAAATCACGCAAAGTGGCCATCATCCAAAGCAACTGAGAACAGCAGCTAGCCGCAACAACATACTCAGCCTCCGTGGTAGACTGGGCGACACTAGACTGCTTGCGAGAAGACCATGATACAAGAGAAGAACCAATAAACTAACAAGCCCCAGAAGTGGACTTGCGCTCAATTCGTCAACCAGCAAAATCGGAATAACCACAAAGGGAGAGGGTGGAGGAAGCAGAATACCAAATCCCAAATTCTGGTGTGAAGCATAAGTACCTCATAATGCGCTTGACCGCCTGACGGTGAGAGGTGCGTGGCGATGACTGAAATCACGCGCAAAGACACACTGCGAACTGGATGTCCGGGCGTGTCACCGTCAGGTACAGCAGCGACCCGATCATACTCCGGTACTCCTTCTGGTCCACAGCTTCTCCATCCTTGTCCGCATCCAGGGCCGTCGTGGTCGACATGGGTGTTGGAAAAGTCTTGGCCTCACCCATGTTGAACTTCTTCAATACGTACTTGGTGTACTTGCCCTGGTGCACAAACGTCCCCTCTCGGGATTGCTTTATTTGCAACCCGAGGAAAAACGTCAACTCACCCATCATGCTCATCTCAAATTCCCTGCTCATAAGATCTGCAAACTTGGCAACCAAAGCGTGAGAAGAACCACCGAAAATGATATCATCCACGTAAATCTGGACCAAGAGAGTGCCATTGCCTTGCTTGAGGAGAAAAAGCGTTTTATCCACACATCCCATTATAAAACCCTTAGCAAGCAAAAAGGTCTTCAACCTATCATACCAGGCTCTAGGGGCTTGTTTCAAACCATACAAAGCTTTGTGAAGTTTAAAAACATGGTTTGGAAACTTGGGATTTTGAAAACTGGGGGGTTGTTTCACATACACCTCTTCTTCTATGTAGCCGTTTAAGAAGGCACTCTTGACATCCATTTGAAAAAGTTTAAAACCTTTGGATGCAGCAAAAGCCAAGAGTATCCTAATCGCCTACAAACGAGCTACAGGAGCAAAAGTTTCCTCATAGTCTATCCCCTCCTTCTGACTATACCCCTGGGCTACAAGTCTGGCCTTGTTTCTGACAATGTGGCCATCCTCTCCTTGTTTGTTTTGAAAACCCATTTTGTACCAATAGGATGACACTCAGGAGGAGGTGGAACCAAAACCCAAACCCGATTTCTTTCAAAGTTTTCTAACTCCTCATGCATGGCATTGACCCAATCAGGATCAGATAAAGCGTGTCCAACATCTCGAGGTTCAAAATCAGCAACAAATGCAGAATGAGCAAAGTGAGAGTTTTGTTATGACCTTGATCGAGTGACACGTTCGCCGATGCTGCCGATCATCTGTTGAGGCGGGTGTTGGCGCTGAATGTGTCGTGGCGCCTCCCGAACTGAAGAGATCTCCCACTCAACAGCAGCTGGTGCCTCCTCAGGTACAAAAGGTACCGCTCGAGGTGACGGGTCCCACGGCCCCCAAGTAGTCGATGAAGAGGGGTTGGGGCCGTGAGTCGTCGTAGTAGAAGCCGATGCTTGCGGCACGGCTGCGGATACATGGGTGTATGCCGAGTCTCTGAGTGATGAGTGATTGTCAACTGGGATAATGCGCATGCTCTTTGGCTTGTGTTGTGCAGATGTCGAGCACGGATACAGTGATCGAAGGCAAGGTGAAGGTCAAGTAGAGACGTGCCGTGCCGACGGACCGGGAGCGGTGAAAGGCGGACGTGAGGCTTGGACTGAGGGACCGGTGGCCTGAGGATCAGCTGTGGTGGCTGACAGCCTGGGACAGCGACGAGCGAAGACTTGCGGGTGGATGGGGTGCACGGGCGGTGCATCCCCTCTAAGGCTTGGTTTGGTGGTTGAGCCACAGAAAAACCACCAAGTGGACGGTTTCCAGGTTTGGGCCTCAAAACCTGGGTGCTGAAGGTTTCCGAGTTTGGGCAACAAAACTTGGGCTGAGGACGGTTTCCAGGTTTGGGCCTCAAATCCTGGGTTTTGTGGGTTTCTGAGTTTGAGCCACAAAACTCAGGCGATGGACGGCTAGTTTCCCGGTTTGGGCCTCAAAACCGGGGGATGGTAGTGAAGGCTGGTTTCCCGGCTTGGCCTCAAAACCAGGGGCGAAGTCCAGGAAAAGAACTAGTAGAGCGGTGGCGGCACGTGGCGACAATCGGTGAGGTTGCGTCGAGGCAACGCTACCAGTTGTGCGGGCGTGGCCGTCGGATCACAACTATCTACGAGTTGGTCCAGAATAACCCTAGGGTTTAGCTGGTTCGCTCTGTAATTAGTTAGGGGTAGAGTGGGAAATAGAATTAGGATAAGTAGAGGGAGACACCCACCTCCCATTCTATCTCAGTCATTTTGCTCTTTTGCCTCTAGGTTTTCCTGCTCTCCCTATTCCCTGCTGTAGCAAACTGAGATCCACAGAGAAGACAATCATACCTCTGTGCCCGTGAGATTTTGAGGAAGTGAGACCGTAATCTCTCTGTTGTAGCGTGTGGTAACCACACGGTTGCAAATTCGTGGTCGTGATTCGCGTTTTGTTCGTATTCTTCGCGGGTTGCTTTTCTCCACGTTTTTCCCGTTGATCGATCTCTCTACTCGGTGCGTCTTTTGCAAATCCGTTTGAACTGAGTTGTTCTAGATCGTGAGACACTTCTTTGCACCGAAGGAAATCATCTCGAACCTCACGAAGCTAGTAGATCGGTCGATTTTCAATTTGGATCGAGTTTGCTCCATTTGTCCCGAATTCTTCCAATTCACCGATTTGGAGTTAGGTTGGAGCCATGATCTCTTTGGGGTAGCTCACTAACCACCTAGGAACTCCTCATACCAAGTCTAAGCCTTAGTGCTTTTGATTCAGAGGAGATCGGGTTGAATTCCCGGAAGAACAGTTCTGTATCGAGACCATCGGACGCTCTGTTCTTGAGCATCGGACGCTGAGTTCTTTCCATCGGAGCGTCCGTTGCCACGTGTCATCTGACAGTGCTTTTAAAGGAGCATCGGACGCTGACCATCAGAGCGTCCGTTGCCATCGGACGCGCCTGGGGTCAAGCATCGGACGCTAGGGTTTCACTGTAGTAGTGTCCGATGCCTGTCCAGTAAGGTTCCAGTGAGTTCCTGTTTGCATCGGACGCTTTCGGTGTCAGGGCATCGGACGCTGGTCAGCATCCGATGCAGCTGTTTCTGCACTGATTCGTCCGTGGTTCGTTCGTTCGTTGTCGGTTTTGATTTCCTGCTTTTGCGTTGGGTTTCTAGAGTTGTGTAGTGTCTCGCTGTGCTTCTTGGAAGCATCCACCCTATCTCTAGGGTCGTGGACACTTGCAAGCTCTAAGGTTTGCTCTTGGGGTTGATTCTTGGGACAATGGCAATAAGTTTCTGAAAAGATATTTGAAGCTCCCATTCACCCCCCCCTCTGGTCGCTTTCTGATTGCACTCTTGGTCCTTCAATTGGTATCGGAGCGGGTTAAGGATCTTCCACCTTAGCCGGTTCCAGATCCACAGAAGGCGACATGGATCGCGGCGTGGGCAAACCGCCATTTTTTGATGGGACGAACTATGCGTATTGGAAGATACGCATGTCGGCCTATCTCCAGAGCATGGGCTCTTCTGTTTGGGAGATTTGCAACAAGGCCGATTACGTTGTCTTGGCTGCTCGTGTTACTCAGCTTTAGATGGATGAGCATGATGCCAATAGCGGAGCGTGTAACGCTCTTTTCTCCTGTTTGAGCATGTTCGAGTTTGATCGCGTTTCTCACCTCCCCACGGCTCGTGAGATTTGGGCGACCCTCATGCGTTTCCATGAGGGAACTACTCAATTCAAATCCTGCCTCTACGAGTCGCACAAGCGGGAGTATGAGATCTTTCGGCACATGTCTGGCGAGAGCATAGAAAGTTTATTCGCTCACTTTCAGGTCATTGTCAACAAGATGAGGGCTAACAAGGAGCTGTTGTCTTTTGACAATCATGAGAGAGCTTTGAAGCTTTTGCATACTCTCGATCGGTCGGTGTGGGACTCAAAGGTCCAGGCGATCATCGAATCGTCTAACTATGAGACCCTCACATGCGACGAGCTCTTTAGTAAGCTCATGTCTAGTGAGATTGACGCCATGTCGAGGGCTTCTTATGAAAATCCTTCTGGCCCGACTATGGCTTTGGTTTCTGGCTCTTCTGCTAACCCCTCTGGAGGTTTTGCACTCTCTTCACTTCTTTCTGTCACAGAGGAGCAGCTGGAGTTCATGGGGGATGATGAGTTGGCTTTGCTTGCCAACCGGTTCTCGCGGTTCCACAACAACCGCATGAACCGTTACCACGGAGGAGGACGCTCAGGATGCTTTGAGTGCGGCGACCCCGGCCACATCATCGCCAACTGTCCCAAGAAGAACAAGCAATCTGTGAAGGGCGATCATGGGCACAAGTATGACTCCGGGAAGCACAAGGAAAAGTACGTCCCCGCGAAGCAGAAGTGGAAGGGCAGCTTCAACAAGGAGTACATCAAGAAGAAGTACTTGGAGAAGGCCCAGGCTGAGCAGCGTGCTTTCTTCGCCACGCTGAGCGACGTCGATGACTCGGATGACGACTCTGCTTCCTCAAGCGACGACGAGTCCGAGAAGAAGAAGAAGATCGAGGACAAGCTGAATGGCCTCTGCTTCTTCGCCGACGACGAGGGCTTCTGCAGCATGGCCCTTGGCAAGGAGGTCGACGGCGAGATGGAGGACATCCCTCGGAATGACGACGACGACGACGACACCTCCCAGGTATCTCAGACCCCTGATGAGCTTTCAGCAGAGGTCGAGAAACTTACTGTCGCTCTCCTTAGTCAAGACAAGCTGCTTAGGCGCGCTGCTAGAGAGAGGAAGGAGTTTAGGCAGAAGTGGGAGGATACGGTGAAGGAACTTGAATCTGTCAAGTCCACCGTTGTTGCCACAGAGGAGGAGGAGTGTGAGATGTGCTCCACACACATGACTGACCTTCTCACTTTGAGAGGTAAGTATGTTGTGTTGGTAGGAGAGGTGGATGAGCTTAGAGCTAGATCTTCGGTGCTTGGTGCGTGCAAGTCTTGTGCAGGCTTGCAATCCGAGTTGGCAGAGAAGAATGCCAAGATTGTGTCTCTTGAGAAGGCCAGCTCGGATAGCACTTGTGTGTCTAGATGCGCTTTATGTGAGGGTTTGGAGATGGAGATTACAAACGTGAAGCATGACAAGATGCAAACCGAGGAGGAAAACACATACCTTCGGACCATCTTGTCATGGGTGTCTAGTGGTAAGCCGCAGCTTGGGATGATGATCTCCCAGTTCAAATGTGCTGCTGGAGGTCCAGGTGTAGGCTTTGCTCAGGGTATTGAGTGTGTTTCATCTATTGGCAAGATTGGAGAGTCGAGTGGTCTGAACCCATGTGAGAAGCCCAACTCCACCATTACTCCCAAGCTTACCGAGATTCCACCCAAAGAGCCTATAAACCCTAACACCAAGGATGGGGTATTTGTTGAACCTCCGAGAGCTCCACCCAATAAGCAATCATGGGCTCCAAAACCAAACCACCTCAAAAACAAGCTAGACACAATGCCAGCCATTCAGGAGCAGCTTATGCCACAGAAGGGCAAAGTGATCCACACCCACTACCGTGAGTACCAACAACCCCCTATGAGAGCGGTGAGGTACCATTGTGAGCACTGTGGGAGAGATGGACACTTGAGTGAGTTTTGCTTTCGGCGCAAGAGAGAGGCGCGTTGTGCAAAGGAGATGAACAACACGGACATATACCATCCTTTCCATGATGTACATGTGTCGAATGTTTAAGGAGAGTTGCTAGGCCTAGAGGTGCAGTTCCTCAAGGTCCTAGGCGTCAGGGAGGTGTTGCCCGGTGGGGTCCTAACTTTGCAGGATACTGACCCCGTGGCGGTGGCTTTGTAGAGCATTATCCCCCATCGCGTTTTGAGTATCGTGATGGATGCTCTTTCCTTAGCGGACCACCTTTTCCTGTGCGTGGTGACCGCTTTCCCCGTAGGCGTACTAGGAATGGTTTTTCTGCTAACCGTTCTTTTGAGCAGCCGGCCCAACACTGGTATTCTTCCTACTTCACTAACCCCAGTGTTGGACCGTATGCTCACCCTATGTCTTTTTATTGATGTAGGTAAAACGATTGGAGAACGTTTGGTTGGTGGATTCCGGTTGCTCGAGGCACATGACCGGAAACGCCAAGTGCTTCTCCAATCTTAGTCCGGTCGCCGGAAAGGAGTTTATCACCTTCGGCGACAATAGCAAAGGTAAAGTGTTGTCTCGTGGGTCGGTGCGAGTTAATGAGCACTTTGTGTTGCGTGATGTTGCTCTTGTTTCTAACTTGCATTTTAACCTTCTTTCTGTTTCACAACTTTTCGATGATGACTATGAGATTCGTTTTAAGCCGAATCTCAGTCGTATTTTGGATCCTCAGGGCAATCTTGTTTGTGTGATTTCGCCCTTTGGGAAAGTCTTTCGTGCGAATTTCTCAGAGTCATTTGGAGTTTCTCGTTGTCTTTTGGCTGGACCTTCCTCCTCTGATCTTTGGAAGTGGCATAGGAGACTAGGACATTTGAGCTTCAACATGCTTGCAAGGCTTAGTTCACTTGGCCTAATCCGAGGATTGCCCAAGTTGAGCATGGAGAAGGATCTTGTTTGCCATTCTTGTAGACATGGGAAGATGGTTGCCGCTCCCCACCATCCAGTGACCCAGGTCATGACTAAGTGCCCTGGAGAGCTTTTGCACATGGACCTTGTTGGTCCAGCTCGGGTGAGCACGGTTGGGGGGAAGTGGTATGTGCTTGTTGTTGTTGATGACATTTCGAGATATTCGTGGGTTTTCTTTTTAGCTGAGAAAACTAAAACTTTCTCTTTTGCTTGCAATCTGATTTTGCGTCTTCATAATGAGTTCCCTTTGAACTCAATGCGAGCTATTAGGAGTGATAATGATTCCTAGTTTAAGAACTCAGATTTTGAGAAGTTTTGTAACTCTCTGGGTTTAGAGCATCAGTTTTCTTCTCCCTACACACCGCCACAGAATGGTGTGGTAGAGAGGAAAAATCGGACCCTTGTAGAGATGGCCAGGACGATGCTCGATGAGCATCGGACTCCTAGGCGATATTGGGCCGAAGCTATGAGCACTGCATGCTACATTTCCAATCGCATTTTCCTCCGAGCTTTCTTGAAAAAGACTTCTTATGAGTTGCGTTTTGGAACACAGCCCAAAGTGAGTTATTTTAGAGTTTTTGGTTGCCACTATTTTATACTTAAGAATGGCAACCTGGACAAATTTGAGTCTCGTTCTTCTGACGGTGTATTTTTGGGTTATGGCACTCACACTCGAGCTTATTGTGTACTTAACCTTGATACTAACCGAGTCATGGAGACATCCGATGTCACCTTCGACGAGACCATAGTTTGTCCTTCTTCTCGTTTTGAGCGTGCAGGTGATCATGAGGTCGGTGAACCTCTTTTTGATGATGAGGACGACGATGCTAAAGGCATGGGTGACCCAGCATCACCACCACCTGCTGTGCCACAAGGAGCGGCTTCTACTACGACTCACGGCCCCGACCCTTCTTCCTCTACTACTTGGGGGCCGTGGGATCCACCACACTGAGCGGTACCTTTCGTCCCCGGGGAGGCACCAGCTGCTGTTGAGGGGGAGGTTTCTTCAGCTCGGGAGGCGCCACGACACATTCAGCGCCAACACCCGCCTCAACAGATGATCGGCAGCATCGGCGAACGTGTCACTCGGTCTAGGTCACAACAAATCTCTCACTTTGCTCATTCTGCATTTGTTGCTGATTTTGAAACCCGAGATGTTGGACACGCTTTGACAGATCCAGATTGGGTCAATGCCATGCATGAGTAGTTAGAGAATTTTGAGAGAAATCGGGTTTGGGTTTTGGTTCCACCTTCTCCAGACTGTAATCCTATTGGGACAAAATAGGTTTTCAAAAACAAACAAGGAGAGGATGGCCACATTGTGAGGAACAAGGCCAGACTTGTAGCCAAGGGTTATAGTCAGAAGGAGGGGATAGACTATGAGGAGACTTTTGCTCCTATAGCTCGTTTGGAGGCTATTAGGATACTCTTGGCTTTTGCTGCATCCAAAGGGTTTAAGCTTTTTCAAATGGATGTCAAGAGTGCCTTCTTAAACGGCTATATAGAAGAAGAGGTGTATGTTGAACAACCCCCCGGTTTTGAAAATCCCAAGTTTCCAAACCATGTTTTTAAACTCCACAAAGTTTTATATGGTTTGAAACAAGCCCCTAGAGCCTGGCATGATAGGTTGAAAACCTTTTTGCTTGCTAAGGGTTTTAAAATGGGATGTCTGGATAAAACGCTTTTTCTCCTCAAGCAAGGCAAAGACACTCTCTTGGTCCAGATTTACGTGGATGATATCATTTTCGGTGGTTCTTCTCATGCTTTGGTTGCCATGTTTGCAGATTTAATGAGCAGGGAGTTCGAGATGAGTATGATGGGCGAGCTGACATTCTTTCTCGGATTGCAAATTAAGCAATGCCGGGAAGGAACATTTGTGCACCCGGACAAGTACACCAAAGACTTGCTGAAGAAGTTGGATATGGGTGAGGCCAAGCCTCTTCCAACACCCATGTCGACCATGACGGCCCTGGATGCGGACAAGGATGGAGAAGCTGAGGACTAGAAGGAGTACCGGAGTATGATCGGGTCGCTGCTGTACCTGACGGCGACACGCCCGGACATCCAGTTCGTGGTGTGTCTTTGCGCGCAATGTCAGTCGTCGCCGCGCACCTCTCACCGTCAGGCGGTCAAGCGCATTATGAGGTACTTATGCTTCACTCCAGAGTTTGGGATTTGGTATTCTGCTTCCTCCACCCTCTCTCTTTGTGGTTATTCCGATGCCGATTTTGCTGGTTGACGAATTGAGCGCAAGTCCACTTCTGGGGCTTGTTAGTTTATTGGTTCTTCTCTTGTATCATGGTCTTCTCGCAAGCAGTCTAGTGTCGCCCAGTCTACCACGGAGGCTGAGTATGTTGTTGCGGCTAGCTGCTGTTCTCAGTTGCTTTGGATGATGGCCACTTTGCGTGATTTTGGTCTGAGCTTTTCTCGCGTTCCTTTGCTTTGTGACAGCACGAGTGCTATAAGCGTTGCTAAGAACCCCGTGCTGCACTCTAAGACCAAACACATTGATGTGCGCTTTGATTTTCTGTGAGACAACTATGAGAAGGGTGATATCGACCTTCGCCATGTCGATACTCATCATCAGTTGGCTGATATTTTCACCAAGCCTTTGGACCAATCAACCTTCAATCGGTTGAGAGGTGAGCTTGGTGTGTGTTTCCCCTTTTAGATGGGGGAAACATTTTGGATTTTGTATCATAAACTGACTTTGTGTTTTTCAATTGGTATCTTTTCTGCATTTCTTTCTGCATATTTACATTCACAGCTTCATGCATATAATCTTTAGAATGTGACTATGCTCTGTACAGTGTTTGCTCCGATGCTTTATGATAATGCTTCTAGCTTATGCTCTTTCTGATCACTGATACATGTCATGAGCTGAGCTATTTTATGAATGGTGAACTTGCTTATAGACCTTAAAACTTGTAATTGTTCACCATTGAGATATGCAACTAGCGTGTGTAGGATGTGTTCAAATCACTTATGCTTCTCATATATGCTCGGTTGCTATGTCTCTAGTGTTGAGTCATTCACTTGCTTGGTATGTTCATATTCTGCCTTAATTTTGAACCAAGTTAAGTGAACTGGAAAGATCGAGATGGGATTGCTTGTCACCACATCACAGTTTCGAGACTGTTTCTCATTGCACTTTGAGTTAAACTTGAGTTGTGTAGTGCATGACCGAAACTGTTGCTTTAAGCTTCTGATTGCTACTGCATATGCTTCGCACAGTTGAAAAGTTAGGCAATGACAAGCTTTCAACCTCTCGCAATCATATGCTAAAATCTGAACTTGTGTAATTTAACCGCTGCAACTCCGATAAAATTTGAATACACAAGTCGATGTTTCATTCTAAAGCATGATGATTGAACCGTGCTAGGGGTAGTTCACCTTGTATATATGATTAGCACTTGTTTGACTTCCTGTCTATACATGCTTAGTGCTATTTTGATGGTGAATACCTTTTTGGCTGAAAACTGCTCTTTTTGCTCAAAAGTTCAGATTTCATATTTAGTGATCAGTTTGAGCCTTTGCTAGCATTCTGTGCATTCTATGAGTCATCGGATCAGCACTTCTGTCGAGCACCTTCTCATTCCATCGACTATATTCCTAAAGCTGCTAACTTGCATTTTGCCTCATATGCATCTTGGAAGGGGGAGTTATTCTGTCAAGGGGGAGAAACTTGCTTGATGGTGCATTTTCAACTAAGGAGGAGAAAATTTTGACAAATCATATTCTTTCCGAGTTGAACTAAGGGGAGAATTGATTTCCTGGTTGTGTGCACTATTTGAGGGGGAGTTTGCTCACTGCTGCGTTTTGCGTTTTCGAGCTGGTAATAGTTGGTTCAGAGCATTTTTGGTAGCTAGTTGTGTTGAGCCTTTGCCTCTTTCCTGAGGGACTAGCACCTTTGCTTTTATGCTCTTCAGTTGGTATCAAGCTTTCTTCAGTTGGTATCGAGCTTCCTCGCTAGCGGTGTTGAGCTCGTCCTGCCTCTTCTTGAGGGCTAGCTCTGTTTTGCTTGAATTTCAGTTGATTCTTCAATTGGTATCGAGCTTTCTCGCTAGCGGTGTTGAGCCTGTTCTACCTCTTCTTGAGGGCTAGCTTTGCTTTGCTTAGTTGCGTTGAGTCGTTGCCCATGTCTTTGGGGACCAAGTTGTCTTGCTCTTTCCACTTGACCTTTTTCGGCTTTGAAATGCTTTTGGGTCATTTGGTCGAGTTCTGTCTCCTTCTACCTCCCTTCCTCTATTCCATTATGATTTGTGTTGGTAGTTGACAATGCACTCATCAAGGGGGAGATTGCGGATACTTGGGTGTATGCCGAGTCTCTGAGTGATGAGTGATTGTCAACTGGGATAATGCGCATGTTCCTTGGCTTGTGTTGTGTAGATGTCGAGCACGGATACAGTGATCGAAGGCAAGGTGAAGGTCAAGTAGAGACGTGTCGTGCCGACGAACCGGGAGCGGTGAAAGGCAGACGTGAGGCTTGGACTGAGGGACCGGTGGCCTGAGGATCAGCTATGGTGGCTCACAGCCTGGGACAGCGACGAGCGAAGACTTGCGGGTGGACGGGGTGCACGGGCGGTGCATCCCCTCTACGGCTCGGTTTGGTGGTTGAGCCACAGAAAAACCACCGAGTGGACGGTTTCTAGGTTTGGGCCTCAAAACCTGGGCGCTGATGGTTTCCGAGTTTGGGCCACAAAACTCGGGCTGAGGACGGTTTCCAGGTTTGGGCCTCAAAACCTGGGTGTTGCGGGTATCTGAGTTTAAGCCACAAAACTCAGGTGATGGACGGCTGGTTTCCCGGTTTGGGCCTCAAAACCGGGGGATGGTCGTGAAGGCTGGTTTCCCGGCTTGGGCCTCAAAACCGGGGGCGAAGTATAGGAAAAGGACGAGCAGAGCGGTGCGGCACGTGGAGGCAATCGGTGAGGTTGCGTCGAGGCAACGCTACGAGTTGTGCGGGCGTGGCCGTCGGATCACAACTATCTTCGAGTTGGTCTAGAATAACCCTAGGGTTTAGCTGGTTCGCTCTGTAATTAGTTAGGGGTAGATGTAACACCCTAGGTGTTAAGCAACCCTAAATGCATAACTTGTCATCCCATGAGCATAAAGCATCATCATCTCATGTTGCATTTCTTTTGTTAAGTGTCATTTCATGTGAGCTTTTGTAATGCTATGCTTGATGGAATGCTTGTTTGTCTTGTTAGTGGAGTGCTTAAGTCTTCTAAGTAGTTGAACCTTGTTGGGGAGTCAAAATGAAGCTAGGTTTATGTTGGTCATGATGGCTAACCAAGTCTCTAACCCTAGTTGCCTTGATAGAGCCCTAGGAGTCCTTTTGTTTGACTAACTAAGACCTTCTTGATAGAAGCTTTGCATGGCTGTGGGCCCTTAACCAAAAGTGTGTAGAATTTAGAGTAGAACAAAAGTTGTTTAAGGCCCAACCCATGAAAATGGGTTTAACAAGGTGTTTTAGGACCCACAAGGCAGATTTGAGGGAGTTTAGACTTAGAAATCTTTCTAAGTCCCTAACCGGCCAAACAGTTTCACGAGGTCATCTTTGGAGTTTTTTTTGGAGCAATCTAGACCGAACCAAGGATCGATCTTGTAACCAAAGTTGTAGATGGTATGTAGCTCTAAGCAGTGGAGCAAGTAGTTTAGCATTTCATCAAATGGATTAGGAGTTAATCGCGCTCAAAGTTCGGCCGTCAGTCGGCCATCGTTAACTGAATCGGGCGATTCAGTTTGAATCAGCCGGTCGTAGCCGACCGCGCGCAGAGCTCGCTCGCCGCGTGGCGCGTTCCGGCCAGGGACGCAGCGTCCGCACGCGGCGTGGAAAGCATAAGCTGCCGCTCGCCCCGCTGCCCGAAGCCGCGCCGCTCCTCCCTCCATTATGTCCCTCTCTCACTCTTGTTCCTCTCGCCGGAGCCCGAGCGGGGAAAAAGGGGAAAAGCTGCGAGCGCCGCCGCCGTTCGCCGCCGTCCCGCCGCCGCACCGTCCACCCAACCAGCTGCCAAGCCTCGCCGTGAGCCCCCGCACCCCGTGCTGTCCTTAGCGCTCCCTAGGAAGCCCTAGGTAAGCCCCGGGACGAGTCACCGCCATGGCCGCCATGACCGCCGAGCTCGGTTCGCCGTGGCCGGCCACCTTCCCGTTGTTGTCATGTCACCCTAGCGCCCGTATAGGGGTTAGTGAGGTCCGAGGAGAGGGTAGAGGGTGTTGGTTTGGTCGATTAGGGTTAGGTGCCCGTGGAACGCCGCCGTCCGCCATGACCGCCATGGCCGGCGCGCTCGGTCCGCCGTGGCCAACCCTCTTCCCGAGCTCAACCATCTGCCCTAGCTAGCGTTCTTGAATCGCCTCGGTATGCTGGAGCTAGTGGTGGTGACGGTTAGGCCGATTAGGGTCTGGAAGCGCGAGTACGCCATCGTCCGCCGCTTGCCAAGGTCGCCGGAGTGGCACCGCCGTGGACATGGGTGCTCGGAGCTTGCGCCCTGGCTTCCGAGCCCTGGGTTAGGGTTATGAAGGTCGCCGGAGTAGATCTCGAGGGTCGGATGAGCCCGTCGTGGCCGGAGCTGGCCGGCGTAGCTAGGGCCGCGCCGCCGTGTCCGCCATCGCCGTCGGCGAGCTCGATCCGCGTGTGCGCTGGGCCAGCCGAGGGTACCGACGGGTGCGGAAGGTTGAGGGGAGTTCGCCGGTGGGGATGGTTTTGCCGGGGAGTTCGCCGTCGGTGAGCTTCGCCGCGGTCAAACTCCTCCCCTGTTCTGTGTGTCTGACGCGTGGGGTCGGTTTGACTCGGGGACCCGCGTGTCAGCGAGTCTGGTGTTGTCTGTGTGCACTAGTTCGGGTACCCGTAGTAGTTTCCTGTTTGAATGTTTTTCAGGTTTTGTTAATTAGTTTCCAGAAATTGTGTATTGCTTGTTTAATTCATATCTTGTGAAATATAAATGCTAAAAACGTGAAACAAGTTTTGTTAGGTTTGTTATGCTGAGGTCTATGCATGAAAAATATAATATGTCCAGTTTGTGGTAATTTTCTGTGTAGTTATATTTAATTTATGTTTAGGCTGAAATCTTGTTAAATGCATAGTAAATTGTATTTATCTCAGAAAAATGTGATTCTTGTTTGGTTAGGTTTGTGTTGAGGAATAGTTTCTGGGAAAAATGTAAAATGAGGATGCTGTGTGAAATAATTTGGCAGTAGTAATTAAAATGATTAAATGCTGTTTTCTTGTTTATTTTGTAATAATTAAAATATGAAGAGTATGGACTTGGTAAATTTTACTGACTGCTCTTGTGCTAAGAAGTTCAGAAGAAAATTATGAAATCTGTTGTTTGATACTTTGTGCTAGGGGGTGTAGTTCAAAGCACCTTTTCATGATAGAATTTGTCTTTTTCATAGGGGGTAGAGTCTAGGTCCAAATGGGGTGAAATTTGGACAGAGGGTTAGATTAAGTGTTTTTAATCTCCAGTAATTTTTATAGATTTTTGTGAAGCTGTCTAGGATAGGTTACTGTTATAGGCCTATTTAACTAGATTTAATTCTACAAATAATTAGAGGGTAACAAACCCGTTAAGCAACTTTGATGTGGTGACAACAAGACTTAGTAAGTAGTATGTTAAATTAAGTAAGTGAGTAGCAGTAGATGACATGTGCTTATCTCCTAAATTGTTACTCCATGTTGCATCACCATGCATCCCATGTGCATTCATGTTATTCATTCATGTACCGCATTATGCAGGATCGGTAGTGGAAGCCCAGGAGACGCCGGAGGAGCAGCGTCAGGAGGAGACACCCGGGGAGAGGATTCCGGAAGGAGACGCGGAGGATCTGCCGGAGTGCCGTGATCACTGCCCCGCTGACTTCGAGCGAGGCAAGCCCCGGAGCATTTCCTCCTACGGTTTGCAAATTACCGTTTACAAGTTAACCTGATATGATTGTTGCATTAGGTTATAGGAGTTGTGTGATACCGTTGCTGCATTAATTAATTATCCTTGTCCACCTGCAAATATTACCTTGTTATCCCTGTTAAGTCTAGGCTCGTTTATGCTTAGCCCTGCTTAGACCGGTAAAAGTCGGGTGATTTCCTGTCTCCCGCATATAGGTGGATACTAAACATGTTTAGCCTCGTGCTATCGTGGAATATAACCATGTGATAATGAATTTGAGACCGGGCGGGATGTAGGGGCAGCAGGACATGGGTTCTGTGTGCTAGTAGTCTCCCGTCTGTGTCGATTAGGAACCGACGAAGGCACACCTCAGTCATTTTGAACGCGTCAATCACTTAACGGAGCAGGTGCGGGTACCTCCCGTGAAGCCGAGTAAGGTGTTTCGAGCCGGTGATGGAGACGTTGACGCCTAACACCCAGGGCCTTACATGTACCGTGGGCAACTATTCTGATCGACCTGGCATGGTCCGAGGGCAGGCAGGGCCTGATCGACCTGGCATGACCATGGGCAGTTAATAGCTTGAGCGACCTGGCATTGAGATAACCCCCGGTGTAGAAGGGTCCATGGCTGTCCCGCAATTTGGGTTCTCGAACCTCCTGAATTGGTTGTCAACGGCCACCTGGCAGGGTGTGACGGGCGAGTGTGCGACATTTTATCCCCAGCTGGTAGGAATCGATTATAATCGCCATCGCTCCTGGTTAGTGAGTAACTTGACTGAGCATGTGTTACCGTAGTAATATATGGAATTAATGATGGTTATGGTTGGTGAATCTGGAAGGCTATTAATGAAATAGTCACTCTTGCTTGAATAAGTAGTCAAGTGTTTGCTCTAGATCAGGTGCAAATCTAGATAATCAGGCTGATTTCATAAAAGTGACTGCTAATACTCTAATGATGATGATTTAATAATAAATTGCTTTTATGCAAAAACGTAAGTGTGGCCAACCCCAGATACAGCCTTGCATAATCCTTGGTGTTAATTATTTCTGGTTTATGACGGGTAAGTCTAGCTGAGTACCTTCTCGTACTCAGGGTTCTATCCCTTGTTGTTGCAGATGGGCAATGCTTCTTCGGCTATTGCGAGAACTGTCTGTACCCCGTCGAGGGCAGTGACTAGACCATGGGCATGGTCAACTCTTATCTTCCCTGCTGCTTTTGTGGACTGATCAAGCATATGGCACTGTATTGTGAACTAAGGACTTGTGTCTCAAAACTATGTCGCTTCCGCTTTTGAATTTAAACTATGGTTTGTAATAACTGTTGAACTCCGATGTATTTGAACTATGTGCGAACTGAATGTATGTCGTGGACATGTACGCTAATCTATTACGATCTTGGTTAAAGTTGAATGACTTGAAATCCTTCGAGATATCCGGACTACCGGGTTTATACGAGCTTAAGTACTTGTAGTCTCTGCGCAATCAGCGATTCGGTGCTTAATCTGGTATAAATTGGTCGGTTCTGTCACAGTAGAGTGGGAAATAGAATTAGGATAAGTAGAGGGAGACACCCACCTCCCATTCTATCTTAGTCATTTTGCTCTTTTGCCTCTAGGTTTTCCTGCTCTCCCTATTCCCTGCTGTAGCAAACTGAGATCCACAGAGAAGACAATCATACCTCTGTGCCCGTGAGATTTTGAGGAAGTGAGAACGTAATCTCACTGTTGTAGCGTGTGGTAACCACACGGTTGCAAATTCGTGGTTGTGATTCGCGTTTTGTTCGTGTTCTTCGCGGGTTGCTTTTCTCCATGTTTTTCACGTTGATCGATCTCTCTACTCGGTGCGTCTTTTGCAAATCCGTTTGAACTGAGTTGTTCTTGATCGTGAGGCACTTCTTTCCACCGAAGGAAATCATCTCTAACCTAACGAGCTAGTAGATCAGTCGATTTTTGATTTGGATCGAGTTTGCTCCTTTTGTCTCGAATTCTTCCAATTCACCGATTTGGAGTTAGGTTCGAGCCATGATCTCTTTGGGATAGCTCACTAACCTCCTAGGAACTCCTCATACCAAGTCTAAGCCTTAGTGCTTTTGATTCGGAGGAGATCGGGTTGAATTCGCGGAAGAACAGTTCTGTATCGGGACCATCGGACGCTCTGTTCTTGAGCATCGGACGCTGAGTTCTTTCCATCGGAGCGTCCGTTGCCACGTGTCATCTGACAGTGCTTTTAAAGGAGCATCGGACGCTGACCATCGGAGTGTCCGTTGCCATCGGACGCGCCGGGGGTCAAGCATCGGACGCTAGGGTTTCACTGTAGCAGCGTTCGATGCCTGTCCAGTAAGGTTCCAGTGAGTTCCTGTTTGCATCGGACGCTTCCGGTGTCAGGGCATCGGACGCTGGTCAGCATCCGATGCAGCTATTTCTGCACTGATTCGTCCGCGGTTCATTCGTTCGTTGTCGGTTTTGATTTCTGGCTTTTGCGTTGGGTTTCTAGAGTTGTGTAGTGTCTCGCTGTGCTTCTTGGAAGCATCCACCCTATCTCTAGGGTCATGGACACTTGCAAGCTCTAAGGTTTGCTCTTGGGGTTGATTCTCGGGACAGTGGCAATAAGTTTCTGAAAAGAAATTTGAAGCTCCCATTCACCCCCCTCTGGTCGCTTTCTGATTGCACTCTCGGTCCTTCAACGACAGGTGGAGGTGGTGCTGGATCATCCATCCCTTCAGCACCCTCGTCCTCGTCCTCAAAAAGAGGCTCGCCAACCTCATGATCACCTGCACGCTCAAAACGAGAAGAAGGACAAACCATGGTCTCGTCGAAGGTGACATCGGATGTCTCCATGACTCGGTTAGTATCAAGGTTAAGTACACGATATGCACGAGTTGAGTGCCATAACCCAAAAATACACCGTCAGAAAAACGAGACTCAAATTTGTCCAAGTTGCCTTTCTTGAGTATAAAACAGTGGCAACCAAAAACTCTAAAATAACTTACTTTGGGTTGTCTTCCAAAACGCAACTCATAAGAGGTCTTTTTCAAGAAAGCTCGAAGAAAAATGCGATTGGAAATATAGCATGCAGTGTTCATAGCTTCGGCCCAATATCGCCTAGGAGTCCTATGCTCATCAAGCATCGTCCTGGCCGTCTCTACGAGGGTCCGATTCTTCCTCTCTACAACACCATTCTGTGGCGGTGTGTAGGGGGAAGAAAACGGATGCTCCAAACCCAAAGAGTCACAAAACTTCTCAAAATCCGAGTTTTTGAACTCGGAACCATTATCACTTCTAATAGCTCGCATTGAGTTCATAGGGAACTCATTCTGAAGACGCAAAATCAGATTGCGAGCAAAAGCGAAAGTCTCAGTCTTCTCTGTTAAAAAGAAAACCCACGAATATCTCGAAAAATCGTCAACAACAACCAACACATACCACTTCCCTCCAACCGAGCTCACCCGAGCCGGACCAACAAGGTCAATGTGTAAAAGCTATCAAGGGCGCTTAGTCATGACCTGAGTCACTGGATGGTGGGGAGCGGCAACCATCTTCCCATGTCTACAATAATGGCAAACAAGATCCTTCTCCATGCACAACTTGGGCAATCCTCGGATTAAGCCATGTGAGCTAAGCCTTGCAAGCAAGTCGAAGCTCAGGTGACCAAGTCTCCTATGCCACTTCCAAAGATCAGAGGAGGAAGGTCCAGCCAAAAGGCAAAGAGAAATCCCAAACGACTCTAAGAAATTCACACAAAAGACTTTCCCAAAGGGCGAAATCATACATACAAGATTGCCCTGAGGATCTAAAATACGACTGAGATTCGGTTTAAAACGAATCTCATAGTCATCATCGAAAAGCTGCAAAACAGAAAGAAGGTTAAAATGCAAGTTAGTAACCAGAGCAACATCACGCAACACAAAGTGCTCATTAAATCGCACCGACCCACGAGACAATACTTTACCTTTGCTATTGTCGCCGAAGGTTATAAACTCCTTTTCGGCGACCGGACTAAGACTGGAGAACCACTTGGCGTTTCCGGTCATGTGCCTCGAACAACCGAAATCCACCAACCAAACGTTCTCCAATCGTTTTACCTACATCAATAAAAAGACATAGGGTGAGCATACGGTCCAACACTGGGGTGAGTAAAATGGGAATTATACCAGTGATGGGCCGGCTGCTCAAAAGAACGGTTAGTAGAGAAACCATTCCTAGCACACCTACGGGGAAAGCGATCACCCCGCAGAGGAAAACATGGTCCGCTAAGGGACGAGCGTCCATTGCGATACTCAAAACGCGATGGGGGAAAACGCTCAACTACAAAACCACCGCCACGGGGTCCATATCCCACAACTGCAGGCTCCCGCCGGGCACGTCCTCCTCGCGGCCTAGGCCTAGGAACCTGAGGCATTGGACCTCTAGGCCTAGCAGCACGCCTCTGAACATTCGGCACATGTACATCATGGAAAGGATGGTACATGTCCGTGTTGCTAATCTCCTTTGCATGGCGCTCATCTCTCTTACGCCAAAAGCAAAACTCCCTCAAGTGTCCATCTCTCCCACAATGCTGACAATGGTACCTCACCGCTCTCATAGGGGGTTGTTGGTACTCATGGTAGTGGGTATGGATCACTTTGCCTTTCTGTGGCATGAGCTCCTCTTGGATAGGTGGCATGGTGTCTAGTTTGTTCTTGAGGTGGTTTGGTTGGGAGCCCATTTTGGTTTCTTGGGTGGAGCTCTTGGAGGTTCAACAAACACCCCATCCTTTGTGTTAGGCTTGAGAGGCTCTTTGGGTGGAATCTTGGTAAGCTTGGGAGTAGTGGTGGAGTTGGGCTTCTCACACGGGTTCAGACCACTCGACTCTCCAATCTTGCCAAAAGATGAAGCGCACTCAACACCCTGAGCAAAGCCTACACCTGGACCTCCAGCAGAACGCTTAAACTGGGCAATCATCATCCCAAGCTGCGGCTCACCACTAGACACCCATGACAAGATGGTCCGAAGGTATGTGTTTTCTTCCTCGGTTTGCATCTTGTCATGCTTCACATTGGCTATCTCCATTTCCAAACCCTCACACAAAGCGCACCTAGTCACACAAGTGCTACCCGAGCTGGCCTTCTCAAGAGACACAATCTTGGCATTCTTCTCTGCCAACTCCGATTGCAAGCCTGCACAAGACTTGCACGCACCAAGCACCGAAGATCTAGCTCTAAGCTCATCCACCTCTCCTACCAACATAGCATACTTACTTCTCAAAGTGAGAAGGTCAGTCATGTGTGTGGTGCACATCTCGCACTCACCCTTCTCAGAGACAACTACGGTGGACTTGGCAAACTCAAGCTCCTTCACCGTATCCTCCCACTTCTGCCTAAATTCCTTCCGCTCTCTAGCAGCACGCCTAAGCAGCTTGTTTTGACTAAGAAGGGCGGCAGTAAGTTTCTCGACCTCAGCAGAAAGCTCGTCGGGGGTCTGAGATACCTGGGAGGTGTCGTCGTCGTCGTTGTTCCGAGGGGTCTCCTTGCCGAGGGCCATGGTGCAAAAGCCCTCGTTGTCGGCGAAGAAGCAGAGGCCGTTCAGCTTGTCCTCGATCTTCTTCTTCATCTCGGACTCGTCGTCGCTTGAGGAAGCGGAGTTGTCATCCGAGTCGTCAACGTCGCTGAGCGTGGCGAAGAAAGCACGCTGCTCGGCTTGGGCTCTCTCCATGTACTTCTTCTTGATGTACTCCTTGTTGAAGCCGCCCTTCCGCTTGTGCTTGGGAGGAACATGCTTCTCCTTGTGCCAACCGGAGTCGTACATGTGGCCACGGTCGCCCTTGCCCGCCACTTGCTTGTTCTTCTTGGGGCAGTTGGCGATGAAGTGGTCCGGGTCGCCACACTCAAAGCACCCAATGCGTCCTCCTCCATGACGATGGTTCATGCAGTTGTTGTGAAACCACGAGAACCGGTTGGCGAGCAAAGCCAACTCGTCGTCTCCCATGAACTCCAACTGCTCCTCTATGACAGAAAGAAGAGAAGACAAAGCAAAGCCTCCAGAGGGGTTAGCAGAAGAGCCAGAAAGCATAGCCATCGACGGGCCAGAAGGATTTTCATAAGAAGCCCTCGCCATGGCGTCAATCTCACCGGACTTGAGCTTACTGAAGAGCTCGTCGCACGTGAGGGTCTCATAGTTAGACGATTCGATGATCGCCTGGACCTTTGAGTCCCACACCGACCGATCGAGAGTATGCAAAAGCTTCAAAGCTCTCTCATGATCATCGAAAAGCAACAACTCCTTGTTAGCCCTCATCCTGTTGACAATCACTTGAAAGTGAGCGAATAAACTCTCTATGCTCTCGCCAGGCATGTGTCGAAAGTTCTCATACTCCCGCTTGTGCGACTCGTAGGGACGGGATTTGACTTGAGAGGTTCCCTCATGAAAGCGCATGAGGGTTGCTCAAATCTCATGAGCCATGGGGAGACAAGAAACGCGATCAAACTCAGAAACACTCAAGCAAGAGAAAAGAGCATTATGGGCTCGGCTATTGGCATCGTGCTCATCGATCTGCAACTGAGTAACACGAGTAGCCAAGACCACGTAATCATCCTTGTTGCAAATCTCCCAGACAGAAGCACCCATGCTCTGAAGATAGGCCGACATGCGTATCTTCCAATACGCATAGTTTGTCCCATCGAAAAATGGCGGTTTGCCCACGTCGCGATCCATGTCGCCTTCGGTGGATCTGGAACCGGCTAAGATGGAAGATCCTTAACCCGCTCTGATACCAATTGAAGGACCGAAAGTGATACCAGAAAGCGACCAGAGGGGGTGAATGGGAGCTTCAAATTTCTTTTCAGAAACTTGATGCCATTGTCCCGAGAATCACCTCAAGAGCAAACCTAGAGCTTGAATCGTGTCCATGACCCTAGATGTAGGGTGGATGCTTCCGTGAAGCACAACAAGACACTACTCAACTCTAGAAACCCAATCCAAAAGCCGGAAACCAAAACCGACAACAAACAAACGAACCACGGACAAAAATGTGCGAAACACACCTGACCGGACTCTGCCTGCGTCCGGTCAGTGACCACCGGATGCGTCCGGTCGCCCAAAAACCAACTTGGGAGCTCTCTGTCTGTGACCGGACTCCCTGTCACTGAGCGTCCGGTCACAGCTTGAGCGTCCGGTCAGTTCTGACAAGCACAGGGAACAGTGCAAGAGGCGAGTCCGGTCGTCTAGACGATGGAGCGTCCGGTCAACCCTTCGCAGACTGAGCAGCGAGACTCTCAATGATCGGACGCACTGGTCAGCGTCCGGTCGTTGAACAGGCAGCATCCGGTCATCCCGAAATCCCACTGTTCACCCACTGATTCGACCCGATCTCACCCAAAACGAAACCTCTAGGGTTCAAACTTGGAGAGAGGAGTCACAAGGAGGATAGTGAGCTACTCCTAGGAGATCATGGCTCAAACCTAACTCCAAATCAGTGAATCAAAGAATTCGAAGCAAGGATGACAAAAATCGATTCGAAATGAAAATCGATCGATCTACTAGCTCATGAGGTTAAGGAAGAATTCCTTCGGTGGAAAGATGCGCCTCACGATCTAGAACAACTCAGTTCAAATGGATTGCAAGAGACGCAACGAGTAGAGAGATCGATCATCGGGAAAATCGTGGAGAAAAGCAACCTGCAAAGAACAACACCAACGTGAATCACAACCACAAATTTGCAACCGTGTGGCTATCACACGCTACAACAATGAGATTACGGTCTCACTTCCTCAAAAACTCACAAACACAGAGGTATGATTGTCCTCTCTGTGGATCTCAGTTCACTACAGCAGGGAATTGGGAGAGAAGGAAAACCCTAAGTGGAGAATAGCAAAATGACTGAGATCGGATGGGAGGTGGGTCTCTCCCTCTATTTATCCTAATTCCAATTCTCACTCTACCCCTAGTTATTTACAGAGCGAACCAGCCAAACCCTAAGGCTATCCTAGACCAACTCGAAGATGATGGTGATCCGACGGCCACGCCCGCACAACTGGTAGCGTTGCCTCGACGCAACCTCATCGATTGCCGCCACGTGCCGCCACCGCTCTGCTTGTCCTTTTCACGGACTCTGCCCCCGGTTTTGTGGCCCAAACCGGGAAACCAGCCTTAACGACCAACCCCCGGTTTTGAGGCCCAAACCGGGAAACCAGCCGTCCATCGCCTGAGTTTTGTGGCCCAAACTCAGAAACCCGCCAGCACCCAGGTTTTGAGGCCCAAACCTGGAAACCATCATCAGCCCGAGTTTTGTGGCCCAAACTCGGCAAACCCACAGCGCCCAGGTTTTGTGGCCCAAACCTGGAAACCGTCCTCAGCCCGAGTTTTGTGGCCTAAACTCGGAAACCATCAACGCCCAGGTTTTGAGGCCCAAACCTGGAAACCGTCCACTCGGTGGTTTTTCTGTGGCTCAACCACCAAACCGAGCCGTAGAGGGAATGCACCGCCCGTGCACCCCGTCCGCTGACACATGTCCCCAGGTCCTCGACCCAAGCAACACTGTGCCTCGCAAGTCTCCGCTCGTCGCTGTCCCAGGCTGTCAGCCACCACAGCTGATCCTCAGGCCACCGGTGCCTCAGTCCAAGCCTCACGTCCGCCCTTCAACGCTCCCGGTCCATCGGCACGACACGTCTCTACTTGACCTTCACCTTGCCTTCGATCACTATATCAGTGCTCGACACCTGCACAACACAATCCAAAGAACTTGCGCATTATCCCAGTTGACAATCACTCATCACTCGAGACTCGGCATACACCCATATATCCGCATGTCGGCCTACTCAAAGGCAACCTTGGTGATACCATTTGCACTCTTCTGTGGTAATCTCGTCTTGATCTCTTGCTTTCGTGCTCCAGATTGGACCCGCCGGTTATGGCAAATATGTGACCTCGAGACGGAAGGATGTTGTTGACTGCATTAGGCTCGTGCTCGCCATCTTGCATTTGCTGGTATGGCTGTGATGTCGCTTGGCTTTGTGGCTGAGCTTGAACTGAGACTACCGGTGGCTGCGCTAGCTGATGGTGATATTGCGCCGATGAAGACGCTGCCACGGATTGGACTAGATACTATGGGTGCTGGTAGTGCTGGAAAGTTGGATTGAACCAGGGCAAGTTTCGGGGAGCAGCTAGGTATGGCGCGAAATGTTGTGGAAAGGCTGTGTAGTTTCCATGAAAGGCGCTTCTAGTTACAGGATCACATGTATTGTGGAAGACATGCTTGGTGATTTCGCCAAAAGCAGAAGTTTGGTCTTTTTCTTTAAGCTCCTTAGCCATTTCACTGTATTTGCACTGTCTGGTGTTGTGCCCGACATTTCCGTCACAGATCACACAATATGGGGGTTTACTTCCTCTACCTTGTCCCCTTTCATCGTCGCTCCCGTGAGTCGGATGCTCTAACTCTCTGGACTGTTGGTAGCTATTCGGGGCCACTCCCTCTGGATCCACAGCGGACTGGGTAGATTCTTCGCGCGATGTGTTGATTGAGCGAAAGGGCCTCACATTTCTCTGGTTTGGCGCTTGCGACGAATGCACCGATTTCATCATCTGCCTTTGCGCGAAACGTGCTGCTTTACGACGCTGAAAGTCATCATCTAACCTTGCATAACCATTCATTACCTCGAACAGTTCTTTGACCGAGTTAGGCGGCTGCCTGGAAAAATGCGCTGCACATTGTCCCGTCGCTAGCCCTTCGATGGCCGCGGCGATCACTATTGCTTCCAGTACATTCGGGGCTTGAGCCTTCAGCTAAATAAAGCGTCTGAGATATTCGGACAGTGGTTCATCATCTTGTTGAGTGCAATTCATGAGATCTCGGCTGGTTTTGACATCCGCCCGAAAGCCTTGAAAAGTGGCGAGCAATCCGGTCTTCAACTGAGCCCAGGAACAGATGGATAATGGCTTGAGAGACGTGTACCAATCGTGCGCTACATCTTCGACTGCCAGAATGAGGGATTTAGCCAATGCCTGGTTGTCTCCACCTGCCGAAAACACAGCTGTTTCGTAGCTTGCTAAAAACTTGCGCGGGTTGGCCTTGCCATCGAAAGTTGGTATTCGAGGCTTGTAGTTGAGTGGCCAAGGATGTACTTGCAACTCCCTCGAGAGTGGGGAAGTTTCATCGATGACATCGCCGAAAGCTTGCGGTTGCTCATGCTATGGTATGAACATGTTTTCTGGAATTCTTGGAAGTGGCCGCCCTTCAGTTCTTTGCAACTCCTGCACCTCTCTTTCCAACCGTCTTCGCTGTGCTTCCGCCTGACGAATGGCGTCGCGAGTTTTGTCTTCTCTTGCTCTAGCTGCAACTTGCTGCTGAAGCTGATCCCTTTGTTGCAACAACTTATGTATCTCTTCCTGGTACTGCGTCAACATCTTGAGCGCCTGAGCGTGCCTAGTGACTTCCACATCGTCATCTTCATCTTCGTCAGTCGCGTTCTGGACATGGCCTTCCGGCGTTTCCTCTCTGCCGAAAGGCTGCTGACCCAGAGGCGACATGTCTTGGCTTGAGGATGCCCCCGCCGGTAGCTGAGTTCCGGGTGGGACTATGCCAACGAAAGCTGAGGGATTTGGGTTTACGCTTTGTGGAATATGGGTTGTGGGAGCGGGTGCTGCGATTGTGTCGTGGGCATTTATGTTCGCAACAACCACCCTTTCGGTTTCTTGAGGATCAACCGTCTTCGACGCCTTCCTTGGTGCCATGACAAGCTCGGGCAACAACCACGGTGGGCGCCAATGTTGTTTTAGGGCCGAAACCCTAAAACAGCAGGTCGCTGCTCGAACGAAAGTAAGCACATAGGAAGATGAATAGTAAACTAGCAGATACGAACCAATGGTCGAACGAGTAAAATGAACCGTAATCCTCTTGACCTCCCCCCTCTCCATGTGGGAGGTCGACCTATTTATATTAATCATGCAGTCTTTACAAGTACGGAAATGGCCTTCCAACCACTCTTCGTTTACAAGTACTACAATGCCCTTCTAACTTTTTTTCGATAAGGCGCCTCTGCCACCCGGAGGGTATTTCCTTACACCAGCGCTGAGGTGGCCCAATCTGCTCTCCGTCTGCCGAGCGACCTCCTTCCGACAAGTGGGCCCTCCTTTGCCAGTTTCGGACCCTGAACCTGCACGAAGACATTCGAAAGCCATCGCTTACGGACGAAAGTGCTTTCAGGCGAAAGCGTCGTCTCTCCACCAACTTTGGAATACGAAAGCGCTTTCGCCTGGAAGGGAAACTATCGCTTCGGTCGAAAGTGCTTCTGAACGAAAGCGTCGTCTCTCCACCAACTTTGGAAGACGAAAGCACTTTCGCCCGGAAGGGAAACTATCGCTGCACAACTGAGTGAAACTGACTATCAGCATAGTATTCGTTCGAGAACGTACTCGGTTGAAAGCATCATTGCTCGGGTGACTACATTTGTTCCTGATTGTCTATCGTTCATATCGCTTGAAAGTATTCGGCTCACAGTTGCTTCCGTTTGATAAGGGATTCGTCGAAAATGCTTTCGTGCAGAAGCGGGGTCGCTGCGATTATGGTACCACCCCAACACCATACTTAATTTAAAAGCCTTTAGAGGTAAAATCAGGACACCTTTTATCTCAAGAATCAAACTAGACACCATGTCTTACTTCAATTCAAGAAAATAGTTTAAACTAAGCACCATGCCTAATTTAAAAGGTGTATGAAAATACATCAAAACCAAAGAATATACTATAGCAAAAGAGGGTAGCATCAAAGCATTAAAGAGATTTACTCAAATGGTGATAAAAGAGCATTATTAGTGTATAGCACATGAGAATGACTTAAAGGTAGCGACAACCAACATAGCAACATGGTAGGAGATGTTCTTAAGCGTATCCCCCAAGCTTAGATTTGCAAAAATCAAGATTGGATGAATGTAATTCAATGTTGCATGATGACTAGTTGGACATACCTTGTGTTTGTTGTTCCTTCGAACTCTTTGCTCCAGACCTGGAAAGGTTAGTGAAAAGAATACTCGAAGGAATATTTTAACAATTATATCTCTATGCTCATTACACAAGGGCAGCACAAAAGGAAAGTGAACACTGATCTGAAAAGTGCTTGTTTTAGGACACTGAGCTTGTCTTTGGGAAACCTTCAAGATGAGATTTGTTGAAGTGGTTTCCCCTCCAACACCAACTTAAGAGCACAACAAGATCTACAAAATTTGTGATAGACATATGCATCTACAACCACCCTTTTGAAGTTTTTGTAAACAGAAGGTGTGAGGGGGTTGAAAATCTTGAGTGTGGCAAAGTTAGATAGACCAATTGAATTAGGAGATGTCTCATATGAGCATGGATTTAAAGAGGTGTTTATGAAGTAGCTTCCATGCTCTTTGATATCATCTTCCTCGATTTCAGAGAAGAACACCGAAGGATGGGGTTCATCATTTTCTAAAGTGTGGGGTGTTTTCTCTAGAGAAGGTTCTGTGACAACCAAATTTTTAGAAGGATTTGAAGGAATTTCAATTTTGGTTGTGTGTTCCTCCTCGTTTTGGTCGGGATTAGGCTCGATTTCTTCCTCAGAGAATTCATCAAATACGCCAATGTAAGGGGTGTTTTCAAGGATTCTTTCTAGGTTGGCTTTCCCTTCACTAACGATTTTATGCGAGAATGACCCTCCTGATTCAGTGTCAAGATGCAGAGCAGCCTCCTTGTTAAGACCACGATAAAAGTGATAGTGTAGGACATGGTCAGGCAAGGAAAGGTTTGGACCGGAATTGGTAAGACTTGTAAATCTAGCCTAGGTTGCTCCTTGAGTCTCCTTCTCTTTTTGTTTGAATGTAAGAACTTCTATTCTAAGGTCAGCGATTCAAAAAAGAGGGAAGAAAATAAGACAAAAGTTGTCCTGCAGTTCATCCCAATTTCCATTTGCGCCCCTTACGGAATGGTCATACCATTTTCTCGCTCTTCCCAAAAGAGAGAACGGGAATAGTTTCCATTTAATGGTCTCTTGTGTCATGCCAGCAATAGTCTGACAAGAACACAACTGCTCAAATTCCCTAAGGTGGGTGTATGGATCTTCGTCTTCTGACCCAGAGAAGGATTTCTCCCGAACCATGGCTATAAGAGCAGGGCAAAGCTCATAGCCATATGTATGAATGGGGTGTGATGATGGTAGAAGCTCCAACAAGTCGCCCTTTGGAGCAAAGAATTTAAAGATAGGAGTGGAATTCATGTGGTGATGGGATGGTAAAACAAGAAGGAAAAAGGATAAATGGACGAACTTGGTTCTAAACTAGAACAGCTACCGTTCCCCGGCAATGACGCCAGAAAGCTTGTTGGGTATTTTAAATGTACACAGAAAAATCCACAAGCGCACTGATACCGATGTAGCTTTCACCCGAGAGTATTCTAGGGTATCGATTTCCATGGGGAACGTGAAGTGTACTAGAAGAATTAAGAACGTCCAAGAAAAGAATGGTAATGTGGATAGAGGGAGATCTTAGGGTTTTCTAAGCGGGTCTATCTAATTAAAGGCTCACTATACTTTAATTACTTCGGTGCAGCAGGTCGTTTCCAACTCTCGAGAAAGACTGGGAAGAAGGTAGTTGGGGGAATGCTGTCAAAAGCTCTAGGATAACACCAACCCTAACGTGGTGGATTACAAAGACCTGACAGAGTTGTCACCTCTAGGGCTACCACAACTATTCCAGAGGATTGGGCGCAAACTCAGGTAAACCCTAGTCTAGACACCAAGTATACACTAACGCTTACTACTCTAATTACTGCAGATAACTAGAGCACTCAATACGAGCGGAGATCCAGTAAATAAAATAAAGCAAGAATTGAAATTAAATATAACACTTAGAAGTAGTAAATGAAGAACCTGGAGATTACTTGAAGACGAACCAAATGCTGCACCAATACAATGTCGAGGAAGATCTGACAGATCCGGCTCCTCCTCAGCTCTCTCCTTCTCTCTCTAATCCAATCTCTATTTACAACTAGATGAACTACACAACTAGAACTAGGACTAGAAGAACTAGAACTAGAACTAGATCTAGATGAACTAGAAGAGATTCATCTAGAGGGACCTCTACTTCTACTTGAAACCCTAGTTTCTGATGTGGAGATGAATAATGAAGATGCAGATGGCCTCTGGGGGCACCTCATGGCCTGCTTATATAGCCCGAGGTGGAGTAGGGGGCAAGGAATCGCCATGTCATCGATCCGCGTCACGTTTACAACTCTGTGTTGGATCAAACCGACTTCAGGGACGGTGGAGTTGCATCCTAGGAGGCGGTGGAAGAAGGTTCCGGAAGGTGGAGGCAAAACGTCCTCCATGGCCGACCGGTCGGTCAGTGGGCCCCACCAATCGTTCTGGCCCAGTGGGCCCCCGTGGCGGGCCGCCTCGTGGTGTCTTCTAGATCCTTCTTTTGCAGTTTTCGTTGCGAAATTAATATCTTTTCACCCAGGACTCCGAATATAGCAAATGATATGTTCGTTTCGATCATCTCGATGAGCTCTTCGCAATGGTGCACTCCAATTCATCATTTGAGGTACTTTTATATGGTAAAAACATGAATGTCCTACAAAACAAGTGAGAGCACCAAAACTCGTGGAACTTGTTAGATTCAAACCCTACAACTATGCTTTGTGGTTCAATTAGTGTCATTTCATGCAATAGTTGATGGTTAATCATGAGCATTAGTGAGCGTCAACAGTACGCGGCGGCAGGGGGACGTCGGCCAGCCTCAACCTAGGTCGGCCAGCCTGGGCCTCCCTGGCATCCACCCCTCCTTCGCACGGCATGACCTAATCGACCTCTACGTTGTATCTTGGCCGTTGTTCAACGTCGGTTTGATCCGAGGGCTACGGTTCATCCCACCGGGATATATAAGAAACCCTAGACCCCCCTCCTAGAGATCATCATCATATCTCATAGCATAGATCAATCAATTAGATTAGAGGTAGCCTAGACAACCAGGAGCTCCACCATCCAAGGGCGTAGCTAGAATAGAATTAGAAGAGTCGAGGCTCGGATTCCGGATCTAGTCAGGAGGAGCTAGGTAATTAGCCTTGTCTTCTCTCTTGTATCAACATTGTTCTTCTAATCGTCTAATTGTCTTCTAGTTCATTATCTTGTGTTCTAATTCATCTTCTAATCTCTCTAGTTCATCTCTGTGCTCTAATCTAATTCTAATTACCTCTCTAGTTCATCTCTGTGTTCTAATATAGTTCTTATTCATCTTATAGTTCTTGTTCTAGTTGATACATGTCATAACTTGTTACTATTTCATGTTCATAATTATAATGTTCATCGTCTACTTTGATTATATGTCTAGCATAGTTAGGGTATCTTTATGTTTATGCTCTTGTTTGTATAGCGCTCATTCTGTCGATAGCGGGGTGAGTGCTCAACATTGTGTAAGCGTGGTGCTTATATGTTGTTTACCTGCGAATGCACCCTATATTCTGGGCCGGCAAGTGGTAGATCACGAGGGTGACTCTTATAGCCTCGTTGAGTCCTTTGTAGTCCACTCCCCGAATATAGGACTAGTAAGACCTGGTCACCCGGAGGTGATAGACTCTGGATCTGATCCTCCATGCGTGATGTCTCCTGCGTATAAATATAAGTTATTCTAACCATGATTGCTAAACATAATTGCACTAATTGATGTAGTCTATGACCTATAGTTAGAACCATGTTAGGAAGTTAATCTTTCTCTTTCTAGAATTGGCTACGATCCGACCTTGGGTGGGAATGCTTTGTTGGAACTCTTTTATATGGTTTACTCTGTTCTATTTACATTTATCTTATTTATCATTATGATTGATTCCTGTGTTGAGTATAGATCTAGTGGAACTCTTATCATAATCATACATGTGTGTGTCATAGTTGTAGATGTTTATCTCCTACCGGGTAACTGATGATATGCATTGCTCCGTTATAAATAACGATACCTTGGAACTCTTATCATAATCATACATGTGTGAAATGCTACAACGGATGTATTTTATGTGTGCGCTTGCAGATAATCTCATTTCATATTTTATAAGGGCAAGATCATAAATACCATTCATGTCTCTAGTGTCGCTGCTAGTGGTGACAGCCTAGCGTTAAAGGTAATGTTGTTAGATTTGTCTACCTGCATTTCTAACGCCGTTATCTGAAGTGATGCTAAGAGATGTCAACAAGCATTTCTGGCGCCGTTGCCGGGGAACCAAATTTGTGATTCCAAAGCACATTCCCCGTTGTTTGGGAAATCCCTTAAGGAAATCCCATTGCCAGAGCCATGTCATTAAGTTATTCGAGTTTCTAAGTTAAGACCAAGAGATAATAGGATATAAGTTGAATACATAGGAAAACTTTACACACATGTTTATGATAATCGAGACACACTATTGATCTTTCCTCAAACAGGCTCACCTTGTCCTTTGTCTATTTCTTGAATATCTTATTGCAGGGTGATGTATGACTGGATTTGATCGATCGGAAAACTATGTTGACAATCCTGAAGTTTTGATCCGAAAAGCCAAAGCCAACGCTAACCTCAGAAAACCACCAACCAGGTACAATAGCAAGCCAGTCATGCTTCGGTACTCCTTTTGGTCCATAGCTTCTCCATCGTCGTCTGCATCCAAGGTCGTAGTAGTCGACATGGGCGTCGGAAGAGGCTTGGCCTCACCCATATCAAACTTCTTCACCATGTCCTTTGTGTACTTTCCCTGGTGCACGAACGTTCCCTCTCAAGATTGCTTGATTTGCAATCCAAGAAAGAAAGTCAACTCGCCCATTATGCTCATCTCAAATTCCCTGCTCATAGTATCTACAAACTTGGCAACCAAAGCATGAGAAGAAACATCGAAAATGATATCATCCACGTAAATCTGTACCAAAAGAGAATCATTGCCTTGCTTGAGGAGAAAAAGCGTTTTGTCAACACATCCCATTCTAAAACCCTTGGCAAGCAAAAAGGTTTTCAAATGCTCATACCAGGCTCTAGGGGCTTGTTTCAAACCATATAAAGCTTTGTGGAGTTTAAACACACGGTTTGGAAACTTGGGATTTTCTTGACATCCATTTGAAAAAGTTTAAAACCTTTGGATGCAGCAAATGCCAAGAGGATCCTAATTGCCTAGCTACAGGAGCAAAAGTCTCCACATATTCTATTCCGTCCTTCTGACTATACCCCTGTGCTACAAGTCTGGCCTTGTTTTTCACAACATGGCCATCTTCTCCTTGTTTATTTTTGAAAACCCATTTTGTCCCAATAGGATGACAATCAGGAGGAAGTGGAACCAAAACCCAAACCCGATTTCTCTCAAAATTTTCTAACTCCTCATGCACGACATTGACCCAATCTGGATCAGACAAAGCGTGTCCAACATCTTCGGGGTTCAAAATCAACAACAAAAGCAGAATGAGCAAAATGAGAAATCTCATGTGACCTGGACCGAGTGACACATTCGTTGATGTCGCCAATCATCTGCTGAGGAAGGTGCTGGCGCTAGATATGTCATGGCGCCTCTCTAGCTGAAGTGACCTCCCCCTCAATAGTAGCTGGTGCCTCCTCAGATACAACTGGCAAACCCTGAGGTAGTGGATCGTCGGCCCCCATGTAGTAGTCGTAGAAGGGTCGGGGCCGTGAATCGATGTAGTAGTAGCAGATCCTATCGGTACAACAGGTGGAGGAAGTTCTGGATCATCCATCTGTTCAGCACCATCTTCCTCATCATCAAAAAGAGATTTGCCCACCTCGTGATCACCTGCACACTCAAATCTAGAAGAAGGACAATGCATGGTCTCGTCCAAAGTGACAACAGAGGTCTCCATGACTCGGTTAGTGTCAAGGTTAAGCACACGATATGCACGAGTATGATTACTGTGGGGATATTACACCCGTATACCCCCATGGCACGACTTGGGCTTCTCTGCAGATACGGCCCAACCAGAACGTCTTGCGGCCCGCGACCAGGCTGTCGCAGCCGCTAGGGACTCTCTCGATGACTTGCTCGACAAGGAAGACCTAGATAGATAAACCCGGATTCCTTGCCAAAAGGAACCGATTGTAATCTGTTAGGATTTGGCAAGTTGTAACCCTGCTCCCCGGCTATATAAGGCGAGCAGGGACCCCCTCTCAAAACAAGACACATCAACCCAGATCCCATCGGATCATCCAATCGGAAATACAAACCAGCCACCAGAACACAGGACGTAGGGTATTACGGCGACTTGTCGGCCCGAACCTGTCTAAATCGCCGTCTCTCGTCCCTATGTTTACGATTTGCAAACGTCTCGCATGCCTCCACCGCTCAATCTACTACCTTGGCATACCCCTCGTTAGACTATCGACCATATTTCCTCGACAGTTGGCGCACCAGGTAGGGGGTGTGTGCTACGACATCATGATCTACCAAGCGGTCACTTTCCCTCACTCCATGGTTCTTCCGGAGGCTGGCACCACTTTTCAGATCGGATCTATGATCTGGACCATGGGCGACCACTCTCCTGCTCTGGAAACCGTGGAATCTACGCAGCTTCCTACGCCGTACGCTCCGCCGTCCACCCACCGCATCACCAAGGCGACACGTCGCCTGCCGAGAATCGTCCCTTGCGATGACCTAATCGAAGCCATCGACCGAGCCAACCAAGGAATCGCAGAGTGCATCAACGCCATTGAGGTAGCTCGTATACAGGTTTCCGACCAATCTTGTGAAGGACCAAGAATGCAATAGCAAGGCGACCAGAGGGGGGTGAATGGGAGCTCAAAAATCTCTATCAAAATTTTGGCCTTTGTCCCACAATTCAACCCCAAAAGCTTCGACCAACACCGTGATGCTCACGACCCTTGGAAGAGGGTGGATGATCCCTAGGATCACAGCGGAGCACCACAAAACGATAGCAAACCAAATGACAAAAACACCGGAACAAGTTCGACCCTCAAAAACCAAGTCCCGAACGTAGATAGGTGACTACGTCGAGAAATCCCTAAACACCTATGCTAATAAGTAGCAAAGGTACCTAGAGAGGTTCCTTGGTCAACTCTAGGGCCAACCGAGAAGTCCGGAAACCAAGCGAAGAAGCCGGGAGAGCAAACGCACAAAACCAGAGGCTTCAGCCAAATCCCGGACTGTCCGGCCCTGGGGTCCCGGACTGTCCGCTCAAGGCCGGACTGTCCGCGGTTCACTAGCAGACTGTCCGCCGGCAGAAGACGCAAAACAGCAGTGTTGCTGAAGTCCCCTGAACTGATCCCGGACTGTCCGCGACCCACAACTGCGGACTGTCTGCCGGTCACGAAAGACAAATCGGCCGAAGAACACAGCCACTGACTCGGCTGATCCCCGATGCCCGGACTGTCCGCCGGTCAGGTGGCGGACTGTCTGCGGCTGACCAGTGAGGGCGATTTGGATCGCCCTTCACCCAAATCACTCCCAAATCGATCCAAACCAAAATCCCTTGATCCCAAACTTGGAGTGGATGATCACGAGGTAGTTAGGAGACTATCCCCAAGAAATCATCCGCTCAAATCAACTCAATCACTGGGAAATCGAAGAGGGAAGTGTATGAACCGAAAAAGCGCCACGAAAACAAAATCAACCCGATCTACTTGTTCGTGAGGAGTTAGATGAATTTCTTTGGTGGAAATGATCTCCTCACTTCAAAGAACAAGTTGATTCAAATGGATTTTGCAAAGACGCAGTAGGGAGAGAGATCGAGTGACGGGAAAATCACGGAGAAACGAAGAACGCGAAGAACACGAACCAAAACGTGAATCAAGTCATCGATCTGCAACCGTGTGGCTACCACACGCTACAACAGTGAGGTTACGGCCTCACTTCCTCAAAATCTCCAGTACACAGAGGTATGGTTCTCTACGGATCTCAGCTAGCTACAGCAGGGGATTGGGAGAGCAGGAAACCCTAGAAGCAAAGAGCAAATGACTAAGATAGGATGGGAGGAGGGTGTCTCCCTCTACTTATCCTAATTTCTAATTCCTACTCTACCCCTCAACTAATTACAGAGTGAACCAGCTAAACCCTAGGGTTATTCTGGACCAACTCGGGTAGGTGGTGATCCGACGGCCACGCCCGCACAACTGGTAGCGTTGCCTCGACGCAACCTCACCGAACACCGCCACGTGCCGCCACCGCTCTGCTTGTCCTTTTCCCGGACGTCGCACCCTCGGTTTTGTGGCCCAAACCGGGAAACCAGCCTTCACAGCCAACCCCCGGTTTTGAGGCCCAAACCGAGAAACCAGCCATCCAAGGCCTGAGTTTTGAGGCCCAAACTCAGCAAACCCGCAACACCTAGGTTTTGAGGCCCAAACCTGGAAACCGTCCTCAGCCCGAGTTTTGTGGCCAAACTCGGAAACCATCCGCGCCCAGGTTTTGAGGCCCAAACCTGGAAACCATCCACCCGATGATTTTTCTCTGGCTCTACCACCAAACCGAAGCTGTAGAGGGGATGCACCGCCCGTGCACCCCGTCCACCAACACGTGTCCCCAAGTCCTCAACTCAGGCAACACCGTGCCCGCAAGTCTTCGCTCGTCGCTGTCCCAGGCTGTCAGCCACCACAGTTGATCCTCGGGCCACCGGTCCCTCAGTCCAAGCCTCACGTCCGCCCTTGGCCACTCTCGGTCCATCGGCACGGCACGTCTCTACTCGACCTTCACCTTGCCTCTGATCACGATATCCGTCCTCAACACCTGCACAACACAAGCCAAAGAACATGCGCATTATCCGAGTTGACAATCACTCATCACTCAGAGACTCGGCATACACCCATGTATCCGTAATCTCCCCCTTGATGAGTGCATTGTCAACTACCAACACAAATCATACAGAATAGAAGAAAGAAGAAGGAAGGAGAGAGAACTCAACCAAATGACCCAAAAGCTTAGTAAAGCCGAAGAAGGTCAAGTGGAAAGAGCAAGACAACTTGGTCCCCAAAGACATGGGCAATGGCTCGACGCGACCAAGCAAAGCAAAGCTAGCCCTCAAGAAGAGGTAGAACAGGCTCAACACCGCTAGCAAGAACAATCGACACTCAAGAATCAGAAGAGCTCGACACCAATTGAAAATCTAAAATGCGAATGCAAGTCCCTCAAGAAAGAGGCAAATGGCTCAACACAACTAGCAAAAACGCTCCGAACCAATTGGAAATTTCAAAACTCAGCACGAGCAAACTCCCCCTCAAATAGTTCACACCACTAGCGAATCCAGGAAATCTCCCCCTTAGTTGATCTTATGATTTGGAGAATTTCTCCCCCTTAGTTGAAAATGCACCATCAAGCAAATGTGCACAAGCACACAAAAGTCTCCCCCTTGACAGAATATCTCCCTCCAGAAATGCATATGAGATAAAATGCAAGTTAGTAGCTTCAGAAGTATAATCAAGAGAGTGCAAAGATGCTCTACAGAGTTCTGATTCGATGACTCAACAACATCCATAAGAAGCTAGCAAAGGCTCAAACTGATCACTAAGTACTAAATATGAACATGAGAGCAAAAAGAGCAGTTTTCAGCCGAAAAGGTATTCACCATCAAAATAGCACTGAACATGTATAGACAGGAAGTCAAACAAGTGCTAATCATGTATACAAGGTGAACTACCCCTAGCAAGGTTCAATCATCATGCTATAGAATGAAACATAGACTTGTGTATTCAAAATTTTATCGGAGTTGCAGCGGTTAAAATTACACAAGTTTCAGCATGTGATTGCTAGAGGTTGAAAGCTTGTCATTGCCTAACTTTTCAACTGTGCGAAGCCTATGCAGAAGCAATCAGAAGCTTAAAGCTACAGTTTCGGTCATACACTACACAGCTCAAGTTTAACTCAAAGTGCAATGAGAAACAGTCTCAAAACTGTGATGTGCTGACAAGCAATCCCATCTCGATCTTTCCAATTCACTTAACTTGGTTCAAGATTAAAACATCATATGAACATACCAAGCAAGTGAATGACTCAGAACTAGAGACATAGCAACCTAGCATATATGAAAAACACAAGTGATTTCAAAACATTCTACACATGCTAGTTGCATATCTCAATGGTGAACATTTTCAAGTTTTAAGTTCATTAAGCAAATTCAAAATAAAATAGCTCCGCTCACAACATGTAACAGTGATCAGAAAGAGCATAAGCTACAACATCATCATAAAGCATCAGAACAAAGACTACACAGAGCATAGTTACATTCTAAAGATTATACACATGAAGCTCTGAATGTAAGTATGCAAGATGAAATGCAAAAATGCATGAAGAAATCAAAGACAAGAAAAGATACCAACTGAAAAACACAAAGTCAGTGTATCATACAGGAACCAAAATGTTTCCCCCATCTAAAAGGGGAAACACACACCAAGCTCACCTCTCAACCGATTAAAAGTTGATTGGTCTAAAGGCTTGGTGAAAATATCAGCCAACTGATGATAAGTATCGACATGGCGAAGGTCGATATCACCCTTCTCATAGTGGTCTCGCAGAAAATGAAAGCGCACATCAATGTGTTTGGTCTTCGAGTGCAGCACGGGGTTCTTAGCAACGCTAATCGCACTCGTGCTATTACAAAACAAAGGAACACGAGAAAAGCTCAGACCAAAATCACGCAAAGTGGCCATCATCCAGAGTAACTGGGAACAGCAGCTAGCCGCAGCAACATACTCAGCCTCCGTGGTAGACTGGGCGACACTAGACTGCTTGCGAGAAGACCACGAAACAAGAGAAGAACCAATAAACTGGCAAGTCCCAGAAGTGGACTTGCGCTCAATCCGGCAACCAGCAAAATCAGCATTGGAATAACCACAAAGGGAGAGGGTGGAGGAAGCAGAATACCAAATCCCAAATTCTGGAGTGAAGGATAAGTACCTCATAATGCGCTTGACCGCCTGACGGTGAGAAGTGCACGGCGACGACTGAAATCGCGCGCAAAGACACAACGCGAACTGAATGTCCGGGCGTGTCGCCGTCAGGTACAGCAGCGACCCGATCATACTCCGGTACTCCTTCTGGTCCACTGCTTCTCCATCCTTGTCCGCATCCAGGGCCGTCGTGGTCGACATGGGTGTTGGAAGAGGCTTGGCCTCACCCATATCGAATTTCTTCAGAATGTCTCTGGTATACTTACCCTGGTGCACAAACGTCCCTTCCCGGGATTGCTTGATTTGCAACCCGAGGAAAAACGTCAACTCGCCCATCATGCTCATCTCAAATTCCCTGCTCATAGTATCTGTAAACTTGGCAACCAAAGCGTGAGAAGAACCACCGAAAATGATATCATCCACATAAATCTGGACCAAGAGAGTATCAGTGTCTTGCTTGAGAAGAAAGAGCGTTTTATCCACACATCACATTTTAAAACCCTTAGCAAGCAAAAAGGTTTTCAACCTATCATACCAGGCTCTAGGGGCTTGTTTCAAACCATACAAAGCTTTGTGAAGTTTAAAGACATGGTTTGGAAACTTGGGATTTTCAAAACCGGGGGGTTGTCTCACATACACCTCCTCTTCTATGTAGCCGTTTAAGAAGGCACTCTTGACATCCATTTGAAAAAGTTTGAAACCTTTGGATGCAGCAAAAGCCAAGAGTATCCTAATTGCCTCCAAACGAGCTATAGGAGCAAAAGTCTCCTCATAGTCTATCCCCTCCTTCTGACTGTACCCCTGGGCGACAAGTCTGGCCTTGTTTCTCACAACATGGCCATCTTCTCCCTGTTTGTTTTTGAAAACCCATTTTGTCCCAATTGGGTGACACTCAGAGGGAGGAGAAACTAGAACCAAAACCTGATTTCTCTCAAAGTTTTCTAACTCCTTATGCATGGCATTGACCCAATCCGGATCCGTCAAAGCGTGTCCTACATCTCGGGGTTCAAAATCAGCAACAAATGCAGAATGAGCGAAGTGAGAGATATGTTGTGACCTTGACCGAGTGACGCGTTCGCCGATGCTGCCGATCATCTGTTGAGGTGGGTGTTGGCGCTGAATGTGTCGTGGCGCCTCCCTTGCCGAAGTGGCCTCCCCCTCAACAACAGCTGGTGCCTCCTTGGGTACAAAAGGTACCGTTCGAGGTGGCGGATCCCACGGCCCCCAAGAAGAGGAAGTGTCAGGGCCGTGAGTCATGGTAGAAGCTGCTCCTTGCGGCATAGCAGGTGGAGGGGGTGCTGGATCATCCATACCTTCAGCACCTTCGTCCTCGTCATCAAAAAGAGGTTCTCCAACCTCATGATCACCTGCGCTCAAAACGAGAAGAAGGACAAACCATGGTCTCGTCGAAGGGGACATCGGATGTCTCCATGACTCGGTTAGTGTCAAGGTTAAGTACACGATAAGCACGACTATGAGCGCCATAACCCAAAAACACACCGTCAGAAGAACGAGACTCAAACTTGTCCAAATTGCCCTTTTTGAGTATAAAATAGTGGCAACCGAAAACTCTAAAATAACTCACCTTGGGGAGTTTTCCAAAACGCAACTCATAAGAGGTCTTTTTCAAGAAAACTCGAAGAAAAATGCGATTGGAAATATAGCATGCAGTGCTCATAGCTTCGGCCCAATATCGCCTAGGAGTCCTTTGCTCATCGAGCATCGTCCTGGCCATCTCTACAAGGGTCCCATTCTTCCTCTCTACAACACCATTTTGTGGCGGTGTGTAGGGAGAAGAAAACTGATGCTCCAAGCCCAAAGAATTACAAAACTTCTCAAAATCCGAATTCTTGAATTCAGAACCATTATCACTCCGAATTGCTCGCATTGAGTTCAAAGGGAACTCATTCTGAAGACGCAAAATCAGATTGCGAGCAAAGGAGAAAGTCTCAGTCTTCTCAGCTAAAAAGAAGACCCACGAATATCTCGAAAAATCATCAACAACAACAAGCACTTACCACTTCCTCCCAACCGAGCTCACCCGAGCCGGACCAACAAGGTCCATGTGCAAAAGCTCTCCAGGGCGCTTAGTCATGACCTGAGTCACTAGATGGTGGGGAGCGGCAACCATCTTCCCATGTCTACAAGAATGGCAAACAAGATCCTTCTCCATGGATAACTTGGGCAATCCTCGGATTAGGCCAAGTGAACTAAGTCTTGCAAGCAAGTCGAAGCTCAAATGTCCTAGTCTCCTATGCCACTTCCAAAGGTCAGAGGAGGAAGGTCCAGCCACAAGACAACGAGAAATGCCAAACGACTCTGAGAAATCCGCACGAAAGACTTTTCCAAAAGGCAAAATCCCACAAACAAGATTGCCCTGAAGATCCAAAATACGACTGAAATTCGGCTTAAAACGAATCTCGTAGTCATCATCGAAAAGTTGTGAAACATAAAGAAGGTTAAAATGCAAGTTAGAAACAAGAGCAACATTGCGCAACACAAAGTGCTCATTAACTCGCACCGACCCACGAGACAATACCTTACCTTTGCTATTGTCACCGAAGGTGATAAACTCCTTTCCGGCGACCGGACTAAGACTGGAGAACCACTTGGCGTTTCCGATCATATGCCTCAAACACCCAGAATCCACCAATGAAACGTTCTCCAATCGTTTTACCTACATCACTAAAAAGACATAGGGTGAGCATACGGTCCAACACTGGGGTTAGTGAAGTAGGAAGAATACCAGTGTTGGGCCGGCTGCTCAAAAGAACAGTTAGCAGAAAAACCATTCCTAGCTCGCCTACGGGAAGAGCGATCGCCACATTGAGGAAAACATGGTCCGCTAAGGGAGGAGCGTCCATCGCGATACTCAAAACGCGATGGAGGGAAACGCTCAACAAAACCTCCGCCACGGGGTCCATAACCTATAACAGCAGGCTCCCGCCGGGCACGACCTCCATGCGGCCTAGGCCTACGAACTTGAGGTTTTGGACCTCTAGGCCTAGCAGCACGCCTCTAAACATTCGGCACATGTACATCATGGAAAGGATGGTACATGTCCGGGTTGTTCATCTCCCTTGCACGGCGCGCCTCTCTCTTGCGCCGAAAGCAAAACTCACTCAAGTGCCCATCCCTCCCACAATGCTCACAATGGTACCTCACCGCTCTCATAGGGGGTTGTTGGTACTCACGGTAGTGGGTGTGGATCACTTTGCCCTTCTGTGACATAAGCTCCTCCTGAATGGGTGGCATGGTGTCAAGCTTGTTCTTGAGGTGGTTTGGTTTGGGAGCCCAAGATTGTTTCTTTGGTGGAGCTCTCGGAGGTTCAACAAAGACCCCATCCTTGGTGTTAGGCTTGAGAGGCTCTTTGGGTGGAATCTTGGTAAGCTTGGGAGTAGTGGTGGAGTTGGGCTTTGTGACACCCCAATTTTAAGAACAAAATTGGAGCACAATATATGTATGCCAGGATCAATTTTCATACATATATCCACATCATAGTAAATATCAAAACAATACTTTTATTAATATATCGAATATTATAACATAAATGACCCTCGGGTCTGAAAGAAAAGTACAGACTCTCTCGACATCTAACTCTAATGAAGACTCTGAAGTAGTCGCGGAAGTCTGGACTCCATCTCCACAGGAAGGTCGACCGGGGGTAGCGCCATCCTAGTACAGGTCGTCAGGGTCGAAGCCACCGTCCTCTGGATACTCCGGCTCCTCGTGAACGTAGCCACCAATGTCTCCGTAATCGCCAGCGTCTGGGTGGGGTAGCAGGGGAACAAAGAGGAGGGTGAGTACATCGAAATGTACTCCGCAAGTGTAGGAAATTTATGCTTATGAGGCTTATAACAAAGGTAGGCTGACTTTGTTTGACTCAAGCGCCTAAAGCGACACATCCTATTAATCCTATTAATCCTATGCACCTATTTACTAGGTTATAGACAGACTCTGTAGTAAAGTAACAACACTCGGAGTCGCACCGAGCAAGACCACACTCGGAGTCACACCGAGTAACCAACACTTGGAGTCACACCAAGTACCCACACCTGAAGTCCATCAGGCAACCGCACCTGAAGTCCATCAGATGACCCGAAACAGTAACCAGTAACCAACTAATCTCGAAGAAGTCCAAGCCCGCTCGTGACCGTGAGCACGGCTGATATATCAGTTTTACACTCTGCAGAGGTTGCACATCGTTACCCATGAGTCGTGCAGGTCCCGTCACGCTAAACACTGCCAAGGTGCATAGCAGGTTGCACCGCAAGGCCTTTACAAAGTCCCTCCAAGTCTGTGTTACACGTACTCTAAGGTTTCTCCCCTGTCCATAAGTCAACGACCCCAAGGGACCCCTCTTGAGCCACTAAACAAACCCCGTGTAGCATAACTTAGAGGAAAACTAATTAATTAGCCAGGTCCAGCCCATCCAGATCTCATGGTTGTGCTGTATTGCCGGGTTACTTGTCCAAGAACCGGGTCCTAGGGATCCAGGCAGGATATGTCTAGCACGAGCCCCGAACCAAAAACCAAAAGCAGCTGCCGAGTCCCACGGCACAAAACCACCAATACGGTTCCATCCTGCCGGATTTACCTAATAACCATGTTACTACAAAAATTACCATATCCACCCTGTTTCATAGTTCATTAATCAAGATTAATAATATTTACCTCCCAACCCAAACTTGACTGCAGGGCTAAGCAAAACACCTACCCGAATAACCCAAAACAGGCGACAAGGATAATAGATCAAAATCTAGTAAACCATAACATGGGATTCAAATTAATGACAAGCATGCATCTACAAGATCTAACTACTCTAGTACCAAAAGTAAAATGAAGTAGGTGCAAGATGTTCAAGGACACTTGCCTTCGGGCTGGGTCGAATCTGCAGGGTCACAGGAAGGGTCGGAAGCGTCCTCGTACTCCGCACTCTCTGGCCCAATCAACGTACATGGCACATACAAAGCAAAATAAATAACAGTACAACAAACAGTATGAAAACAGTAAACTAATAGATCTACTGCGTAGAGAACGAAATTATGAATCTAACGCAAGTTGAATGGGTCAAATCGGAGTTAAAACGCAAAAGTTATAAGCATTTGAATATGGATGGCAAAACTGTAATTAGATTGAACTCATTTTCGGATTTAAAATAAATCAACACTGAATTAAACCGGCTGCTGGACCGGGCGTCATTTATCCGAAAAATCAGGGGCTAGAACAAAAAGAAGTGCAGACTCGGTGAACAGTGGTACTGTACCGCGGGTTGATTTCCGAGAAGTGGGAGGACTCTTTAGCAAAAGTGTATCGGCGAAGGGGTATCGTCTACTCTCAGCCATTGATCTAGCGATGAGTGGCTCAGATTAGATCTGAGAGGGCGGTCGTGGGGTGGACCGCGCCTCGCTTTCATGGAAATAGAGGGGCTTAACTGAAAGTTTCCGAAGACTCATTCAACAGTGCGATCGGACTGCGGGTTGGTTAACACAAAATTCAGGGTCCTTTCTACAAAAGGTGCAGGGACGGTCAGCGGCGCCGGCCCTGGTGACACGTGGCGGCGCGTCACTGGTTCGGTTCACCATGTGGACTGTGGACTAGCTGGCGTGGCGAAGGAAGATCACGTCCATGGGACGGTGAGCCTGGTCCATACCGGTTCGCCCCCGGTTCTAATCTTAGCCATCCGCTGAGATCTGGACGGCTCAAGGGAGAAGGGGAGGAATCGGGCGGCGCGAGCGCGGTGGCGGGGATGCGGTCACGGCGGCGCCATGATCAGAGAGGTGTCGAGCGCTCGGAGAAGGCACTAGAGGCCAGTAGAGATAGCGGACCGAGGTGGGATCGGACGAGAAACTCACCTCGAGTTCAGTGAAGGTGTTGCTGGCATCGGTGCGGGCCGGAGAAGCGAGTACCACGGCGGAGGCAGTGTCCCGCGGCTTGAAACTCCGGTGAGGTCGATGCGAGGTGAATTCGGCGCAGATGTACCTCCTCCGAAGGATCTCCGGCCGTGGCGTGACTTCTCGAGGCCAACCGAGGATGAAAGGGAGACCGGCGGCGGCGCTAGCGGTGGGCCGTCAGGTTTGGGGTGGCCGGTGATGGCGATGGCGGCGGCTCTGTGTGGCGACAGGGTTTCCAGGGGAAAGAGAATAGGCTGGGCGCGGTGCTTATAAGATACGGGGTGGGGTGGCGGCTCAATCTTGTTGCTACGGGTAGATCCGGAAGGGATGAGAAGATGAGGACGGGGGCGCGCGCGAAGGGCGGAGAGGTCTGGTACAGGGGCAAGCACTCGCGTGGAAGAGGCGTTCGGAGGTGGGAGGCGGTCCTGACAGGGCGGGACCTTTTGTCAGCCGCTGGGGGAAAGGGTGCGGCGGCTGCTGGGCTCGGTGCGGCGCTGCGGTGCGCGGAGCTGGCCGGGAGTGAGCGCGCGCGGGTGGGCCGCTGCGGCTGGCGGCGCGGGAGAGCGGAGGGGAGGGGGAGGCGAGCGTGGGCCGTCCGGGTGAGTGGGTCTGGCCCAGCTGGGGAGAGGGGAGGGCCGCTGTGGCGCACGGGATGGCTGGGCCACCAGAAATGGGAGCGGGCCCAGGGAGAGGGAGTGATGGCTGGGCCAAGCGGTGGGCTGAGAGGAGAGATGAGGTCCAGTTTGCCTTTTCTTTCCTTTTCCTTTTCTTTTATTTTACAAACCTCTTCCAAATTCATTTTGAAATCCAAATTCAAATCTGTTTGAAATCAAAACAAGTTTTAAAATTTTGGAAATATTTTCTCTAGGTTTTGGAAATAAAACTTTGACTTTTGTTTTGATAAAATTTTATAAACCTTTTTATTTGTTTTCTAAATAGAATAAATCCGATTCGCGCTATACGGGTTTAATAAATTCTTTTCCACCCAATAAAAATATGAAATGGCATGAATGCAACATGAAAATGATATATAAATTTTATTTTCCTCCTCTAATAAACTAGCCAACCTATTTAATTTCTAATTTCTTTAATTAAATTGGGGAGAAATTAAATCAGGGTGTTACAAACCTACCCCCCTTAGAAGAATCTCGTCCTCAAGATTAGGAAGAGTCGGTGAAGAGATGAGGAAAATCTGCCCGAAGATCATCTTCCTTCTCCCATGTGGCTTCTTCTTCGGAGTAATGCTTCCATTGCACCTTGCAGATTTTAATCCTCTTGTTGCGAGTACCTCGTTCCATCGTGTCCAGAATCTTGATCGGCTCGGAGAAAGTCAGATCATCCCGCAGATCAAGATCCTCAAGTGGCAGCTGCTCCTCTGGAACTCTGAGGCATCTCTTCAGCTGGGATACGTGGAACACATCATGAATACCTGCCAGCCGTGCAGGCAACTCCAGCTGATAAGCAACTGCACCTTTCTTGTCAATCACCTTGAAAGGGCCAATGAACCTCGGAGATAGCTTCCCTTTGACATTAAACCTCCGAAGACCTCTGAAAGGTGACACCTTCAGATAGACATAGTCCCTAATCTGGAACTCCAGCTCACGTCGTCTGACATCTGCATAACTCTTCTGTCTAGACTGAGCTGTCTTCAGGTTGCTTCGGATCTGTCTGACCTGTTCTTCAGCTTCCTCTATAGACTCAGGGCCAAAGACTTTCCTTTCTCCAACCTGATTCCAGAACAGAGGTGTTCTGCACTTCCTGCCATACAGTGCTTCAAAGGGGGACATCTTGAGACTGGCCTGATAGCTGTTGTTATAAGAGAACTCTGCATAAGGAAGACTCTTATCCCAACTCTGGCTATTCTGAAGCGCACTGGCTCTCAACATGTCCTCAAGGATCTGATTCACCCTTTCTGTCTGACCATCGGTCTGCGGATGATAAGCTGAACTGAAACTGAGGCGGGTGTCCATAGACTCATGCAACCGCTTCCAGAATCTGGAGGTGAACTGTGTACCTCTGTCAGACACTATGATCTTCGGCACACCATGCAAGCACACAATGCGGGACATGTACAATTCTGCAAGCTGTGGTCCACGATATGACTCCTTGACTGGAATGAAATGAGCAACCTTGGTCAAGCGATCAACTATGACCCAAATGGAATCATATCCGGACTGTGTCCTGGGCAAACCAGTGATGAAATCCATGCTGATCTGTTCCCATTTCCACTCTGGAATCTGCAGAGGCTGAAGCAAACCAGCTGGCCTCTGATGTTGGGCCTTAACCCTCTGACATGTGTCACACAAGGCCACATACTCTGCTACATCTCTCTTCATCCCATACCACCAGTAATACTGCTTCAGATCCTGGTACATCTTGGTACTACCTGGATGGAGAGAGTAGGCTGAATAATGAACTTCCCTCAGAATCATCTCCTTGATAGCCTTCACATCAGGAACACAGATCCTGCCTCTGAACCATAAGACACCCTGATCATCCTCTGTGAACCCTGGGGCTTTGTCCTCCTTGATCAACTGTCTGATCTCTAGCAAGTACTCATCAGTGAGCTGTCCTGCTCGAATATCACGCTCCAAGGTCGAATCAACCTCCAAGGCCACTGCATCAGTATGACCAAGAATACCCAAGTTGAGCTTTTCAAACTCCTCATGCAACTCGGGCTGCTGCTTCTTGATCTCAAGCACATTGCAGTAGACTTTTCTGCTCAAGGCATCTGCAACAACATTCGCCTTGCCCGGATGATAGTTGATACTCAGATCATAATCTTTGATCAACTCTAGCCATCTCCGTTGGCGGAGATTTAGATCTGGCTGGGTGAAGATGTACTTCAAACTCTTATGATCGGTGTATATCTCCGTCTTCTTGCCCATCAGATAGTGCCTCCAGATCTTCAGAGCATGAACAACTGCTGCCAACTCCAGATCATGTGTAGGATAATTCAGCTCATGCTTCCTGAGCTGTCTCGAGGCATAAGCAATCACTCGACCTTCCTGCATAAGCACACATCCCAGACCCTGTCGCGAAGCATCACAATACACCGTGAAGTTCTTCTGGACATCTGGCATGACAAGAATAGGAGCAAAGGTCAATCTCGCTTTCAGCTCCTCGAAACCAGTCTGGCATTCAGGGGACCAAACAAACTTGGCACCCTTCTCAGTCAGTCTCGTCATCGGCTTCACGATCTTGGAGAATCCTTCAATGAATCTGCGATAATATCCGGCCATACCGAGAAAACTCCGAATCTCAGTAACGCTCTCAGGTACCTTCCAGTCCAATATATCTTGGACCTTGCCTGGATCCACTGATACACCACCCTCTGAGATGATATGCCCCAAATATGCAACCTTCTTCAACCAGAACTCGCATTTGCTCAGCTTTGCATACAACCGATGCTCTCTGAGCTTCTGCAACACTAATCTCAGATGCTTCTCATGTTCTTCTTCAGTCTTCGAGAATATCAGGATATCATCAAGGAACACCACGACGAACAGATCTAAAAACTCCATAAAGACCTTGTTCATCAGATACATGAAGAAAGCTGGGGCATTAGTCAAGCCGAAGGACATCACTGTGTACTCATATAGCCCATATCGAGTTACGAATGCCGTCTTCGGGATATCAGTTTCACGAATCTTCAGCTGGTTATAGCCTATTTGCAGGTCAATCTTTGAGAACACATGAGCACCCTTCAACTGATCAAACATATCATCAATGCGAGGGATCGGGTACTTGTTCTTGATGGTAGCTTCATTCAATGCGCGGTAATCAACGCACATCCGCAGACCTCCATCCTTCTTCGGAACAAAGATCACAGGGGCTCCCCACGGGGATGTACTAGGACGAATATGCCCCTTCTCTAGCTGCTCTTGGATCTGCGTCTTCAGCTCAGCTAGCTTTTCGGCATCCATTCTATATGGTCGCCTGTATATAGGTGCAGTGCCAGGAACTAAATCAATAGAGAACTCAATCTCACGATCAGGTGGCATACCTGGCACTTTCTGGAAGACATCAGGGAACTCCTTGACAACTCGGATATCAGGTACCACGACAGCCTCATATGCTCTGGCTTCTTCAATCATCTTTGTCGGTGCTCGATACACAATCTCCGTGCCATCTGGATGCTTCACTGTGATGAGCCTCTGAGCACAATCAATGACTCCCTGGTACTTGCGTAGCCAATCCATTCCCAGAATGACATCAATACCTTGGGAATCCAGAACAATAAGAGAGGTGGGAAAGACTACCCCCCTTATGGTTAAGCTCACATTCGGGCACACGTGCCTCGATATCAATTCTCCTCCAGGAGAATTCACTAGCAGATGCTTTTTCATTAACACTCTATTCATATTATATTTAGATGTGCAGGGTGCTGATATGAACGAATGAGATGCTCCAGAATCAAACAAGACTGTAACTGGGTGAGAGTCAACAAGGAACGTACCAAACACCACATCTGGTGCCGTCTGAGCAGACTCTGCTGACACGTGGTTCACACGACCACGAGTGTAGCTCTGGGGCTGGCCTGCAGGATGAGACTGCGGTGGAGCTGGCTGCCTCAACGGACACTTGTTGGCGAAGTGTCCCATCTGGTTGCACTTGTAGCACGGGCCAACCTGACCTGCCCCCTGTGCTGGACGGGGCTGCTGCGGAGCTGGAAGACCCTGGCGAGGTGCCTGAGCCTGGCGTGGCTGCTGCTGCTGCTGCTGCTGAGGTGGAGCCTGATACTGTGGAGCTGGATGCCTGTACTGGGGAGCGGGCTGCCGGGACTGGGGCGGTCGGTGCTGCTGCTGCTGGGGAATCTGCCTGGAAGCTGGAGCAGGTGGAGCGTAGCGGGGACGAGTAGAGCTGCCGGAGGACTGTCCCGGGAACGTCATCTTCCTCTTGCGATCGGCATCGAGGTCCTTCCGTTCCTTCTCCACTGCGAAGGCACGGTCAACCAGCTTCTGAAATGAGGAATACTCATTTGAAGCTAGGGCATAGCGGAGTCCTGGGTTAAGCCCATGCCTGAAGCAGATAACAATTTCATTATTGATCAGGTAACAAAAGGAATGAGCAAGGGTATATGAAGAATATATTTAATATGAAAGAATGACAGAGATCTTGCCTGAAGCACTCCTGCTTCTTATCATCTGTGTCCACGTCATCTGGGGCGTAACGGGACAGCTGGCTGAATCGCGTGAGATACTCACGCACTGTCATCGCGCCCTGCCTGAGATCCTGGAACTCGCGGCGCTTCACCCTGATCTCGCCGAAAGGGACGTACTGGTCGCGGAATGCCCTGCGGAACTCCTCCCAAGTGATCGAGTCGGCGTCCGCATGAGCTGCGGTGTAGGCAGTCCACCAGTTCTTCGCCGGGCCCTGAAGCTGGTGCGAGGCGTAGAGGGCCTTATCAAGGTCCCCGACATGGGCAAGCTGCAACTTGCCTGTAATCGTCTCGAGCCAATCATCTGCATCCATTGGCTCTATGGCGTGGTGGAACACTGGAGGGCGCGTCGTCATGAAGCTCCTGAGGGTGTCATCCGGTCGGGGTGGCTGTGCGACTCCTGCACCCTGAGCACCCTGAGCAGCCTGCGCCATCTGCTGCATGTGCTGCATCATCTGGGCCATGTTCTGCATCATCTGGTTCTGCACCTGGGCCATCTGGAGCGGGTCGTACGGAGGCGGAGGTGGAGGTGGATGAGGCTGAGGCGGCTGGTTGCCACCTGCCCCGCTCCCGCCAGCGTTACCGGCGTTACCCGCGCTGCTCCTGGTGTCAACCATCTGTTACATTTTCCAGGAGTAAGAGTGAGATATGATAGATAGATATATAGCAACCCTGATTTGGTTAGTTAATTTGATTAATAAAACATTTTAAACAAATGATGTTGCTGCAACCTGACGGTCGCAACACACCAACAATCATTACAAAAAAACCAAATCAAAACATGTGCACAAGTACATATCAATCAACGACCTACGAGATCACATAATTATGGAGGGCTTCTTACGAGTTTGGAGGACCTACTTTTAGACAAAATTTGAATTTTCAGCAGAGACAGGCTAAAGAAGTGGAAAAGGGGTCAGACTTTATAAAAATAGTTTTGTAAATTCGACGACTGACTAGGGTAGCGTCCTACGGTCAACACGGCTCTGATACCACTCTGTGACACCCCAATTTTAAGAACAAAATTGGAGCACAATATATGTATGCCAGGATCAATTTTCATACATATATCCACATCATAGTAAATATCAAAACAATGCTTTTATTAATATATCGAATATTATAACATAAATGACCCTCGGGTCTGAAAGAAAAGTACAGACTCTCTCGACATCTAACTCTAATGAAGACTCTGAAGTAGTCGCGGAAGTCTGGACTCCATCTCCACAGGAAGGTCGACCGGGGGTAGCGCCATCCTAGTACAGGTCGTCAGGGTCGAAGCCACCGTCCTCTGGATACTCCGGCTCCTCGTGAACGTAGCCACCAATGTCTCCGTAATCGCCAGCGTCTGGGTGGGGTAGCAGGGGAACAAAGAGGAGGGTGAGTACATCGAAATGTACTCCGCAAGTGTAGGAAATTTATGCTTATGAGGCTTATAACAAAGGTAGGCTGACTTTGTTTGACTCAAGCGCCTAAAGCGACACATCCTATTAATCCTATTAATCCTATGCACCTATTTACTAGGTTATAGACAGACTCTGTAGTAAAGTAACAACACTCGGAGTCGCACCGAGCAAGACCACACTCGGAGTCACACCGAGTAACCAACACTTGGAGTCACACCAAGTACCCACACCTGAAGTCCATCAGGCAACCGCACCTGAAGTCCATCAGATGACCCGAAACAGTAACCAGTAACCAACTAATCTCGAAGAAGTCCAAGCCCGCTCGTGACCGTGAGCACGGCTGATATATCAGTTTTACACTCTGCAGAGGTTGCACATCGTTACCCATGAGTCGTGCAGGTCCCGTCACGCTAAACACTGCCAAGGTGCATAGCAGGTTGCACCGCAAGGCCTTTACAAAGTCCCTCCAAGTCTGTGTTACACGTACTCTAAGGTTTCTCCCCTGTCCATAAGTCAACGACCCCAAGGGACCCCTCTTGAGCCACTAAACAAACCCCGTGTAGCATAACTTAGAGGAAAACTAATTAATTAGCCAGGTCCAGCCCATCCAGATCTCATGGTTGTGCTGTATTGCCGGGTTACTTGTCCAAGAACCGGGTCCTAGGGATCCAGGCAGGATATGTCTAGCACGAGCCCCGAACCAAAAACCAAAAGCAGCTGCCGAGTCCCACGGCACAAAACCACCAATACGGTTCCATCCTGCCGGATTTACCTAATAACCAAGTTACTACAAAAATTACCATATCCACCCTGTTTCATAGTTCATTAATGAAGATTAATAATATTTACCTCCCAACCCAAACTTGACTGCAGGGCTAAGCAAAACACCTACCCGAATAACCCAAAACAGGCGACAAGGATAATAGATCAAAATCTAGTAAACCATAACATGGGATTCAAATTAATGACAAGCATGCATCTACAAGATCTAACTACTCTAGTACCAAAAGTAAAATGAAGTAGGTGCAAGATGTTCAAGGACACTTGCCTTCGGGCTGGGTCGAATCTGCAGGGTCACAGGAAGGGTCGGAAGCGTCCTCGTACTCCGCACTCTCTGGCCCAATCAACGTACATGGCACATACAAAGCAAAATAAATAACAGTACAACAAACAGTATGAAAACAGTAAACTAATAGATCTACTGCGTAGAGAACGAAATTATGAATCTAACGCAAGTTGAATGGGTCAAATCGGAGTTAAAACGCAAAAGTTATAAGCATTTGAATATGGATGGCAAAACTGTAATTAGATTGAACTCATTTTCGGATTTAAAATAAATCAAAACTGAATTAAACCGGCTGCTGGACCGGGCGTCATTTATCCGAAAAATCAGGGGCTAGAACAAAAAGAAGTGCAGACTCGGTGAACAGTGGTACTGTACCGCGGGTTGATTTCCGAGAAGTGGGAGGACTCTTTAGCAAAAGTGTATCGGCGAAGGGGTATCGTCTACTCTCAGCCGTTGATCTAGCGATGAGTGGCTCAGATTAGATCTGAGAGGGCGGTCGTGGGGTGGACCGCGCCTCGCTTTCATGGAAATAGAGGGGCTTAACTGAAAGTTTCCGAAGACTCATTCAACAGTGCGATCGGACTGCGGGTTGGTTAACACAAAATTCAGGGTCCTTTCTACAAAAGGTGCAGGGACGGTCAGCGGCGCCGGCCCTGGTGACACGTGGCGGCGCGTCACTGGTTCGGTTCACCATGTGGACTGTGGACTAGCTGGCGTGGCGAAGGAAGATCACGTCCATGGGACGGTGAGCCTGGTCCATACCGGTTCGCCCCCGGTTCTAATCTTAGCCATCCGCTGAGATCTGGACGGCTCAAGGGAGAAGGGGAGGAATCGGGCGGCGCGAGCGCGGTGGCGGGGATGCGGTCACGGCGGCGCCATGATCAGAGAGGTGTCGAGCGCTCGGAGAAGGCACTAGAGGCCAGTAGAGATAGCGGACCGGGGTGGGATCGGACGAGAAACTCACCTCGGGTTTAGTGAAGGTGTTGTTGGCATCGGTGCGGGCCGGAGAAGTGAGTACCACGGCGGAGGCAGTGTCCCGCGGCTTGAAACTCCGGTGAGGTCGATGCGAGGTGAATTCGGCGCAGATGTACCTCCTCCGAAGGATCTCCGGCCGTGGCGTGACTTCTCGAGGCCAACCGAGGATGAAAGGGAGACCGGCGGCGGCGCTAGCGGTGGGCCGTCAGGTTTGGGGTGGCCAGTGATGGCGATGGCGGCGGCTCTGTGTGGCGACAGGGTTTCCAGGGGAAAGAGAATAGGCTGGGCGCGGTGCTTATAAGATACGGGGTGGGGTGGCGGCTCAATCTTGTTGCTACGGGTAGATCCGGAAGGGATGAGAAGATGAGGACGGGGGCGCGCGCGAAGGGCGGAGAGGTCTGGTACAGGGGCAAGCACTCGCGTGGAAGAGGCGTTCGGAGGTGGGAGGCGGTCCTGACAGGGCGGGACCTTTTGTGAGCCGCTGGGGGAAAGGGTGCGGCGGCTGCTGGGCTCGGTGCGGCGCTGCGGTGCGCGGAGCTGGCCGGGAGTGAGCGCGCGCGGGTGGGCCGCTGCGGCTGGCGGCGCGGGAGAGCGGAGGGGAGGGGGAGGCGAGCGTGGGCCGTCCGGGTGAGTGGGTCTGGCCCAGCTGGGGAGAGGGGAGGGCCGCTGTGGCGCACGGGATGGCTGGGCCGCCAGAAATGGGAGCGGGCCCAGGGAGAGGGAGTGATGGCTGGGCCAAGCGGTGGGCTGAGAGGAGAGATGAGGTCCAGTTTGCCTTTTCTTTCCTTTTCCTTTTCTTTTATTTTACAAACCTCTTCCAAATTCATTTTGAAATCCAAATTCAAATCTGTTTGAAATCAAAACAAGTTTTAAAATTTTGGAAATATTTTCTCTAGGTTTTGGAAATAAAACTTTGACTTTTGTTTTGATAAAATTTTATAAACCTTTTTATTTGTTTTCTAAATAGAATAAATCCGATTCGCGCTATACGGGTTTAATAAATTCTTTTCCACCCAATAAAAATATGCAATGGCATGAATGCAACATGAAAATGATATATAAATTTTATTTTCCTCCTCTAATAAACTAGCCAACCTATTTAATTTCTAATTTCTTTAATTAAATTGGGGAGAAATTAAATCAGGGTGTTACAGGCTTCTCACATGGGTTAAGACCACTCGACTCTCCAATCTTCCTAAAAGATGAAACATCAACACCCGGAGCAAAGCCTACACCTGGACCTCCAGCAGCTCGCTTGAATTGGGAGATCATCATCCCGAGTTGTGGCTCTCCACTAGACACCCATGACAAGATGGTCCGAAGGTATGTGTTTTCCTCCTCGGTTTGCATCTTGTCATGCTTCACATTGGCTATCTCCTTCTCCAAACCCTCACAAAGAACACACCTAGCCACACATGTGCTACCTGAGTTGGCCTCTTCAAGAGACACAATCTTGGCATTCTTCTCTGCCAGCTCAGATTGCAAGCCCGCACAGGACTTGCACGCACCCAACAGCGAAGATCTAGCCTTCAGCTCATCCACCTCTCCTACCAACGCCACATACTTACCTCTCAAAGTGAGAAGGTCAGTCATGTGCGTGGTGCACATCTCACACTCCTCCTCTTCTGTGACAACAATGGTGGACTTGACAGATTCAAGTTCCTCCACCATATCCTCCCACTTCTGCCTAAACTCCTTGCGCTCTCTAGCAGCACGCCTAAGCAACTTATCCTGACTAAGGAGCACGACAGTAAGCTTCTCGACCTCAGCAGAAAGTTTGTCGGGGGTCTGAGATACCTGGGAGGTGTCATCGTCGTTCCGAGGAGTGTTCTCCAGCTCGCCGTCGACCTCCTAGCCGAGGGCCATAGTGCAGAAGCCGTCGTCGTCAGCGAAGAAGCAGAGGCCGTTCAGCTTGTCCTCGATCCTCTTCTTCTTCTCGGACTCGTCGTCGCTGGAGGCAGCGGAGTCGTCATCCGAGTCGTCGACGTCGCTGAGCGTGGCGAAGAAAGCACGCTGCTCAGCCTGGGCCTTCTCCAAGTACTTCGTCTTGATGTACTCCTTGTCGAAGCCGCCCTTCCGCTTGTGCTTCGTTGGGACATACTTCTCCTTGCGCTTGCCGGAGTCGTACTTGTGCCCATGATCCGCCTTGCCGAAGGTCTGCTTGTTCTTCTTCGGGCAATTGGTGATGAAGTGGTTGGGATTGCCGCACTCAAAGCATCCTGAGCGTCCTCCTCCGTGGTGACGGTTCATGCGGTTGTTGTGGAACCGCGAGAACCGGTTGGCGAGAAAAGCCAACTCATCATCCCCAAAGAACTCCAACTGCTCCTCTGTGACTCGTAGACACGGGTTTTGACTTGAGAGGTTCCCTCATGGAAACGCATGAGGGATGCCCAAATCTCCCGAGCTGTAGCGAGGTGAGAAACATGATCAAACTCCGTCATGCTCAAGCATGAGAAAAGAGCATTACGGGCTCGGCTATTGGCACCGTGATCATCGATCTGACGCTGAGTCACACGAGCAGCAAAGACCACGTAATCGGCAGAGTTGCAAATATCCCAAATGGAAGCACCCATACTCTACAGAAAGGCCGACATGCGTATCTTCCAATACGCATAGTTCATCCCATCGAAAAACGGCGGTTTGCCCATGCCGCGATCCATGTCGCCTTCTGTGGATCTGGAACCGGCTAAGGTGGAAGATCCTTAACCCGCTCCGAGACCAATTGAAGGACTGAGAATGCAATAACAAGGCGACCAGAGGGGGGTGAATGGGAGCTCAAAAATCTCTCTCGAAATTTTGGCCTTTGTCCCACAATTCAACCCCAAAAGCTTCGACCAACACCATGATGCTCACGACCCTTGGAAGAGGGTGGATGATCCCTAGTATCACAGCGGAGCACCACAAAATGATAGCAAACCAAATGACAAAAACACCGAAACAAGTTTGACCCTCAAAAACCAAGTCCCGAACGTAGATAGGTGACTATGTCGAGAAATCCCTAAACACCTATGCTAACAAGTAGCAATGGTACCTAGAGAGGTTCCTTGGTCAACTCTAGGGCCAACCAAGAAGTCCAGAAACCAAGCGAAGAAGCCGGGAGAGCAAACGCACAAAACCAGAGGCTTCAGCCAAATCTCGGACTGTCCGGCCCTGGGGTCCCGGACTGTCCACTCAAGGCCGGACTGTCCGCGGTTCACTGGCGGACTGTCCGCCGGCAGAAGACGCAAAATAGCAGTGTTGCTGAAGTCCCCTGAACTGATCCCGGACTGTTCGCAACCCACAATTGCGGACTGTCCGCCGATCATGAAAGACAATTCGGCCGAAGAACACAGCCACTGACTCGGCTGATCCCCGATGCCCGGACTGTCCGCCGGTCAGGTGGCGGACTGTCCGCGGCTGACCAGTGAGGGCGATTTGGATCGCCCTTCACCCAAATCACTCCCAAATCGATCCAAACCAAAATCCCTTGATCCCAAACTTGGAGTGGATGATCATGAGGTAGTTAGGAGACTATCCCCAAGAAATCATTCGCTCAAATCAACTCAATCACCAGGAAATCGAAGAGGGAAGTGTATGAACTGAAAAAGCGCCACGAAAACAAAATCAACCCGATCTACTTGTTCGTGAGGAGTTAGATGAATTTCTTTGGTGGAAATGATCTCCTCACTATAAAGAACAAGTTGATTCAAACAGATTTCACAAAGACGCAGTAGGGAGAGAGATCGAGTGACGGGAAAATCACGGAGAAATGAAGAACACGAAGAACACGAACCAAAACACGAATCAAGTCATCGATCTGCAACCGTGTGGCTACCACACGCTACAACAGTGAGGTTACGGCCTCACTTCGTCAAAATCTCCAGTACACAGAGGTATGGTTCTCTGCGGATCTCAGCTAGCTACAGCAGGGGATTGGGAGAGCAGGAAACCCTAGAAGCAAAGAGCAAATGACTGAGATAGGATGGGAGGAGGGTGTCTCCCTCTACTTATCCTAATTTCTAATTCCTACTCTACCCCTCAACTAATTATAGAGCGAACCAGCTAAACCCTAGGGTTATTCTGGACCAACTCGGGTAGGTGGTGATCCGACGGCCACGACCACACAACTGGTAGCGTTGCCTCGACGCAACCTCACCGATCGCCGCCATGTGCCGCCACCGCTCTGCTTGTCCTTTTCCCGGACGTCGCACCCCCGGTTTTGTGGCCCAAACCGGGAAACCAGCCTTCACAGCCAACCCCCGGTTTTGAGGCCCAAACCGGGAAACCAGCCATCCAAGGCCTGAGTTTTGAGGCCCAAACTCAGCAGACCCGCAACACCCAGGTTTTGAGGCCCAAACCTGGAAACCGTCCTTAGCCCGAGTTTTGTGGCCAAACTCGAAAACCATCCGCGCCCAGGTTTTGAGGCCCAAACCTGGAAACCATCCACCCGATGGTTTTTCTCTGGCTCTACCACCAAACCGAAGCTGTAGAGGGGATGCACCGCCCGTGCACCGCGTCCACCAACACGTGTCCCCAAGTCCTCGACTCAGGCAACACCGTGCCTGCAAGTCTTCGCTCGTCGCTGTCCCAGGCTGTCAGCCACCACAGCTGATCCTCGGGCCACTGGTCCCTCAGTCCAAGCCTCACGTCCACCCTTCGCCACACTCAGTCCATCGGCACGGCACGTCTCTACTTGACCTTCACCTTGCCTCTGATCACTGTATCCGTGCTCAACACCTGCACAACACAAGCCAAAGAACATGCGCATTATCCCAGTTGACAATCACTCATCACTCAGAGACTCGGCATACACCCATGTATCCGCAATTTGCCTTGAGCAATTTTTAGGTACACCATTGGGAGTTTCCAGCGCTCGTCCCACCCACTGCCCCAGATCGGATCAGCATCCGACTCGTCGCCGCACTTCGCCTCCAACGTCCCATGCCCTTCGGGCTCCGCGGTGTGGTTCCTACATATCAGCATCAGGCGCTGCGACAACTCTCCGACCAGCTCCAGGCTTTTGGTTCTAACCAGATGGCGCCGACTAGCGTACACAAGCGGGTGACCCCAGCACCACTCGTTGGCATGGTGACTCTCAAAGAGATCTCCGGCGACACTGTCTCGGCGACTTCGGCATCTGAGTCTACCATGACAAACGACTCCATCTCCATGCGGTCTACGACCGTTATCTCCACCGACTCCGGAACCGACTTCCCACCATACCGACGTGGCATCATCTTCAACGTCTCCGCCGACAGTCCTCCACCTCCAAACGAAACGGAAGGCGAACGCGCCAATCGGGAGCAACGCAACATCGGTCGCCTGCACCGGCGTGACGACGAGTAACAAGACCAGGAACGTCGCGACCGGGAGCATCGCGACAACGAACGACGTTGGGATCGCGACAATGTTGGAGGCCGCAACCTCAACTACGAATTCGACAGGGTCAATGATCAACCCATTTATCCGACCCCAAGCGCCAACCTCGCCATCGTCTTCAACGAGCTCTCCAAGCTTCCGGTAACCCCGGAGCTACAGAAGGTTGTCGCCCACGTCAAGGCCGCTGCCGTGCAGTGCAATGAGAAAGGGCGCTACCTCTCACCCTCCGGATCATCTTATAGCGGAACGCCGCCAAGCCCGCATCCCTCGCGCCGAAGGCAAACGCCGCCACGTCACGACGAGGAAGTCTCCCAAGGCAATCGCGCTCGCGATCAAGCTCTGGCTCCCGACGCCTCGACAGGGTCACGCCCCTTCACCTCCCGGCTCTGAGCCGTCCGATGGCCTCAGGGCTTCAAGGTTACCACGGTGGACAACTACAATGGGAAGGCCAACCTGGAGCAGTGGCTCACCACGTACGAGATCGCCATTCAAGCAGCCGGAGGAGGACACAATGTGATGGCCAAGTACCTCCCTGTCATGCTCTCGTCTTTGGCCAACAGCTGGCTCCACAAGCTCGCTGAGAACACCATCGACACCTAGGAGCAACTGAAGGAAGTCTTCGTAAAGACGTACATCGCTACGTGCGTTCAACCAGGAACGCGCTACGATCTCCAAAACATCCACCAGGAGGACAGCGAAAGCCTCCAGAGCTACATTCGAAGATTCTCCAACATGCGCCTCATGATCCCAGAGATCGCCGACGCGGAAGCCATCTCCACGTTCTCCAACAGTCTGCGCCACAAGGAGCTCTGCGACAAGATCATCCGAAAGAAGGTAGCCACGGTCACCGAACTGATGACGATCGCCAACTCCTACGCCGACGCCGACGACGCCCATCGCCACCACAAACGCCCGTGTCGCCGATCACGGTCCCAGGAGCGTCATCGTGATGATGATCGCTGCAATGGACAGCGCAATGAAGGACACGACCACCGCTCCAGGCAACGCGACCACCGCGACGATTGAGATCGCCAGCATGATCGGCCAGAGTCTCCCCGTCAGAGGACGGATCACCGTCGGCGTGACCGTCGCTACATCGCCAACACCAATACTCGGCCGAAGCACACCTACGACAACGACTACGAGAAGCTCCTCAACGGTCCCTGTCCTCTCCACAAAGGCGCCAAACACTCCGTGCGCGAGTGCGACACCATCGCCCGTAATGTTCGCGGGAGCGATGACAAGCGACCGCGATTCGACAAGGACAAGGATAAGGACGCCGATGCTCACGAGCCCGCTTTCCGTGCACCAGCGAGGACACTCTCTATCTTCGGTGGCAACGTCGTCATCGAGACCGAGCAGAAGCGACGCCAAGTACGACGCGACATCGCCTCCGTGGCGGCCATCACCGACGACCCCGCCAACGTTCGCTACCTCGACTAGTCGGAGCGCCTCATCACGTTCTCCAGCGAGGACTAGTGGTCAGACGACAAGTACCCAGGGCATTTTCCTCTCGTCATCGACCCGTTGATCTCCAACTGCCGCTACCGCAAGGTCCTCGTCGACGGTTGGAGCGCCCTTAACATCATCTTCTCTTCGGCTTTCCGCGAGCTCGACAACTCCAAGCGGGATCTGTTCCCGTTGAATTTCCCTTTCTGGGGCATCGTACCAGGGAAACCCTCCATGCCCGTCGGGCAGATCACCCTCCCAGTGCAGTTCGGCACCTCCAACCACTTCCGCAAGGAGTACATCACCTTCATCGTCGTCGACATCGACACCGCCTACCACGCCATCCTCAGTCGCCCGACGCTCTCCAAGCTCATGGCTGTTCCACATTATGCCTACCTCGTGCTCAAGATGCCAACGAAGAAAAGCGTCCTCAGCGTCCGGGCAAATCTCCAGGTGGCGTACGACTGCGAGCAGGAGACAATCAACTTCGCCGAGACACGCCAACAGATCCAGGGCATTCAGGACTGCATCGCCAATGCCGTCAAGCTCCGCCCCGACGATCTCGAGATCCCGGAGACCTCCGAACAGCGCTCTAGCAAGAAGTCGAAGGACACGAAGCAGGTGGTCCTGGTGGATGGAGCTCCGGAGAAGACTGCTGTCATCGGCACCAACCTCGACCCCAAATAGGAAGACGCGCTCATCAGCTTCCTACGGAGCAACGTCGATGTGTTCGCCTAGAAAGCAGCGGACATGCCTGGAGTTCCACGGAAGTTCATTGAGCACTCCCTGAACGTCTCTCCAACCGCCAAGCCGGTTCGTCAAAAGCACCGTCGCTTCGCGCCAGATAGGAAGGAGGCAATTAGGGTAGAGCTCACCCGGCTCCTAGCTGTCGGTTTCATCAAAGTGGTGTATCACCCGGATTGGCTGGCCAATCCGGTCCTTGTACTAAAAAAGAATAAAGAATGGCGTATTTGCGTTGACTACACCGACCTCAATAAGCATTGCCCTAAAGATCCCTTCCTCCTCCCTCGCATCGACGAGGTTGTCGACTCCACCGCCGGGTGCGAACTTCTCTCCTTCCTCGATTGCTATTCCGGTTACCATCAAATTGCTTTGAAGGTGGAAGACCAAATCAAGACGGCGTTCATCACGCCTTTCGGCGCCTACTGCTACACGACCATGTCGTTCGGGCTGAAGAACGGCGGAGCCACGTACCAGCGTGCAATCCAGGATTGCTTAAAGGACCTCATCCCAGAAAAGGTCGAAGCTTACGTGGATGATGTCGTCATCAAGACTCGCACCGTCAACACGCTCGTCTCCGACCTCGACGCAACCTTTAAAGTCCTCAACAGGTTCAAGTGGAAGCTCAACCCCAACAAGTGCATCTTCTGCGTGTCAACTGGAAACCTCCTCGGCAACATCGTCAGCCGCGACGGCATTCGCCCAAACCCTGACAAGACATCGGTGGTCCTCCAATGCGAGCTCCCACCAACGTGAAGGACATACAGAAGCTCACCGGGTGCATGGCGTCCCTTAGTCGCTTCATCTCCAGGCTCGGCGAAAAGGGGCTTCCCTTCTTCAAACTCCTCTACGCGGTCCTCATCACCGCACGCAAGCTACGCCACTACTTCCAAAGCTCCGAGAGTGTCACCGTCGTCACAGAGTTCCCCCTCGGGGATATCCTCTGCAACAAGGACGCTACAGGACGCATCATCAAGTGGGCCATCGAGCTTGGCTCCTACAACATCGTCTTCCAGGGTCGCCAAACCATCAAGTCTCAAGCACTCGCCGACTTCGTCGCCGAATGGACAGACCTCCAAACTCCAATACCACCGGAAGCGCCAGAACACTGGACCCTCTTCTTCGATGGTCCCTCACCTTGCATGGCGCCGGTGCTGGTCTCCTCTTCACGTCTCCCTCCGGCAAAAAGCTCCGCTATGCTCTACGGTTGCTCTTCCCAGCATCCAACAACGCCGCCGAATATGAAGCCGCCCTCCACGGTCTCCGCATCGCCAGCGAGCTAGGCATCAAGCGCCTCATGGTCTACGGTGACTCTGCCCTCGTCATCAACCAGCTCAACAAGGACTGAAATTGCTCCCACGACAAGATGAACGCCTACTGCGCCGCCATCCGGAAGCTTGAAGGCAAATTCTTCGGTATCGAATACCATCATCTACCACGCGACCGGAACCAGGCGGCCGACGAGCTCTCCAAGTTGGCGTCATCAAGATCTTCGGTCCCCGTCGGTGTATTTGTACACGACCTGCTTGAACCCTCCATCGCTGACCACCCAAACTCCGCCTCATCAACGGACGCCACGACTCCATCCCCGCCGACAGAACAACTGGTTGCCACCATACCCGCAACGCCATCCGACTGGCGCGAGGACTTCATCAAGTATCTCTCCGAGAACCTTGTCCCCGCTGACAAGACCGCAGCTGAGCGCCTCGTTCGCCGCGTCAACAATTACATCTTGGTCGACGGTGCGCTCATGCGCAAGAACTCCAGACACGAAGTGCTCCAAAAATGCGTCTCGCGGGAAGACGGCCTCAAGATCATCTTCGACATCCATGCTGGAGAATGCGGGAACCACGCAGCTGCAAAGACGTTGGTACGCAAGGCTTTCCGTGCAGGATTCTACTGGCCGTCAGCGGCCTCTGACGCCGAACAACTCGTCCGCACTTGCGAAAGGTGCCAATTCTTCGCTAAACAAACCCACATTCCCGCGCAGGAGCTTCAAGCAATACCGGCCTCGTGGCCCTTCGCCTGCTGGGGTCTCGACATGATCTGCCCTTTTCGACCAGCTCCGGGTAGCTTCAAGTGGATCTACGTTGCTGTCGACAAATTCTCCAAGTGGATCGAAGCAAAGCCAATCACTAAGGCGACCGCCGAGAACGTCGTCTCCTTCATCGACAAAATAATCCATCGCTTCGGTCTCCCGAACTCCATCATCACCGACCTCGGCTCCAACTTCACCGGCAATGTCTTTTGGGACTTCTGCGAAGGGCACGACGTCCTGGTCAAATACGTCTCTGTCGCCCATCCTCAAGCCAACGGCCAGGCCGAACGCGCGAACGGCATGATCCTCGACGCTTTGAAGAAGCGCCTTTACCAGAAGGACAAAAAGCACCCTGGTCGCTGGATGCAAGAGCTCCCTTCCGTACTCTGGGGTCTCCGGACTCAACCCAGCCGCAACACCAACGTTTCGCCATACTTCATGGTCTTCGGCTCCAAAGCAGTCATCCCCGCAGACGTCGTCATCCGCTCCCCACGTGTAGAAAACTACAATGAAGAAGTCTTCGACCAGGCTCGCTACGATGACCTCAATCGCCTCAAAGAAGAACGGCTGGCGTCCTACCTCCGCACCGCCAAGTACCTCGAAGGTGTTCGCTGGTACTACAACCGCAATGTAAAAGATCGATCCTTCATCATCGGCGACCTCGTCCTCAAGCGGAAACTCAAGACCGACGGCCTGCACAAACTATCTTCACATTGGGACGGCCCCTACACGGTGAAGGAGGTCACCCGACCAGGCGCCTATCGTCTCGCCGACCTCGAGGGCATTGAGGTACCTAACTCTTGGAGCATCGAGCACCTCAGAAAGTTCTACGCTTAAGCGGCCCGCACCGCCCACCTATGATGATGAATAAAGATCAAGCAACGTCCTCGGACGGCTCGCCGACCTCTCCAACCCGTCTCCGGACGGCTCGCCGGCTGCTCCAACCCATCTTCGGACGGCTCACCAATTTCGCCAAACAGCCTGGCTGATGCTAAAGGAGTCTTAGAGTAGGGGCTACTGTCACTGTCGGACGCGTGCATGAGCGCCCACCCTCTGCGCTATGGCGGCCAGTAGTCCCCCCAAGTGACGTCCCGACCTCTCTACGCGTGCATGAGTGTCCGCCCTCTGCGCTACGAAGGAAAGGCTAAGCTTGGGCTGAGACCTCTGGAGGCTTTACGTTCCAGTGCCTGTACGCGCCAGTTATGCGCACATTCTCCATTCGGTCTCCAAGCAGCCTAACTGACGCTGATGAAAACTTAGAGCAGGGGTTGTTGGTAGTTCTTAGCTTCACTAAAGATAGAGCTAGGCAACTATCCCCGGCAACGGCGCCAGAAATGCTTGTTGGTAGTTCTTAGCTTCACTAAAGATAGAGCTAGGCAACTATCTCCGGTAACGACCCAGAAATGCTTGTTGACACTAGCCAACGTCGTTACTAGGAGTAGACTATGGAATCTATCCCAGGCAACGGTGTCAGAAGTGCTTGTAGCAAGTCCGGTCACTATACCTTAAGGAATGAAGCTAAAGCAGCTATCTACTAATGTCAAGTGGGGTTGTCAATCCCGACACTAGTAGGAGCTAGCTAGAGAGAATGCAATCTACCAGGAGGAGATTTTGCAAGCGCACAGAACTATCATAGTAGCACTTCACCTGGGAGTACCAGGTGTCGATTTATTTGATCCCATGGGAAGGCTAGGGTGGTGTATGTGTCGAGTCAAGGAAGGGATGAGAGTCGAAGAAAAGAGAAAAGAGAAAAGGGGAGAAGGGAAGAGAAGGGATGGAAGGCTTGAAAGAGTATATGGGTGGATAGGTAAGGATGAAGTGGATGGCTAAGGTAAAGTGGATGGATAGGTAGATAAAGGGAATAGGATAACTAAGGGTAACTAAGATAACTAACTACTCCTAGATAACTACAAAGCAAGATAACTACGAAGCAAGATAGTTACGAAGCAAGACAGGCAAATGTCAATAAAGCAACTAAGTTGAGTATAGTTTTATTCCTATCTTATCAAGTATCGAGGCATACTAGCCTTTACCACTTACTTAGGTTGAACGCTAGCACAACGAGCCTTACTGTTAAACTGGGCCAACTACGTGGTGGAATTCAAGGCGCACAGGGCTGTCACCACCTACTTGCTACCACAGCTATCCGGGGGTCCAGCCGTATCTGAAGGTAAGTCTATAACTAAGCACCACGCTTAATTATATTCTAACTATCTCTACCCTAGCTTTGAATAGAGACACCCTTGCAGACGTCAGAGCAAATACTTGACTTAATAAGATAAACACTAAACTAACTAAGCAACCTATTGTCAAAGATCAATCACTAAGCACACTAGAGATTAACTACTATGGCTAAGTGAATTGAACTGTAGGATAGCTAGGTCACACTCAAGGTACTTGATAAAGTAATACTAAAAGTAATACTGAAAGTAATGCTTAAAGTAATACTGAGATAAAGATAGATGTACCTGAGATACAAGAGAGCAAACAAGACCAGAGACGCCGGGAAATCAACCGACCTCCGATGTCAGTCGCTCGCACCCGCTTCTCTCTTAGCAAGCTCTACGCTCCTTTTACCAAGGACTTAGGGTGAGCTGTGCTAAACTAAGAGCCGCGTCGTAGCGAGGGCACTAGAGCTATACTCTCTCTGCTAGCTAACCTACTTGCCTAAGCTCTCTGAGCTTCTAACCTAACTCTCTGCTTCTCTTGCTTGGGTGTTGCTTTCTTTGGGATATTCTAGGATGTGATGGTACAAATGAAGTGGTGCCACCAGGGGGGTATTTATAGCCTTGTGGAGTGAAGGGGGTACTTATAGGGGGCAGCCAGCCGACCTAGGGCTAACCCTAGTGACGGGCGCCAGCCCTAGGTGGCGGCCGCCACCCCCATCACCGTTGGATGCACCGCCTCTGCTTCAACGGCATCCAGGAGCACCAGAGAGGCGGTGGTTAGGTCGGTTGCATGTCTAGGTAACCGCTATCCTGCCTTGATCCACGCCACTCCATCCTGAGTCGTCCGATGCCACTGACCTAGTGACCAAGGGCCAAGATTTGGCCTTGGGATGGTCACACGGATCAGTGACGTGGCAAAGGGGGAGAGTTGGACCTCTCCATGTGGCGGGCGCCACCTCACTCGGACCCAAATGGGTCCTGGTGAGTGGGCTTGTCTCCTAGTGGATCCATTCTCCAAATTTGGTCCAAATTCCTGCATTCAAATAAAAATCTATGGACATGTGGAATTCGGTTAGTTTGAAACCTATTTGTCTACATTTCATGCCTTTTTGGTGAATTTTAGGGTAAAATGTTGATGGTAAAACAAGTGTTTAAGGACCATCAACAAGCTCCTCCAAGCTAACCTATTGCTCGTCCTCGAGCAACAATGCGGTTTAAGCATTGAGCATGAAATGGATAGCAACTTAAGATGTAAGTGCATATTGTATAGTGAGAAATAACTTAGCATATATCATTAATCATAGCAATGTGGGGCTTATAGCTTTTCACTTCAAACATGCAAGAGTGAAATAAGGCAGTAGATAGGAAACTTTTATCTTGCTTAGGTTTGACTAGGATTTTGTCTGGAGGTTTTTCAAGGTTTTCAAAAGATAACAACTTGCTTAAGTCCTCCAAGATTCACTCAATCACTCAATGGTGTTTAAATCCTCACTTAGGCCAACATGTAGCCTCTGCTATTTCTAAAGAATGATATGTGGAGTTATAGGTAGGCTAAGAATCATGAGCAAATTGCCTGATGTTTATTGCTAAGCTAGACACTCAGATCATAAGGAGCAGCAAATCAGAAAAATTGATCAAGATGTGCATGTGTGGATATGTGGAAGTGTATAGAGAGATATTTCATAATCCTTCCTAGTTAATTTCTGGGGTCTAGAGCTAATGATAATTCTCTCTCTCTTTTTTTTTGGATACATAGTGAGTAGACAAAAGATGTGTCCTCACATTTTCTTAGGACATAGTCCTCTCTTGAGCTACTTTGCTCACTTTTTTTTCAGGACATAGTCCTTTCTTGAGCTACTTTGCTCATTTTTCTCTCTCTTTCTCTTTTTTTTTAGCTCTAGATTTCCCCAGACATCTATAGGAAAGGATTTTAGAAATGAAAAAGGGGGAAGAGGGGGAAATGCTTATTCCCAGTGTAGGAATAAGCATAAGGCTAGCAATGGGATGTTTGGCAGGGTATTGCATATCTCCGGTGTAGAGAATAAGCAATTTATTTGGTGGTTGCAAACTTCCAAAGTGGAGAGTAGGCAATTTATGGTGGGTGTTTGTGAATCTTGATTCAAAAGATATGATAAGCTTCTCTACTAAGATCTATGAGGTCTAACAAAGCTCAACACAAACAAAGCTCTTTGTGGTTTTGACTAATGACTAACAAATATTTGGCTGGTGGTGGGATGGGATAAAATCCAGGAGGAACTTTTAGCAAGGTTTTCATGATTTTTAAAAGAAATCCTCCAGATTAGGTCCTAATTTCACTTTAGCAAGTTTAAAGAATTACTCCATTTCTTACTAACTTTATTCACTAAGCATGATTTCAGTTAAAGCATGTGCAACCCACAAAAGCTACAACTTAGATAAGACTAGTCATTCAAACCATAACAATAGCATTTGCATGACATATTTCAAATCTTATTCAGGTTTCAACTTGTTTAAGCAGATTTTATCAATTTTATTCATGGAGTGGTTATTTAGGCAAGCATGTGACATTCAAAAGATATAGAATTTAAGAACTGAATGTAAAGTGTAGGCTTTGAGACATACCTTATTGGAGCGAGAGTCTCCCCCAAGCTGGCTTCTTGCTTGGTGAAGGGTCTTCTTCTTTCTCGGTCGGAGCTCTTGTTCTCATTTTATTAAAAGGGAAACTATCTAATGTTGTGAAAAGGAAAACTATCCTATTATGATATTTTATTGTTCTAACTAAGTTAACATATACCTATGCATATAACTAATGATAACTGGTGATATTTTTTTTTAGTTGCATGCATGACATATGTTATTTATTTGAAAAAGGGAAATTTGAAGGGAAATAAAAATTAAAAGTAAAACCATACCTTAGGTCCATGGAATTTCATCCTTATCGGGTCGATCTTCTTCCTTGGGCACTTCTTCTCTTAGTACTCCATCGGGTTCTTCTTCTTTTGGCACCTCTCCTTTGTTATATGAATTACACAACTCAGGAGGAGGTGGTTCTTTCTTTCTGCTCCACCTTGTTCTTGGGCGCCTCTTCTTGGTATGAACGGGTTTTGCTTCCTGCATGTTAGCAGCATATGCGGGACCACGGGAAAAGGAGAATATTTCCTTCCTCCCTCCTAATGTCATTTGCATTTTAGCACTTCCCACATATATGCAGGCATCAACAGTGTTCAAGAAGGGTCTACCTAAGATTAGAGGCACATCTTTCCTATTTCCCATATCTAGTATTATGAAATCAGCAGGAACATAGGAGCCTCTAATATGAACAGGTAAATCATTAACTATTCCTTCTACATAGCAAGTGGATTGATCAGCTAGCACAACATAGGCAGAAGTGGATGACATGGGTGGAAAGAACGAGTTTTCATAAAAATCTTTAGATAGAATGTTCACACTCGATCCTAAATCGCACATGGCATTTTTAAAGACTTCACCAAAGAATGAGCATCTAATTATGGGACTACCAGGATCACCCTTTTTAACAGTCATGGTTTGATCTTCATAAGAGTTAAAATATTTTATTTCAACCATATTAGCAGTTTCCATATCAGGTTTAGCAGAAATTTTGCCAGTTTCAAAAGATGGTATGATAGCAGCAAGTTGAGCTAATTGGGTTTCTAACATCTTATTAAAGCTTAATTGATTTTTCAGAGCAGATGAGAAATCTTCCAATTTAGCATTTATATTCTCAAGGGTTTTATCATTCGACATTAATTTCTTATTCAAGAAATCAGTAGTTCTACCTTGTGAGTAAACTAAATTTTTCAAGAATGAGAGACTATCAGAATTATGAAAATTAGAGCGGGGGAATGAATTGTTACCTTGAGAGTTTGCAGGCTGATTCCATCCTTGATTCTATTGACGGAAACCATTGTTGTTGTTGATGAAATTCAAATCTTCATGTAACTCGGGGCAGTGGCTCCCAGAATGTTCGGTTTCTCCACAGACTTCACAAGTCATGTAGGATTCCAGAGATTGGACACTCTCTTGTTGGTTCATCTTCTCACAGCTGTCCAGCTTCTTTGCCAGCAGGTCCATCTTGGCCACGATCATGTCGGCCTCCTTAAGGGAATGCATACCTCGCTTACGGGGCTATAGTCTTTCATCATTCCATCCTTGGTTCGACACCATCTTCTCTATGAGAGCCTTAGCATCTGCAACATTCAGAGAAAAGAATGCACCGCCGGCGGCGGCATCCAAATGGCTTCTAGAGAGTGGGGTTAGGCCATGGTAGAAGTTCTGGATCAATAGATAGTCCTCCATACCGTGGTGTGGACAAGCAACGACATACTCTTGCAACCTCTCCCAAGCCTTGGGAATAGATTCCTCGGCTTGTTGCGTAAAGCTGGAGATTTTGTTGCGCAGAGCATTCGTCTTGCCCAATGGAAAGAATTTGGCGAGAAAAGCATTGGAACACTTGTCCCATGTGTCTACAGCGTTGCGATCGGTATAGAACCATTGCTTCGCTTTTCCTAGCAAAGAGAAAGGAAAGAGACGAAGACGGATGGCTTCTTGGGTTATCCCCTTAATGGTGAAGGTGCCGTAAATCTCCAAAAATTGTTGGAGGTGAGCATTGGCATCCTCATGAGCTTTGCCACAGAACGGCCTAGCTTGGACCATCGTGATCAGAGCTGGTTTCCACTCAAAATTGAGGTTGGCATCGATCACGTCTGGTCCTATCGCTACATTAGCGGCAGAAGGAGCAGAAAATTCACGAATGATCTTGTTGGCCATCGTGAAGATAGAACGAGATAAGAAAGAAAGAAGTTGAAGAAGATGAAGAAAAAAGATAAGAAGGACTAAGGAAAGAAAGAATGGGGTAAGATGGGATTCGCTAAGTGTCACACCCTGAAATTTGCATTTCTTAAATTAGAGTTAAAATGTTTTATTTATGAATTTTTGTGCTCATAAAATATAGGGAAATAAAAACTTTTCTCTAAATTAAAATTTATCCTAGGGTTCAGAAACATGTTTGTGCATTCATGTTGGAGCATTTGAGTTTTTGTGATGTGTGGTTTTTGGCTAAAATTCTATTTGAATTCAAAATGATTTGCAAACAATTTGAAAATGAATTTCTTAGAAAAGGGTTTTCAAAATAAAGACTTTTTGTTTTCAAAAAGTTTGGAAAGGTTAAGAGTTTCAAAAACCTTGTTCTATGAAAGTTTCAAATCAAAAGTTAAAAAGATTCAAAAATGTTTTGAAAATCCTTTTTGAAAATTTCAAAGCAGAAAAAGAAAAGGGCAAAACCCTTCCTCTTCCCCTCCCCTTCGGTTTCTGGCCCGAGTGGCCCAGCAATGCCGGCCTGCATCTCCTCTCCTCCTTCCCTCTTCTCCCAAACCAGCCCAGCTTTCCCTCCTCCTGGGTTTCGGCCCGAGCCGGCCAGCGGCCCAGCTCTCCCTTCCGCCTCGGTCCTCCTGAGGCCTGCTCTGCCTCCTCCCTTGCTCGGTCCACGTCGGCCCACTCCTCTCCCCTCAAACTACGCAGCACCCCACCTCTCCTTTCTCTCTTGGGCCGGTACGTCCCGGCCAAGAATCGCGGCTGCAGCTTCCCCAAGCGCACGTGCTCTCCTTCTCTCGCTGACACCGTAGGCCCACCTGTCAGCCGCACTACTTCCACCTGCGTTCCCGCCCTCTCTCTGAAGCGATGGCCCCACTTGTCATCCCCGCCGTCCTCCTCCTCTGTTTCCTGCTTGAACACGAGCAGAGCTCGAGTCCGCCTCGACCACGCCCTTCCCCCTTGCCGTATCGGCCAAACCAGGGCCCTATAAAGATCTCTGGTCCCCGCCACATTCGTTCGTTTGGAAATCATGCCGCCTCGTGCCCTAACTCACTCCAACCGCCGAGATTGGATCTCACCGAGATGAAGCTCGACCCGCCGCCGTTGTCCTCGCCTCTCGCCACTTCACTGCCTTCGTAAGACCCATCACGAGCCTCAGACCGATCTTGTGAAGCTTCCCAACCTTTCTTCTCGCTCTCTTTCCCTCTGTTTGCCTAACCCGTGTTCGCCACCGACTGCAGAGAAGTCGCCGCCGCTCCATCAAGAAATCCACCAGCTCCTTGCCGTTCTCTCTGTCTTCGTTGCGCCAGGTGAGTTCGTCACGAGCTCCTGGTTCGATTGAACCTGTCCCCGAGATCTCTAACGCTATCTAGCTCGAATCCGAGCCGTGCCGGCCGATTCCGGCCATGGCGCCACCTTGGTCGCCGACCCCTCCCCGAACTCCGGCTGAAAGCGCCGCCCTTTCCTTTCTGATCTAATCCTGGCCGATCGTCTCTAATCCAATGGACGCAGAAGCTCCATACCCCTTCGGCCACAGTTTTGCAAAAGAGCCCCCCAAATATTTGGATCTAAACCCGCACTCCAATCAGCACTGTTCAATGAGTCTTGACAAAATTCCATCCACACCCCTGCACTTTTACCAAAATGAGGCGCAGTCCAGCCAGTTTTCAAATTTCATTTTATTTATTTAAATCTGCAAATTCGAAGTTTAATTTATTTACAAAACTACCACCAGATTCAAAAGCCCATATCTTCTCCGTTTTAACTCCGATTTAGTCCGTTCAACTTGCGTTGGATTCGTTTCGAAAAGTTCTTTCTAACTATATAACTTTCACTACTGTTTTCTGTAATTAAAATTTGAGTTAAATCTAATCTAGTAATTAGTATCTTTAATCTTGTTTAGTTCATATCTTTTCCGTTAAAACTCCGATTAGCGTGATCTTCGCGTTTGTATGTTCGTAGCGAATCGTAGATCAGTTTTCAAAACTCTCTATTTATTTATTTATTGATTGATTGATGTACTGTTCTAATCATAGGCTATGTTTGCGTTGCATGATTGCTATTGGATGCATGTGTGGTGTTCTGTGATCGTATGTCCAGTCGGTGAGTTTACGTTGGTGATCAAGAAGAAGATCGTGATCAAGAGTCAAACTTTGGAAGTATACAAGTCAACAGAAGAAGGATCTTGAGTTTAAGGCAAGTATAGCAATCGGGTTTTCTTTTCGCAATCATGATCATGTTACTTAATTAATGTATGCATCGAATGATAAAAATGACTTATTAGCAACTTAAGAAATTATCTGTACGAACACCTTCGGGATTTACAGTGCAACTGTTGGGGGTTATATGGCTCTGGCTTTAGCTCAGTATGAGGACCTTTTCTAGCTTGTTAGAGGTTACCAAAAGGCGCAAGAGGGGCTCCGATCTGTATGGTCTTGGCCGACCAAGTTGGTGCATTTTGTCTTTTGTTAGTCACCGCTTGGAGGGGAGATTCATGCTTATTGATGGGAAAACCTAGCGGCCCTAACTTGTTAGATGAACCTTTGAAAGGCTTCATCGTGAACCCTGCTGACTTTCCTTGGAAGTGAGTTAAGAGGCTGATCACCTCGGGCGAAAGGGCAGTTCACGTCTCGCAGTGAAAGTGTACACCTTTGCGCAAAGTTTATTAAACTGATATATCAGCCTTGCTCAAGGACACGAGCGGACTTGAAGACTTTTACATTTATGACTTATGTTGGTTAACATGTTCATTATTTACCGTTTTATGCTATTCATTATTTATGTTACATTGATCATGAAACTTGGGATCTATATCACTTGTGGCTATACTTGTGGAGTTCGACATGGACTCACTCTTGCTTTTCCCCACACCTCAGAGAGTTAAGCTTTGGAGAAGCTTAGGCTTGTGGTCAACCAGTCAGTTGTTCCCTGTGAAGTGGTGTCTCCATCTGAAGATCGGAGTGTCTTTCCGCTGTCTGCTCTTTAAGGTTATGTTCTTTTGTTTTATATACGTTATATAAGAGCATTGTCTTTCGATATTACCCTTTATTTGTTGCTATATGTGAGATTTGACTTCCTGGGCTCACATATGGTGTATACCTGGTTTTGTTCTTAAAACCGGGTGTGACAAAGTGGTATCAGAGCAATGCTGACTGTAGGACGCAAGCCTAGTTAGAAACTGGTCGTTTAAAGTTTTGAAAATTGCTATAGAACCCTTGTTCTATCAACCTTGATATTTTCTCCCTATTGTATTTTCTACCCTTGTTATTTATCTCCTCCTTGTTGCTTAAATTTTAAATTTTGCTCTTACCTTCACTCCTTGCCTTGGATTGCTTTTGAAAACTTCCCTCTATCTAAGTAGACGGATTGTTGACCAAGCTATGTCGTCTCTGACCGCAGTTAACAAACGGAAGCTGATCGCTATGCAAAGTCAAGACCTGGGAAGAATGACGCAACAGCAAAACGCAACACACAGACCAACCAACATGGAAAGAAGCCATAAAGAACAGTTACAGCAAGATTACATTCACGGAAAATTGAGGCATGAGGATATGACCACTATTCATGGAGCAAAGAAAGTTGTGTATGGCATGATCCCAGTCAATTCAGTAACTGCCATGGTTCTTTTTGACCCTAGTGCCTCGCACTCGTTCATCTCTGCCAAGTTTGTAGCTCGCCTGAAGATAAGGGAATGGCCAACAAAGAAGCTCATAGTAGTTCGTACACCAACTAGAGAAATTGAGACAAACCATGAATGCCGAGATGTTAGAGTCCAGATAAAAGAGAGTGAGTTCATAGTGAAGCTGAATGTTTTGGAACTCTCAGGAATCGATGTTATCCTTGGACATGGATGGTTAAAGGGTCATAAAAGTGAGGTCAATTATTCCCGACGTTCAGTGTTTTTAAGAACACCATCAGGCGAAAGGATTGAATATCGAGGTATGCCGTTATCACCCAATGAATGTGAAACAGGTCTGTTGGAAGATAGCAGCAGTAAGATTCAAGAGGTCCAGGATTGATGTCTATGTTGCAAGCATTATGGGAATTCTTGTCTTCAAAAGAAGTCAACCAAGGATGAGGTCAAAGTGAACCCAAGTGGTGAAGTCAAGGAAGATAAGAAGAGGAAAGCAAATTCATTCGAGCCACCGTTGATACGTCACCAACAGTTGAGTTCTACCCCAGTATCACATCCAGTTTCAACCCTTGTTCAGACCAGCCTAGATCAGCAGCATCTAGAAGCTCCTCCAATTAAGAACTTTCCACATGAGGTTTGCATAGATGGATGGACAATCACCTACAAAGAATTCCAACCACGGAAGCGAGTTAAGAAGCAGAATAAACTGGTAAAAGTCAATCCTCTAAGTCAGCAAGATGGCAGCACATCAAACAACACTTCTACCGCAGCAGATCCAACCAAAGGAAGATGTTATCATTGTCAACAGGAAGGACACTACGTAAGATCCTGCCCCAAAAAGGTCAACAACCGACTCAAGGAAGTAGCCACAACCCAGTCACTACAGAATAGCCACCAACAAGTGACGTCAGTGCCTGATGCAAAGAAAGTCCCTGATAGCAGTTGACAAATGAAGAGTGTACAAGAAAAGCTACCCTTGATGTTCTTGCAGATGTATCGTGTGCTAGTAGTTCTTGAGCCCTTATGTAATGAAACGTTAGTAACGAAGTTAAGTCAAGTCCTTGGCCCATGTGTGGCTTGTGAACCTGTGATGTTTGTTGCTTGTTCTTATGATGATGTTTGTTTTGCATCTTTGTAATGAGTGCAATGATTTTGTGGGTTTCTTCACAATCTCATTTAGGTTTAGTTGATAGGTTATATGCATAGATAGTGGGGTTTTGCTCTTCTCTTGTCTTCCCTATCCTGTCTTTTCGGAGCAGTCTGTCTTTGTCAGCTTATACCCCTATTTATGGATGTTCAAAAATCATGGAACAATTCTGGACACAAGTAGACTTCATGATCTTTCTCTGAGCGCAAGAACCACCCTGATAGCTGTTATGGTTTTGGAGTTATGAAATTCACAAGTTGATACATCCGTGCTGTCTGGAATCTGGAGTAGTTTCTGTTGTCTGCTGTTTTCAATGACCTTAACTACAGAATCCGGAAAAGTGTTCTACATGAAAGTTGTATAGGATTTCATAAGCTTTCCAGAAAGGTAAACTGCAACTTCATTGGATAAGCAGAGCTCGAGTTATGTCTGTTTTACTGCACTGCTGTTTTCCTACTCACGAGAAAATTTCAGAATTCTTGCTCTTACTTTTACATATGAGTTTCTCTGGGAGACCAGAAGTTGGTTATGCCTGTCAACATGCTGGAAATAATATGCAAGCTACCCTTATATGTTCTCTAGTTTGTCCTTTCTTAAGGGCGGTTGTATTTTGATCAACAGATGTTGTAGTTGTGAGTTGACTCTCATGGTACTTCATGAGTAAGATCATCTATCCTTGCTCATGTTGTTTTTGTTGGTCACCTGATGACAGGAAATGTGGCACACCATGAATCAGGATCCCTATATGCCACCTCTCACTGATGATCACGAGTACAATGAAGCCGAGCACTATCAAAACAACAATGTTGAAGTTCGAGTTGGGAATGATCCGAGTCAGAATCCACAACAACGAAAGCGAAAAAGGAAAGCCAAAAAGAAGCTTACTGAAGCAAGTAGAGCACATCACAATTATGTCAATGGAAGGTTGAGCAATATGGATATAGAAAACATTCAAGGAGCTACAAAAATGGTTGGTGGTTACATTCAAGCGAGCACAACACAAGCTTTTGCTCTGTTTGATCCCAGTGCTTCGCACTCTTTCATCTCCGCCGAGTGGTTAGAGAGGAACAAGATGGCGAAGTGTCCAACAAAGAGGCCCTTGATAGTTAATACCCCAGTTGGAGAAATACAGGCAGATCAGATATGCCCGAACGTCAGTCTCGTCATAAACAAGGAAAACTTTACCGTAACCTTCATTGTTTTGGAGTCACTCGATATTCCTATGGTTCTTGGTAATGGATGGTTGTGTGCGCACAAAGGAGTAATTCATGGTACTCGGTGCACAATGTTTCTAACTGCATCGTCAGGGAAAAGAATTGAGTATCACGGTTGTCAACTTTAATCTGAGAAAGCTGATGACTTGTACAATGGAATGCAGACTAAGGATGCTATCATGGATAATGATGAGTATATAGCTAAGAACACAGATGGGCAAACATCTTCAGTGGAAGTCGATACACCAGACCATCTGGCGAATGTAGGATATCCGGTCAAGATTCTGGAAACAGTTTGGAAAACTTTTAATGGAAGAAGGTTTAAAGTATGTAAGGTTCAGTGGAGTAACCTAAGTGAAGAAGAAGCAATGTGGGAAACCGAGGAACGACTGCAAATCAAGTTCCATATCTCTTTGAGTTGTAAGCCAATCAAGTTAGCAATCAAGACAAGTTTGGAATAATCAGGTGTAATAATCTTTTATGGAATCTTTGTTCACAAGTTATGATCATGAAAAATCAGTGGTTTGATAAGCTTGGTATACAAGTGTGAAGTGAAAGTGTTATCAAGATCTTTTCTCGTTTCTCTCCTGTGCTCTGAGTCTCTTTCGAATCTCGGGACGAGATTCTCTTAAGGGGGTAGATTTGTCACACCCTGAAATTTGCATTTCTTAAATTAGAGTTAAAATGTTTTATTTATGAATTTTTGTGCTCATAAAATATAGGGAAATAAAAACTTTTCTCTAAATTAAAATTTATCCTAGGGTTCAGAAACATGTTTGTGCATTCATGTTCGAGCATTTGAGTTTTTGTGATGTGTGGTTTTTGGCTAAAATTCTATTTGAATTCAAAATGATTTGCAAACAATTTGAAAATGAATTTCTTAGAAAAGGGTTTTCAAAATAAAGATTTTTTGTTTTCAAAAAGTTTGGAAAGGTTAAGAGTTTCAAAAACCTTGTTCTATCAAAGTTTCAAATCAAAAGTTAAAAAGATTCAAAAATGTTTTGAAAATCCTTTTTGAAAATTTCAAAGCAGAAAAAGAAAAGGGCAAAACCCTTCCTCTTCCCCTCCCCTTCGGTTTCTGGCCTGAGTGGTCCAGCAATGCCGGCCTGCATCTCCTCTCCTCCTTCCCTCTTCTCCCAAACCAGCCCAGCTTTCCCTCCTCCTGGGTTTCGGCCCGAGCCGGCCAGCGGCCCAGCTCTCCCTTCCGCCTCGGTCCTCCTGAGGCCTGCTCTGCCTCCTCCCTTGCTCGGTCCACGTCGGCCCACTCCTCTCCCCTCAAACTACGCAGCACCCCACCTCTCCTTTCTCTCTTGGGCCGGTACGTCCCGGCCAAGAATCGCGACTGCAGCTTCCCCAAGCGCACGCGCTCTCCTTCTCTCGCTGACACCGCAGGCCCACCTGTCAGCCGCACTGCTTCCACCTGCGTTCCCGCCCTCTCTCTGAAGCGATGGCCCCACTTGTCATCCCCGCCGTCCTCCTCCTCTGTTTCCTACTTGAACACGAGCAGAGCTCGAGTCCGCCTCGACCATGCCCTTCCCCCTTGCCGTATCGGCCAAACCAGGGCCCTATAAAGATCCCTGGTCCCCGCCACATTCGTTCGTTTGGAAATCACGCCGCCTCGTGCCCTAACTCACTCCAACCGCCGAGATTGGATCTCGCCGAGATGAAGCTCGACCCGCCGCCGTTGTCCTCGCCTCTCGCCACTTCACTGCCTTCGTAAGACCCATCACGAGCCTCAGACCGATCTTGTGAAGCTTCCCAACCTTTCTTCTCGCTCTCTTTCCCTCTGTTTGCCTAACCCGTGTTCGCCACCGACTGCAGAGAAGTCGCCGCCGCTCCATCAAGAAATCCACCAGCTCCTCGCCGTTCTCTCTGTCTTCGTTGCGCCAGGTGAGTTCGTCACGAGCTCCTGGTTCGATTGAACCCGTCCCCGAGATCTCTAACGCTATCTAGCTCGAATCCGAGCCGTGCCGGCCGATTCCGGCCATGGCGCCACCTTGGTCGCCGACCCCTCCCCGAACTCCGGCTGAAAGCGCCGCCCTTTCCTTTCTGATCTAATCCTGGCCGATCGTCTCTAATCCAATGGACGCAGAAGCTCCATACCCCTTCGGCCGTAGTTTTGCAAAAGAGCCCCCCAAATATTTGGATCTAAACCCGCACTCCAATCAGCACTGTTCAATGAGTCTTGACAAAATTCCATCCACACCCCTGCACTTTTACCAAAATGAGGCGCAGTCCAGCCAGTTTTCAAATTTCATTTTATTTATTTAAATCTGCAATTTCGAAGTTTAATTTATTTACAAAACTACCACCAGATTCAAAAGCCCATATCTTCTCCGTTTTAACTCCGATTTAGTCCGTTCAACTTGCGTTGGATTCATTTCGAAAAGTTCTTTCTAACTATATAACTTTCACTACTGTTTTCTGTAATTAAAATTTGAGTTAAATCTAATCTAGTAATTAGTATCTTTAATCTTGTTTAGTTCATATCTTTTCCGTTAAAACTCCGATTAGCGTGATCTTTGCGTTTGTATGTTCGTAGCGAATCGTAGATCAGTTTTCAAAACTCTCTATTTATTTATTTATTGATTGATTGATGTACTATTCTAATCATAGGCTATGTTTGCGTTGCATGATTGCTATTGGATGCATGTGTGGTGTTCTGTGATCGTATGTCCAGTCGGTGAGTTTACGTAGGTGATCAAGAAGAAGATCGTGATCAAGAGTCAACCTTTGGAAGTATACAAGTCAACAGAAGAAGGATCTTGAGTTTAAGGCAAGTATAGCAATCGGGTTTTCTTTTCGCAATCATGATCATGTTACTTAATTAATGTATGCATCGAATGATAAAAATGACTTATTAGCAACTTAAGAAATTATCTGTACGAGCACCTTCGGGATTTACAGTGCAACTGTTGGGGGTTATATGGCTCTGGCTTTAGCTCAGTATGAGGACCTTTTCTAGTTTGTTAGAGGTTACCGAAAGGCGCAAGAGGGGCTCCGATCTGTATGGTCTTGGCCGACCAAGTTGGTGCATTTTGTCTTTTGTTAGTCACCGCTTGGAGGGGAGATTCATGCTTATTGATGGGGAAACCTAGCGGCCCTAACTTGTTAGATGAACCTTTGAAAGGCTTCATCGTGAACCCTGCCGACTTTCCTTGGAAGTGAGTTAAGAGGCTGATCACCTCGGGCGAAAGGGCAATTCACGTCTCGCAGTGAAAGTGTACACCTTTGCGCAAAGTTTATTAAACTGATATATCAGCCTTGCTCAAGGACACGAGCGGCCTTGAAGACTTTTACATTTATGACTTATGTTGGTTAACATGTTCATTATTTACCGTTTTATGCTATTCATTATTTATGTTACATTGATCATGAAACTTGGGATCTATATCACTTGTGGCTATACTTGTGGAGTTCGACATGGACTCACTCTTGCTTTTCCCCACACCTCAGAGAGTTAAGCTTTGGAGAAGCTTAGGCTTGTGGTCAACCAGTCAGTTGTTCCCTGTGAAGTGGTGTCTCCATCTGAAGATCGGAGTGTCTTTCCGCTGTCTGCTCTTTAAGGTTATGTTCTTTTGTTTTATATACGTTATATAAGAGCATTATCTTTCGATATTAGCCTTTATTTGTTGCTATATGTGAGATTTGACTTCCTGGGCTCACATATGGTGTGTACCTGGTTTTGTTCTTAAAACTGGGTGTGACACTAAGCGGGAGCTTAAGCGAAGATAAATTCGACACGGACTCAACCGATACACCGATTGCCTTCCCCAGCAACGGTGCCAGAAATGCTTGTTGGTAGTTCTTAGCTTCACTAAAGATAGAGCTAGGCAACTATCCCCGGCAACGGCGCCAGAAATGCTTGTTGGTAGTTCTTAGCTTCACTAAAGATAGAGCTAGGCAACTATCCCCGGTAACGGCCCAGAAATGCTTGTTGACACTAGCCAACGTCGTTACTAGGAGTAGACTATGGAATCTATCCTAGGCAATGGTGTCAGAAGTGCTTGTAGCAAGTCTGGTCACTATACCTTAAAGGAATGAAGCTAAAGCAGCTATCTACTAATGTCAAGTGGGGTTGTCAATCCCGAAACTAGTAGGAGCTAGCTAGAGAGAATGCAATCTACCAGGAGGAGATTCTGCAAGCGCACAGAACTATCGTAGTAGCACTTCGCCTAGGAGTACCAGGTGTCGATTTATTTGATCCCAAGGGAAGGCTAGGGTGGTGTATGAGTCGAGTCAAGGAAGGGATGAGAGTCGAAGAAAAGAGAAAAGAGAAAAGGAGAGAAGGGAAGAGAAGGGATGGAAGGCTAGAAAGAGTATATGGGTGGATAGGTAAGGATGATGTGGATGGCTAAGGTAAAGTGGATGGATAGGTAGATAAAGGGAATAGGATAACTAAGGGTAACTAAGATAACTAACTACTCCTAGATAACTACAAAGCAAGATAACTACGAAGCAAGATAGTTACGAAGCAAGACAAGCAAATGTCAATAAAGCAACAAAGTTGAGTATAGTTTTATTCCTATCTTATCAAGTATCGAGGCGTACTAGCCTTTACCACTTACTTAGGTTGAACGCTAGCACAACGAGCCCTACTGTTAAACTGGGCCAACTACGTGGTGGAATTCAAGTCGCACAGGGCTGTCACCACCTGCTTGCTACCACAGCTATCCGGGGGTCCAGCCGTATCTGAAGGTAAGTCTATAACTAAGCACCACACTTAATTATATTCTAACTATCTCTACCCTAGCTTTGAATAGAGACACCCTTGCGGACGTCAGAGCAAATACATGACTTAATAAGATAAACACTAAACTAACTAAGCAACCTATTGGCAAAGATCAATCACTTAGCACACTAGAGATTAACTACTATGGCTAAGTGAATTGAACTGTAGGATAGCTAGGTCACACTCAAGGTACTTGATAAAGTAATATTGAAAGTGATACTGAAAGTAATGCTTAAAGTAATATTGAGATAAAGATAAATGTACCTGAGATACAAGAGAGCAAACCAGACCAGAGACGCCGGGAAATCAACCGACCTCCGACGCCAGTCGCTCGCACCCGCTTCTCTCTTAGCAAGCTCTACGCTCCTTTTACCAAGGACTTAGGCTGAGCTGTGCTAAACTAAGAGCCGCGCTGTAGCGAGGGCACTAGAGCTATACTCTCACTACTAGCTAACCTACTTGCCTAAGCTCTCTGAGCTTCTAACCTAACTCTCTGCTTCTCTTGCTTGGGTGTTGCTTTCTTTGGGATATTCTGGGATGTGATGGCACAAATGAAGTGGTGCCACCAGGGGGGTATTTATAGCCTTGTGGAGTGAAGGGGGTACTTATAGGGGGCAGCCAGCCGACCTTGGGCTAACCCTAGTGGCGGGCGCCAGCCCTAGGTGGCGGCCGCCACCCCCATCACCGTTGGATGCACCGCCTCTGCTTCAACGACATCCAGGAGCTCCAGAGAGGCGGTGGTTAGGTCGGTTGCATGTCCAGGTAACCGCCATCCTGCCTTGATCCACGCCACTCCATTCTGAGTCGTCTGATGCCACTGACCTAGTGACCAAGGGCCAAGATTTGGCCTTGGGATGGTCACACGGATCAGTGACGTGGCAAAGGGGGAGAGTTGGGCCTCTCCATGTGGCGGGCGCCACATTTGGGTGTCGGGCGCCACCTCTGGTTGGCGGGCGCCACCTCACTCGGGCCCAAATGGGTCCTCGTGAGTGCGCTTGTCTCCTGGTGGGTCCATTCTCTAAATTTGGTCCAAATTCCTGCATTCAAATAAAAATCTATGGACATGTGGAATTCGGTTAGTTTGAAACCTATTTGTCTATATTTCATGCCTTTTTGGTGAATTTTAAGGTAAAATGTTGATGGTAAAACAGGTGTTTAAGGACCATCAACAGGCGTTGTTGTCACCATCAAACGCATGCATGAGCGCCCGCCCTCTGCGCTGCGATGGCCAACAGCTCTCCCAAGGGATGTCCCGACCTCTCCACGCGTGCATGAGCGTCCACCCTCTGCGCTACGAAGGAAAGGCTAACTTGGGCTGAGAATTTTGAGGCTATATGCTCAGTGCCTCGCATTCGCGCCACCCACGCGCTCGACAACGGTCTCCATTCGCCCATGTCACGCCACGATCGAGCCTCTCGGAAAAGAGCCTGACCGTGGTACCTCCCTACACGTGCACGAGCGCCTGCCCTCTGCGCTATGCGATGCCAGCAGAGGTTCCTTGGGCGATACCCTAGACTCCTACGCGCAAACGAGCTTCGTGCTCTACGCTATGGATCCTGGGATAACCCAAGGCCGAACAGTTCATCGCTACGACTCACGACAATTGGGTCTACGGCATTCGGGGAACGAACAAAACACGCCGACTCGCTTCAAGTTTTGATTCTGTTTGCCCAAGAGTCTATGTACAGACTATCTCCTAATATACAAACTACTGGTGCCTAGCACCAAACAAATCTACACCTCTGACAAGGGCTTCGGCAGCAGGCTCGGCCTCCTCCTCCAGGCGCTCCATCTCGGCTTCCGACGTGTTTGCCGCAAAGCCAGCGCCCAGCCTCGACATCTCCATGCGCGGATAATGCGAGTGAAGAATGGCGAGGCCATGAGCCGCCACACTCTGCGCCGCTGCCTTGGTGTACGCCTGGAAGCGCCCCCACAGGCCACGCGCCTACTGGACGACATGGTCGCCGATCCGCCGCTCTTTCTCCGCTGGGAAGAAAGGCTCCTCATCGATGCACTGCACCAACGGGGCCACCTCCTCCGCCAGCGACCAGAAGCGTTCATGGTAACCATCGATACTGCGGATACATGGGTTTATGCCGAGTCTCTGAGTGATGAGTGATTGTCAACTGGAATGATGCGCATGTTCTTTGGCTTGTGTTGTGTAGGTATCGAGCACGGATACAGTGATCAAAGGCAAGGTGAAGGTCAAGTAGAGACGTGTCGTGCCGATGGACTGAGAGTGGTGAAGGGCGGACGTGAGGCTTGGACTGAGGGACCGGTGGCCCGAGGATCAGCTGTGGTGGCTGGCAGCCTGGGACAGCGACAAGCGAAGACTTGCGGTCATGTGTTACCTGAGTCGTGGACTTGGGGACACGTGTCGGTGGAACGGGGTGCACGGGCAGTGCATCCCCTCTACGGCGTCGATTTGATGGTAGAGCCAGAGAAAAACCATCGGGTGGACGGTTTCCAGGTTTGGGCCTCAAAACCTGGGCGCGGATGGTTTCCGAGTTTGGCCACAAAACTCAGGCTGAGGACGGTTTTCAGGTTTGGGCCTCAAAACCTGGGTGTTGCGGGTTTGCTGAGTTTGGGCCTCAAAACTCAGATGCTGGTGGGCTGGTTTCCCGGTTTGGGCCTCAAAACCGGGGGTTGGCTGGAAAGGCTGGTTTCCCGGTTTGGGCCACAAAACCGGGGGTGCAGAGCGAGGGCGGCACGTGGCGGCAATCGGGAGGTTGCATCGAGGCAACGCTATGAGTTGTGCGGGCGTGGCCGTCGGATCCACCTACCTTCGAGTTGGTCCAGAATAACCTTAGGGTTTAGCTGGTTCGCTCTGTAAGTAGTTAGGGGTAGAGTGGGAATTAGGAATAGTTAGAATTAGGATAAGTAGGGGGAGACACCCACCTCCCCATCTATCTCAGTCATTTGCTCTTTGCTTCTAGGGTTTCCTGCTCTCCCAATCCCCTGCTGTAGCTAGCTGAGATCCGCAGAGAACCATACCTCTGTGTACTGGAGATTTTGAGGAAGTGAGGCCGTATCCTCACTATTGTAGCGTGTGGTAGCCACACGGTTGCAATTTCGTGGTTGTGATTCGCGTTTCATTCGTGTTCTTCGCGGAATCCTTTTTCTCCATGATTTTCCCATCGCTTGATCTCTTTGCTCGGTTCATCTTTTGCAAATCCGTTTGAACCAAGTTGTTCTAGATCGTGAGGCACTTCTTTCCACCGAAGGAATTCACCTCTAACCTCATGGTCTAGGAGATCGATCGATTTTGATTTCGGGTCAAGTTTTTCTCCCTTCTCCCGAATTTCTTCGATTCATCGATTTGAAGATAGGTTCGAGCCATGATCTCTTAGAGATAGCTCACTATCCTCCTTGTGACTCCTCTCACCAAGGTTGATCCCTAGAGGATTTGTTTTGGGTGAAATAGAGTCGAATCGGTGGGCGAATAGGGTGCTGTCGGGGTGACCGGACGCTGTCCTCGCGTTGACCGGACGCGTCCGGTGGTTGAATGTCGCGTGGCGATTTTCTCTAGCTGACTGGACGCTGGATCTTGGTACTGACCGGACTCGCTCAACGTACTGTTCATCGGGAGTTTCTCTTTTGACCGGACGCTGAACACCTTGACCGGACGCACCCTCTCCGAGAGTCCGGTCACAAACAGTAAGGTCCCCGGACGGATTTTCCACGACCGGACGCGTCCGGTGCTCACTGACCGGACGCTGCCCAGAGTCCAGTCGTGGCTGTTTCGCGCAGTTTCGTTCGCGGTTCGTTCGTCCGTTGTCGGATTTGGTTTCCATCTTTTGCGTTGGGTTTCTAGAGTTATGTAGTGTCTCGCTGTGCTTCTTGGAAGCATCCACCCTACATCTAGGGTCGTGGACACTAGCAAGCTCTAGGGTTTGCTTTTGGGGTTGATTCTTGGGACAGTGGCTACTAGTTTCCGAAAGGAAAATTTGAAGCTCCCATTCACCTCCCCTCTGGTCGCTTTCTGGTAGCATTCTCGGTCCTTCAATTGGTATCAGAGCGGGTTAAGGATCTTCCACCTTAGCCGGTTCCAGATCCACAGAAGGCGACATGGATCGCGGCGTGGGCAAACCGCCGTTTTTCGATGGGACGAACTATGCGTATTGGAAGATACGCATGTCAGCCTATCTGCAGAGTTTGGGTGCTTCCATCTGGGATATTTGCAACTCTGCTGATTACGTTGTCTTGGCTGCTCGTATGACTCAGCATCAGATCGATGAGCACGATGCCAATAGCCGAGCACGTAATGCTCTTTTCTCATGCTTGAGCATGAGTGAGTTTGATCGCGTTTCTCACCTCGCTACGGCTCGGGAGATTTGGGCCACCCTCATGCGTTTCCATGAGGGAACCTCTCAAGTCAAAACCCGACTCTACGAGTCGTTCAAGCGAGAGTATGAGAACTTTCGACATATGCCTGGCGAGAGCATAGAGAGTTTATTCGCTCGCTTTCAGGTGATTGTCAACAGGATGAGGGCTAACAAGGAGCTGTTGCCTTTCGATGATCATGAGAGGGCTTTGAAGCTTTTGCATACTCTTGATCGGTCGGTGTGGGATTCCAAAGTTCAGGCGATCATCGAATCACCTAACTATGAGACCCTCACGTGCGACGAGCTCTTCAGTAAGCTCAAGTCTAGTGAGATTGATGCCATGGCGAGGGCTTCTTATGAGAACCCTTCTGGCCCGACTATGGCTTTAGTTTCTGGATCTTTTGTTAACCCCTCTGGAGGCTTTGCACTATCCTCTCTCTTTTCTGTCATAGAGGAGCAGCTTGAGTCTTTGGGAGACAACGAGTTGGCTATGCTTGCCAACCGGTTCACGCGGTTTCACAACAACCGCATGAACCGTCGCCGCGGAGGAGGATGCTCGGGATGCTACGAGTGCGGCGACCCCGACCACTTCATCGCCAACTGTCCCAAGAAGAACAAGCATTCTGGGAAGGGCGATCATGGGCACAAGTATGACTCTGGCAAGCGCAAGGAGAAGTACGTCCCCGCAAGGCACAAGCGGAAGGGCGGCTTCAACAAGAAGTACATCAAGAAGAAGTACTAGGAGAAGGCCCAAGCTGAGCAGCGTGCGTTCTTTGCCACGCTCAGCGATGTCGATGACTCAACTCTAGAAACCTAACGCAAAAGCCGGAAACTAAAACCGACAACGTAGGAACGAACCACAGACGAAAACATGCAAACTGCACTTGACTGGACTCTAGCCAACGTCTGGTTAGTGGGCACCGGACGCGTTCGGTAAGCCAAAAGCTCTTCTGGACCCTTACTGTGTTGGACCGGACTCATAGTAGGGTAGCGTCCGGTCACTTGCACAGAGCGTCCGGTCAGTGCCCAGAAAACTGTGAACAGTGCAAGAGGCGAGTCCGGTCACAAAGAGAAATAGCGTCCGGTCAAAAGCACAGTGTGAAGACAGAGGAGTTGTTCATCGACCGGACTCTCTTCCTAGCGTCCGGTCATCACGACCCCAGCGTCCGGTCACCCCAATCCTATGTAGTTCGTCCACCGATTCAACTCGATCTCTCCCAAAACGAAACCACTAGGGTTCTAAATTGGTGAGAGGAGTCACAAGGAGGATAGTGAGCTACTCCTAGGAGATCATGGCTCGAACCTATCTCCAAATCGATGAATCGAAGAGATTCGGGAAAAGAGGAGAAAAGTTGATCCAAAACGAAAACCAACTGATCTACTTATTCATGAGGTTTGAGGTTAATTCCTTCGGTCTAAGTGATCTCCTCACTGTAAAGAACAAGTTGATTCAAGTGGTTTTGCAAACGGAGCAACGTAGAGGGAAAACAATCGACGGGAAAATGAGAATATGTATGATGAATGATTGACTTTGTGAGGAAGGTTTGAGGCTTTTCCTGGTTTAGTCCATATCTCGCTATGCGCTTAATGTTTATGACTAACCGGTGGCGTTGAGTTGTGGTGTTTATGTGTTGGTGTGCGTGTGCGACATGTGTCTATTGGCTGTGTTGATGTGCAGGTGTAGAGCTCGGATACAGTGGTCTATGGCGAGGTGAAGGTCAAGTAGAGACGTGTCGTGCCGACGGACCGGGAGCGGAGAAGGATGGGCGTGCTGTGCGGCGGACGTGCCATGCCGATGTACCCAGAGCGGTGAAGGGCGGACGTGAGGCTTGGACTGACGGACCAGAGGGCCAGAGGACAAGCTGTGGTAGCTGGCACGTGGCATCGGCGAGCGAGAGCACATGGGGATGTGCAATGCATCGGCCGAGTCGGGAGGAAGACGATGGCGTCGTGGCACATGGCGGGAGGTCGGACACGGGCTTGCGTGCGGCGCAAGTGCCGTCGGCCAAGTCAAGAAGGAAGGCGAAGGCGTTGTGCCCGGCGTGGAGGCTGGACATGCATCGGCATCGGTGCCGGTGGTCGGGGTGTGCGAACCACATCCCGTCTACGGTGCGGGTTCGGTAGCTGAGCCTCAAAAAGCTACCATCGACGGTTTCTGAGTTTGGGCCTCAAAACTCGGGTGGCCGGTTTCCGAGTTTGGGCCTCAAAACTCGGGATGGACGGTTTCCAGGTTTGGGCCTCAAAACCTGGGCTCACGGGTTTTCGAGTTTGGGCCTCAAAACTCGGGGTGGACGGTTTGCCAGGTTTGGGCCTCAAAACCTGGGCTGGCAGGTTTACCGGTTTGGGCCTCAAAACCGGGGGTGGTCCGAAAGGACGGTCGACGCGTGGCGACGTGGAGAGGTTGGCGCGGCGGCGATGCTATCCACGAGGAAGGCGCGGTGGTCGATGTGACGGCGCGTGGCGGCATCAAGGAGGTCGCGTCGAGGCGAAGCTACCGGATGTGCGGGCGTGGCCGTCGGATGAAGATTGACCGGACTAGACGGTTTTACCCCTGGGGGGTATTTGGGTTGAGTGCTTAATGTAAGGGCGTTTTGGTCTTCGGACGTGCGCCTATATATATGAGGGGGCTGCTAGGGCAACCGCTATCCTTGGGAATTCTTGGACGGTGTCTCTCTCATTTTGTTCTTGTGAGAGAAGGCTAGGGTTAGGGAGAGTTGGCTCTTGTTCTTGAGCTTTTTGCCATCCAAGCTTTGTGTTGCTAGGATTGGCTTGTAGCCTGACACCGAGTGCTTAATCAATTATCCATTCCTCTGAATCCAAGGATCAAATTTGTGGTTGAATTCGCGTTTTGAATTTGTTCTTCGCGTTCTTCTTTTCTCCACGATTTTCCCCTCACTCGATCTCCCTCTACGTTGCGTCTTTTGCGATTCCGTTTGAATCAACTTGTTCTTTGAAGTGAGGAGAACATTTCCACTGGAGGAATTCATCTCTACCCTCACGAACAAGTAGATCGGGTCAAAATCGTTTTTGTTCTTCGTTCTTCCCCTTTTCTAGTGTTCTTCGGATTTCTCATGGATTAGTTGGATTGAAGCGATGATATCCTAGGATTAGCTTCCCAACATGTAGAAGAACACTTGGGAGATGTTTGGTTCCAGCCCCGTTCGATTTGGTGAAGATCCAATCGATTTTGGTTTTGAACCGTGGTGTTTTTGGGCATTCTGGACAGTGGCGGACTGTCCGCCCCCTATTGGCGGACTGTCCGGCCATCGGGCCTTGGCCAGACCAGAACAGCACAGCGCGCATTGCTCACGGTCTTTTTGACTGGTGGATTGTCTGCAGTGTTAAGCGCGGACAGTCCGCGAGTCGCGCAGGGGAGGATCAACAGCGTTGCTGATTTTATCTTTTGCTGGCGGACAGTCCGGGGTCCCAGGCGCGGACAGTCCGCCCTTGACCGGATAGTCCGGGACCCTGACAGCAGACTGTCCGGGATCCTGCTGAGAGCTGACTTTCAGTGCGTTTGCTCTCCCAGCTTTTCCGCTTTGTTTCCGGACTTCCCGTTTGCTCCTAGAGTTCACCTAGGAACCTCTCTACATATCTTTGCTACGCGTTAGCATCGGTATTTGGAGGAATCCCGACGTAGCCCTTTATCTACGTTTGGGAGTGGGTCTTTTGGGTCCGAACTTCACTCGGAGTTTTGGGAGTTTTGGTTTGCTCCCTTGTGTGTGCCTCGCTGTGATCCTAGGGATCATCCACCCTCTTTCCAAGGGTCGTGGACACCACGTTTGAGTCTGAAGCTTTTGAGGTTGATTTTGTTGGGACAGAGGCCGTAATTTCTGAGAAGAAATTTTAGCCTCCCATTCATCCCCCCTCTGGTCGCCTTGCTTTAGCATTTTCGGTCCTTCAATTGGTATCGGAGCCAGTTAAGGATCTCTCTACCTTAACCGGTTCCGGATCCGCGAAGGCGACCTTTTGAGAACGGTTTTGTTTCCGACTTTGTTTGTCGAGGTGTTGAGCTTGTGTTTTGGCTAACACTAACGGTGCTTTTCGAGATGGCACCAAGTTCTTCTTCCAGTGTGTCTTTGTCCTTAGGTTTGAGTCTTGGACATGCGATCGAGGACGACACTTTGGCAAGAAGGAAGAGTACGGCTCTTGAGGCAGAACGCGAGGTGGATGCTTTGCTTGGCTTCCTAGGAGATGATGAGCATTCGACGGAGGATCGCATACGCGAACTTGGCAAAGCCAAGAAAGGTATTCTTGCTGCTTGTCTTGGGATTTTATCCCAACAATTTGAAGCTTGTTGTGATGATAACCTGAGATATGATGAGCTTTGTGATACCTTGCATAGAAAGATCAAGAAGTTGAAATGCTCCATTGCTAGGCTAAAATATGGCCTTTTTCATTGAAAGTCTAGTGCATCTTTACCTTGCACCTCTTGCAGTGACATGGTTAGGAAGAATAATGAGCTATGCTTTTCGCTTGCTAGCTTAGAATCTAAAAATGAAATATTGAATGCTTCCATACCATGTCTTGTTTGCTTTGACTTGCGCAAGGACCTTGTTTATGCTAAATCTGAAATAGCCTTGCTTAGGTCAAAAGCTTCTTTGCCATGTGGTTCTTGTGAGTTTTTGCATGCTGAAATTGATAAACTAAAATTGACTCACACCACATGTGTAGATGAACTTGAGCATGCTAGGGCTGAAATTATTGAGATAAATGCTAGGCCTTGTAGCTTGTGCTCTTTGAATAAAGATGCTTGCCATACTTCTTGTGCTATTCATGATTCTTTGCTTGATGTGAATGGTGATGTTCCTTCCACCGATTTCATTTGCACATCATGCATGGATTTAGAAAAAGAAGTTTTGGTTTTGAAGCAATTGCGCAATGATATGAACGCCAAGTTGGTTGAGCACAATGATATGAGTGCCAACCTTGAAAAAGAAAATGAGCTCTTGCGTACCACATATGCCGAGTGCATTAGGGAGGAGATGGAAAATTTGAAAAACACTCCTTGTGGTACTTGTGATTGCCTCATGTTTGAAAATGAGGTTTTAGCCAAAAGATGCAAGAGTCTTTGTGCTAAGTCTTTTGAGTCACGCAATTCTTGCAATTCTGATGTTGATATTTCTAAGTTTGCATCTTTGCAACCGGAGTTGAGTTCTTGTGTTGCGCATGAGTCTTTTGACGGTAGCACTTGTGCCAAGGTTTCGGATAGCTCTTTCATAGCTACTCCAAACCTTGCTGATTCTTCGAGTAATGTCCAAGGGACTTCTCTTGGCAAGGGTGCTTCTCATATTTTTGGGACTCGTGCTCTCAATCCGGTTTTCCATTGCACCTTTTGCAAGAAGGATGGACATTCATTCGATTTTTGTTTCCGCCGTGTCAAACATGAGCGACGAATTCGAGCTAAGGCTTTTAGGAAGCCGCGTAGCCTTTCCCATGGCACGTGTGCTCCTAGTGTTGGCACCAAGTTGAACGTTGATGCTTCTTGTTCTAAGTCCCAAGGGACTTCTCACTTGTTGGAGAATAGTGTGCCTTCTAGTAGGCCTTTGTACCATTGCTCTTTTTGTGAGAAAGATGGGCATCAAGAAAGCTTTTGCTATCGGCGTGCCAAACGCTTGCGCCAAGCTCGCTCTTCTAGGAAGTTGGTGGTTCATTGCCCTTCTTATGGCATGAACGCTAGTGCTCCTAGTAAGAAGCCCCTCTTTGTTGATGGGTTTTATGACTCCTTTTCTAGTGGATTAGGTCATGGTCGTGGACATGCTTCTAATGCTTCTTGTGTTGGTCCACATCATGCTTCTCATGGTGCTTCTATTGGTTCTTCTACAAAAACCTTGGAAGATGTTTGTCTCTTTTCCCGTGGTACGACTCATTCTTCTCCTCGAGTTGTCCTTTTGAGGAATGCTTCCAAGGGTGTTTCACAATTGCATTTGAACCAACTTTTGCATCATGCTAACCCACAAGATAAGTTGAGTTTTGTGACCAAGTCTTGGGTTCCCAAGTACATACTTGCTAACCCTTCGGGATCCAAGACTCGGGTTGCTTTGTCCTCTTGTGTGTAGATATGAGGACGCGGGGTGGAGAACATGCGCCTGATGGAGCTTGATCTTTTAGATGTGATCAAGAGTTGATGGTTCTCTACACCCCGCTTAGATTTGCCTCCAAAGAGGCTTTTGCTTCTTGGTGAGCTTTCATATACACTCATACCTTTTACATTCATGGTCTATTTCCTATGGTATGAGATGGTCTTTCATGTGCTCACTTGTATAGTTCTTGCATGTACATTTTCTCTGGTATCATGTTTTGTTTTAGTCTAGCATGTGCTATCTTGTATATCATGTCATGCTAGCTTTGTGTATAGCTTTGGTGGTTAATCCACTTTTCATGCTAGTTTGTGATCCTCATGAACATTGTGCCATCTTTTACCATATTTTTCCATGAACTTGATTTGTAGTGGTATGATGTTCATTAGGGGTCACTTTTCAGGTGCTAGTTTTGGTTAGTTACATGTATCCTGTTGACATGTTTAGTTTGAGCACTAGCCTTTCACTCTTGTGTCATGTTACATGCTTTTGGATCTATTTCTATCATTATCTTGCATTGTAGCATGTGTTGAGGCTTAGGCTATGTTTGGGTTGATCATGTCTTTAGGCTGCATTTTGCTATACAGTGCTTTATCCTGTTGCATGGTAGTCTTGACTAGTTTGAGTTCAGATCTCCTTGCGGTATCATTCATAGGTAGATCTCTTTTTGTTGAGAGTTCACCTTATGCTTATTATGTGACTAACCATTTTTGTGGAGACCTTGAGGTCACACTGGACGAGACAACGCCTTGTTTTTTCTTCTGCTTTTGAGTGTGCAGGAAAACAGGAGCCTGGAGAGAGCATTTCGGCTCACGGACCCAATCCCACTTCTTCCACGACTTGGGGTTCCATTCGAGCAGTACTTCAGCGAGCACTAGCTGCACCTGTGGGAGCGACAGCATCAGGCGAGGGGGAGACGACTTCGGCGAGGCAGGCGCCCTGGAGTTCAGTAGATTCAGGCGTCCCCTCGGGTATCACACTAGCAGGCGGTCATGCGCTTCATGAGGTACCTCCGACACACTTCTGAGTTCGGTTTTTGGTACTCTTCTTCCTTGACCTCTTTTTGCTGTGTGGTCTTTTCGATGTGGATTTTGCTGGCTGTCGCTTGAGCGTTTCTTGGCTCTTCATTTGTGGTTTTGGTGTGTGTTTCCCTTTTAGTTTGGGAAGCATTTTGCTTGTTGTATCTTAGTGTGCCTTCTTCGATACCCTTTTGTTTTGGGTTTTCCTTTTTTAGGCTAGTTTTGCTTTGTCTTTGATAGACTAGCTTTTGCATGCATTTCATCATGTATACCTTGCATTTTAGAGCTTCATGTATATAATAATGAGAATGAGACTATGCTCATTTTGGTACGCCCTATTGACTCATGATGATGCTTGTAGCTTAGGCTCTTTTTGATCACTTGGTACATGTTATGAGCTAAGCTATTTTTGCAAATGGTGAACTTGACTAATCGACTATGAAACCTTTAATGTGTTCACCATTGAGAGTGGCAACTAGCATGAGTAGGATGTGTTGAGATCACTTGTGATATCTTTTGTATGCTAGGTTGCTATGTCTCTTGCACTGAGTCATTCACTTGCTTGGATTGTTCATATTTACCTTGTGCTTAAAATTTGATCCAAGTATTAGTGAAATGAAAAGATCGAGATGGGATTGCATGTGTCAGCACATCACGGTATCGAGACTGTTTCTCATTGCACATTTGAGTTAAACTTGAGCCGTGTAGTGTAAGACCGAAACCGGTGCTTTAAGCTTTCGATTGCTTTTCTAGCATAGGCTTAGCCCGGTTGAAAAGTTAGGCAATGACCATGCTTTCAACCTCTCGCAATCACATGCTTTTAATTTGAACTTGTGTTAATACCGCTGCAAATTCCGATAAAATTTGATAACAACACAAGTCTATGCTTCACTCTATTGCATGATGATTGAACTTTGCTAGAGGTAGTTCACCTTGTATACTTGAGTTAGCACTTGCTCGATTTCCTGTCTATTCATGCTATGTGCTATTTTAGTGGTGGACTCCTTTTGAATGGCTTAAAATTGCTCATATGCTCTCTTGTTCATATTTCGTATTCATTTGATCAGTTTGAGCCTTTGCTAGCATTTGTATTGATTGCTACACTTTCAGGGCAGCACCCTTTTGAGCATCTTTTCATTCTGATTGCTATACACTTGAAGCTGTTGCATTGTGCATATCATGCATTTTTAGCTTAGTGTACATTTCCCCCAGCTCCGACACTTTTTGGTGGTCTTTTTCAATGCTTTTCACAGCCCCCATATGCTTTTGTTGATGACTTGTCTTGTGTTTGTGACAACTTTGTGGAGAATTTTCAGAACCCCTCAGCATGTTCCCTTTTGTCAAGGGGGAGAAGCTGTTTGCAAGGGGGAGTTTTAGTGTTGGCACAAAGGGGAGAGTCATGCATTTTGGGGAGAGCTTTGAGCAAGGGGGAGTTTAGCTCTTTTATGTCCTTCATTTGGTATAGCTCTTTTATGTGTTTCAATTGGTATCCATCTTTTGGTATGGAATGCAATTGGTGTCATGAGCTTTGTTGCATAGCTTTTGTATATAGGCTTGCTTTCAGGGGGAGTCGCTTTTGTCTTGCTGCTTCTCCGCGTGCTCCGAGTGTTTGTGCTCCATTTAGTGTTGAGCTTCTCTTGTGGTTTTTCTCAGTCGGTATCGAGCCTGCTAGTCGTGTTGAGCTGTTTTTGCTTCTCTTTTGAAGGACTAGCAGTTTTTTGCTTGGTATTTTCGATTGGTATGGACCCTTCAGCTAGTTGCGTCGAGCCTATGTGCCTCTATCTCGAGGAACTAGCTGTTTTCACCAATTCTTGGTTGTTTGTGATCAGTTTTGCATTCTTATGCGTTGATTCAGCCTCAATTGGTATCGAGACTTGAGCTAGTGGTGTTGAGCCTTTTTTGCCTCTTCTTGAGGACTAGCTCATTTTTGACTTAGTTGCGTCGAGCCGTTGCCCATGTCTTTGGGAACCAAGTTTTTCGCTCTGTGTGATCGAGTTTTGCTCTTTGGTGAGTTGCTGCTCCGATCCCTTGCTTGGTTGCGTTGAGCCGTTGCCCATGTCTTTGGGGACCAAGTTATGTCCATTTCAAATTGCCCCCTCTTTAGCATTTCTTTGGCTTTTGGGCATTTGAATGGATAATTTTCTCATGACAAGTGACTTTGTTCCTTGCCCTTCTATGGCTTTTGATCACTTGAATGAGATTTTCGGCTTTGGTATCTCAAACCATCTCTTGTGCCTATTTTTTGGTCAATTCAATCTTCAAGGGGGAGAAAGAGAAAGAGAAAGAGAAAAAGAGGGAGAAATCTCGACCCAAGTGAATCCAAGTGGATAAGTACCTTGGTTTCTTTTGTGAGGATTGTTTGACAATTTATTTGAGATTGGTTTTCGAGTACCTTTTGGGATTCATGAAACTCTTGTTTCTCTTGACACTTCGGTTGTGTAGAGGCTTTGCCCGCTTTTCCTATTTCTATCGGGACCGAGAGCTTTTATTTGAGTTTTCATGATCCTTCCTCATCTCAAGTAGCTTTGTGTTTGCTTTTGCTTGGCTTTTGGGCACTTGAATGAGGCTTGCCTTCAAACCCTTCCTTTTTGGTTTTATTGTTAGTCAATGCATTCATCAAGGGGGAGAATGAGAATATGTTTGATGAATGATTGACTTTGTGAGGAAGGTTTGAGGCTTTTCCCGGTTTAGTCCATATCTCGCTATGCGCTTAATGTTTATGACTAATCGGTGGTGTTGAGTTGTGGTGTTTATGTGTTGGTGTGCGTGTGCCACATGTGTCTCTTGGCTATGTTGATGTGCAGGTGTAGAGCTCGGATACAGTGGTCTATGGCGAGGTGAAGGTCAAGTAGAGACGTGTCGTGCCGACGGACCGGGAGCGGTGAAGGATGGGCGTGCCGTGCGGCGGACGTGCCATGCCGATGTACCTAGAGCGGTGAAGGGCGGACGTGAGGCTTGGACTGACGGACCAGAGGGCCAGAGGACCAGCTGTGGTAGCTAGCACGTGGCATCGGCGAGTGAGAGCACATGGGGATGTGCGATGCATCGGCCGAGTCGGGAGGAAGACGATGGCGTCGTGGCAGTTGGTGGGAGGTCGGACATGGGCTTGCGTGCGGCGCAAGTGCCGTCGGCCAAGTCAAGAAGGAAGGCGAAGGCGTTGTGCCCAGCGTGGAGGCTGGACATGCATCGGCATCGGTGCCGGTGGTCGGGGTGTGCGAACCACATCCCGTCTACGGTGCGGGTTCGGTAGCTGAGCCTCAAAAAGCTACCATCGACGGTTTCCGAGTTTGGGCCTCAAAACTCGGGTGGCCGGTTTCCGAGTTTGGGCCTCAAAACTCGGGATGGACGGTTTCCAGGTTTGGGCCTCAAAACCTGGGCTCACGGGTTTCCGAGTTTGGGCCTCAAAACTCGGGGTGGACGGTTTGCCAGGTTTGGGCCTCAAAACCTGGGCTGGCAGGTTTACCGGTTTGGGCCTCAAAACCGGGGGTGGTCCGAAAGGACGGTCGACGCGTGGCGGCGTGGAGAGGCTGGCGCGGCGGCGAAGCTATCCACGAGGAAGGCGCGGTGGTCGACGTGACGGCACGTGGCGGCATCAGGGAGGTCGTGTCGAGGCGAAGCTACCGGATGTGCGGGCGTGGCCGTCGGATGAAGATTGACCGGACTGGACGGTTTTACCCCTAGGGGTATTTGGGTTGAGTGCTTAATGTAAGGGCATTTTGGTCTTCGGACGTGCGCCTATATATATGATGGGGCTGCTAGGGCAGCCGCTATCCTTGGGAATTCTTGGACGGTGTCTCTCTCATTTTGTTCTTGTGAGAGAAGGATAGGGTTAGGGAGAGTTGGCTCTTGTTCTTGAGCTTTTTGCCATCCAAGCTTTGTGTTGCTAGGATTGGCTTGTAGCCCGACACCGAGTGCTTAATCAATCATCCATTCCTCTGAATCCAAAGATCAAATTCGTGGTTGAATTTGCGTTTTGAATTTGTTCTTCGCGTTCTTCTTTTCTCCATGATTTTCCCCTCACTCGATCTCCCTCTACGCTGCGTCTTTTGCGATTCCGTTTGAATCAACTTGTTCTTTGAAGTGAGGAGAAAATTTCCACTGGAGGAATTCATCTCTACCCTCACGAACAAGTAGATCGGGTCAAAATCGTTTTTGTTCTTCGTTCTTCCCCTTTTCTAGTGTTCTTCGGATTTCTCATGGATTAGTTGGATTGAAGCGATGATATCCTAGGATTAGCTTCCCAACACGTAGAAGAACACTTGGGAGAAGTTTGGTTGCAGCCCCATTCGATTTGGTGAAGATCCAATCGATTTTGGTTTTGAACCGTGGTGTTTTTGGGCATTCTGGACAGTGGCGGACTGTCCGCCCCCTATTGGCGGACTGTCCGGCCATCGGGCCTTGGCCAGACCAGAACAGCGCAGCGCGCACTGCTCACGGTCTTTTTGACTGGCGGACAGTCTGCAGTGTTAAGTGCGGACATTCCGCGAGTCGCGCAGGGGAGGATCAGCAGCATTGTTGTTTTTATCTTTTGCCGGCGGACAGTCCGGGGTCCCAGGCGCGGACAGTCCGCCCTTGACCGGACAGTCCGGGACCCTGACAGCAGACTGTCCGGGATCCTGCTGAGAGCTGACTTTCAGTGCGTTTGCTCTCCCGGCTTTTCCGCTTTGTTTCCAGACTTCTCATTTGCTCCTAGAGTTCACCTAGGAACCTCTCTACATATCTTTGCTACGCGTTACCATCGGTATTTGGAGGAATCCCGACGTAGCCCTTTATCTACGTTTGGGAGTGGGTCTTTTGGATCCGAACTTGACTCGGAGTTTTGGGAGTTTTGGTTTGCTCCCTTGTGTGGTGCCTCGCTGTGATCCTAGGGATCATCCACCCTCTTTCCAAGGGTCGTGGACACCACGTTTGAGTCCGAAGCTTTTGGGGTTGATTTTGTTGGGACAGAGGCCGTAATTTCTGAGAAGAAATTTTAGGCTCCCATTCACCCCCCTCTGGTCGCCTTGCTTTAGCATTTTTGGTCCTTCAGAAAAACGTGGAGAAAAGATGAACGCGAAGAACAACTCAAGAACGCGAATCAAACCACGAATTTCCAGTCAAAATTCGTCCCCACGAGGAGACAACGAGATTACGGTCTCGTTTCCTCAAAAAGCAAATACACAAAAGTATTGTTCACCGTCACTGCGGATCTTAGTAGCTACAGCAGGGATGTGGGAGAGAAGGAAACCCTAGAGAGCAAATAGCAAATGACTGAGATCAGATGGGAGGTGGGTGTCTCCCTCTACTTATCCTAATCCTAATTCCCACTCTACCCCTAGTTATTTACAGAGCGAACCAGTCAAACCCTAAGGCTATCCTGGACCAACTCGAAGATGATGGTGATCCGACGGCCACGTGTTGGGCATTCTTAACGTCATTACCAAAAGTAGACTTAATTCTCTAATTCTGATAACGGCGCCAAAAAATGCCAAACCTATCCCTCATGCCACTTAAGCCAAGTTGTCATCCCCAGCATGACATGAGAGACGCGGCATTGAAATATGCAATTGCTCATCAAGATAAATAAATAAAGGGAATCTGCAAGCGCACAGATTAATACCGATGCAGCATTTTAACCGGGAAGTATTCCAGGTATCGTTATTTATATTTTTACCACTGGGAAGGGATTCTAAGCATCGTAGTTGATCGTGGAATGAGAATATAGAACTGAGTATCTATCATTGCATGTATAATATAGAGCATCTATCTATCTCATCATACAGGGATAAATGTCACATAGAATATAGATAAATATGAATAGTGACAAGGATAATTAATCTGATCAGCATAACTAGCCACATATAATAATGATAAGCACCTCAACAGATATTCTAGCAAGTCATTAGCATGGAATTAGGATGAACTACAAAGATATTCCCTAAGTAATTATTAACTATAAAGTCTAGCATTATCATAGTTAGTGCAATTATACTTGGCAATCATAGCGAGAAAAGACTACACCCATGCATAGTGAATATTAGCAAGGAAGATGAAGAACATAGCAATCACTCCCCTGTAATAATGTTGCTCTGCCTGCCCTATACACGAGAGGGGGACTATATAAGAATCAACGAAGCTGTCACTATCGCGAACTACCCACCGATCCGGCATATAGGGTGCAATCGCAGATAAAGACGGTATAGACACCACGTCTACACAATATTTATCATTCACCCACTGCGCACATGGATAAACGCTATACGATCCTAGGCATGTATATAATTCCAATCTAACTATGCCAAGCATATAACTATGATAAACTAAGAACAATATAATTGCTAATATAATCAAGTAGAGCAAAGTCATATTCAATATATTGAAATAGAACAAAGTAGTATTCATAATATTGAAGAACAATGATGAACAATTGAAGAACAAGAGAGGAATTACCAGGAATCCTCTTGACAGATCCGGGAACCAATCGAAGATTGACTCCTTCTAGTTCTAATCCTATGTAGCTATGCTAAAACTAGAGATCTAGTTGATGTGGTGGCTCTAGGGCTTGATCAGAGACTCTCTCCTCCTGATGACTGAATTAGGAACTGAATAATGAGACAGAGGTGCCTGCTCCAGGGTCCAGGGCCTTGCTTATATAGTCTTTTCGGGTGAATCTGGGCCGTTGGATCAAACCGACATTGAACGGACGGTTTTCCTTAATCCTTTAGGTCGGTGGAGCATAATCCTCGAGGCGGAGCCTGATTGGCTGAGGGGGCAGGGCGGGCGCCCAAGGGACTAGGGCGGGCGCCCTGGTCCCGGGCCCGTTCGGCCTCCCGCTCGTTCCCGTGGCTTCTGGACTCTTCCACATTAAGGAAAATTGGGGGTTACGTTAATTATCCGTCATTAACTCGACATGTGGGCCTTTCCTTCATATTTCCTGATAACCCCCTGCAGAAATAGATAAACAGCAAAACTCGTGGAATTCTGTCAGATAAAACCCTAAGTCTGGGTGTTGGTTTCATTTAGATCCTTTTCTCTATTTATTTGATAGATATAATTGATACTTAAGGACCGTCAACAAACTCCCCCAAGCTTACCTCTTGCTCGTCCCTGAGCAAGGATAGTCTCAGTGATGGATCAGAAGTTGCTGAATGCTTTTGAATTTTGACGGTACACATGCTTTCAAATAGAGTCTTATCTCTGAATTAGAGTAAACTGTCAAGACTTAAAACTTACTCATTGTGCCTTTCACTATGGGGCTTGCAACTGTCACCTTTGTCTTGAGCGGTTAAAAGATAGAACAGTCTAGTCAAGCGCCATGTCTCTTATTCTTGATCAGCTATAGCTCTGGAGTTTTTGCAGATTTTCAAATAAAACTCAGAGATTCCTTGTATGACTCTCTCAGGTCTCTCATTTGTGGTATTTCTGGATCCTCACCAAGGCAGTAATGGTGTTTGCCTTCTCTCGAAGCAAAGTATGTAGTATTTGTGGTATAAGGCAGAGTGACATTGCCTTCTCTCTCAACCTATCCTAATAAGGTTTTTGATATCTGGAGCTCATAGGTGGGAGATAAGGTATACATACTTACAAGACATTTATTGCATAGTCAAACCATGGATCCAGAGAAACAAGTCAATAAGTCAAATCAAGATGTGCATGTGTGGTGAATGAATGGTGTATGGTGATAATGGTGATAATGGTGATAATGGTGGAGAGTGTCTAATTCTACTTTTGCTCTTTTTGAGGGGATACATACCTTTCTTGCTTTTGGCGCTCTTGAGGAGGATGAGATGCTCTATATTTTTATTTATTATTTTTTTTTCTTTCCTCTCAGGTGGGTATCTTGTACCCCTAATTCTACTGTCGGACACTTGTCCATTTTTACCTCTCTTCTCACACTTTTTCACTTTTTTTTTCATCGAGGTTCCGAGCACTTGCTCCTTTTTATTTCCTCGTAATATTTTTCTTTTCGAGGTTCCGGGCACTTGCCCCTTTTTATTTCCTCGGATAGAGCACTCATCTCCTTAGAACAATTTAGCAAGTGGTAGTAACCAAAATAACTTGAGCATTTATTTCACAGGGAATAACAGGAAATAGGAAAAATGTTTTTGGCTATTCTCTCCCGGGTTAGGAGTAGAATAATTTTGTGTGGATCTGGAGATGGGAATGGATGTATGTGGATGCGTACTTCCGGAGTAGAAGCAGCATATATGAGTGAACGTGCAAGTGAATCTTGATTTAACCACATGACAAGCTCCTAAGGGTCTACACAGCTTGACTACACTCAATGCTCATAAGTAGTAAAAAGTAAATGTATAGCTTAAAGTCTAGCAAGCATGTATGTATGGCCGTGGTAGGAATTTAAACTCTCATCATAAAGGAACTCATCATGTAGCATTTTAAAGATTTTCAAAGATAAAATTCTCCAGAATTCTAGCATCTCTAGGAATAGATAAACAGCAGCTCAACCTTCCCATATCATATCCGTTAACAACTTAGACTTTAGATCAAGTTCTCTTCCCACAAGTTCAGGTTTAGAGTAAGCTTTTAAATAATAACAGTTATGTCTAAACTAGAGAGAGAACTTCTAATTGAAATTAGGCAGAGCAACTATTCATCATATCCATGCTAGAGTTTTATTATCTAGATTCATTTTAGCATAGCCACTTTATTTATTTATTAAACACACTAAGCAAAAGATATAGATATATATATATATAAGCACAAAATCTTTATTTGGTTTTTCATCGTTTTATTTTAATATAGTATAAGTATAAATATAAAGATAGATATAGAAATACTTAGCGAGATAACGGGGGTGCTCTCCCCCAAGCTGGATCTTGACGTAGTTTCTCTTGATGTAGCTAGCAGATAGCGGAGGTGTATTTGAAAGTCGGCAGCACCCTGACAGCGATTAGAATGTCCTCCGTCTGCCAGTCCTCTTGGATTCTGTGAAGCTCAAATAGACAACAAAGCTTGTGGAACTGATTAAGTGTTAGCATAAATATCTAGCCTTTATCATGTTGAGCCTCCTTGATTATTTTTATGTTTTCATTTTATAAAGCAGAAGAAAATATTTATTTATTTTTTTATGCCACCACAGTGAATGTACTTATGGGTTTTATGCCACTCGTATACTCACATGGGGCTTCTAGAGTTTTTTTTAACATTTTTATTTTCTTTCTAAGATAACATGAATATGATTAACTAAACAAACTATTAAGTAAATATCTGAGAAGGGAAATGGATAACTACCAAGTTACCTCTTGGCAAGGCGTCCGGCATTTTTAAGTCCTCCGAACGGGACTCTATGTGTACTCAGTTGTCTTGGGAGTCAGTGGATGGCGTAGTCGGTGGTTCCGGCAGCGCCTCCTCCTCGTGTTCAACTGTCTTTTCTTTCCACACTTGTCTTGGTGCTTCGGTCTCTTCAAGACAGTGCTGATTGAGTGGTATGTCCTCAGATCTTACCACTTCTCCTTCGTAGTCTGCCCATCCATCCTTGATGACCGGTTGCTCCTGGTTGCGGTTCCGCCTCCTTCTCCTTGTCCTGACCTGCTTAGATTCTTCAAATACGTAGTTGGGGTCAGTAAAGTAAAGGCGTACCTTCTCAGAGGGGAAGTGCATGTGGACTTCTCCAGTTCCAATGTAGATGATTGCTTTGACAGTACTGAGGAACGGTCTTCCAAGGATGATAGGTGGATCATACTCGTCTTCTCCCATGTCAACAACCTGAAAGTCTGTATGGACAAAATGATCGTCTATCTTGACAGGGACGTCAGTTACTGTACCTTCAACCTGTCGGAATGTCTGATCTGCCATCTGGAGACGAATGTATGTCGGCTTCAAGGGCATGGTTCCGAACAGCAGTTCATAGGTGACCTTGGCCATTATGTTGACGCCCGACCCAGTGTCGCATAGTGTCTTGTAGAAGTTGTACCCATTAATGGAGCAATAAATGCTTGGCATACCTGGGTCGTCCTTCTTGTCCAAGAATGGTGACTTGAGTTGGCGATCTTGACCTTTGTGCACGACAGTGACCATCTTGACTGATTCGGTCCACACTTGCTTTTTGCTCTTGTTCCTCTTGTTGGTCCTCCTTGGTTCATATTGGGGTTGCTCTAGGATTTGTACGGTCTTGTTCTTGAAGGAAAACATTTCCTTCCTCCCCTTTATGTGGAAACTGATCTTGGCAGCACTAGCATAGATGACAGCTCCCGTGGTGTTCAGGAATGGCCTCCCTAGGATGACGGGAGCCCTCTCGTCAGAACCGGTCTCTATTACTACGAAGTCTGCTGGAGCGTACGAGGAACCAACTCGGACACAGATGTTCTTCAAGATTCCTCTTGGGTAACTTAGTGTCCTATCTGCAAGCTGCAAACACATGGTTGTTTCTAATAATGGTTGTGAAAAGAGTTTTTCGTAGAGTACCCTGGGCATGATGTTGACGCTTGAGCCAAAGTCACAGAGTGCTTCTGGGAAGTCTCGCATGCCGATGGAGATCGGGATGACGGGGCGTCCTGGGTCGCCTCTCTTGACTGGCAGAAGTTCAGTACTTACCTCAATGATGGGGTTACTCCAGTAATCTCCTGCATCAAATATGTCTACAAGATTTGCAGATTCTAATGCATCCGGTTGTGATGGTATACCGGGGTTAGTAGCAGGAACAGCAGCAGCTATTTGATTCAATTGAGATTCAATCATTTTATTAAAGCTAATTTGATTCTTGATGGCAGTAGAAAAATTATCCATTCTATTATTTATATTTTCTAGAATTTTATCATTAGATGCCAATTTCTTAGACATGTTATCCATTAGCTTTCCTTGATTAGACACTAACTCTCTTAAAGGTGGATAATTATTATTACTGAAAGAATTGTTACCTTGGTAATTACCTGAGTAGTTAGGCCTTTGTTGATTCCAACCTTGATTCTGCTGAGGACGGTTGTAGTAGTTATTGTTGTTGTTGTTGATGTAGTTCACGTCCTCTAGCAACTCGGGACAGTGATTGCCCGAATGTCCAACACCTCCACACTCCTCACAAGTCATGTGGGAGTCGTAGACGTGCATTACTTCCTTCTTCTCTCCAGCTCGGTCATCGAGCTTCTTCATGAGTAGGTCTAGCTTGGCAGACAGCATGTCTACCTCCTTGAGCTGATGCATACCTCCACCTCTCTTGCGGGTCTGAGTTCTCTCTTCATTCCAACCTTGGTTGGACGCCATCTTCTCCACAAGAGCTGTGGCTTGTGGTATGGTGAGTGATAGGAATGCTCCTCCAGCTGCAGCATCCATGGTCTCACGGGCACTATTGACGAGCCCATGATAGAATGTCTGCATCAGCAACCAGCTCTCCATTCCATGATGGGGACATTCTAGGATGTAGTCTTGAAAGCGCTCCCATGCTTCTGGAACGGATTCATCGTGCTGTTGCTGAAAGCTTGTAATCTTCCCACGGAGAGCATTTGTCTTGCCCATGGGAAAGAACTTGGCTAGAAAGTTCGTGGAGCAGAGTGCCCACGTAGTATTCTTCTCCTTTGTAGCGTAGAACCACTGCTTCGCTCTCCCCAACAGTGAGAATGGGAAAAGGCGAAGTAGTATGGCGTCTCTAGGAACATCAGCCATGGTGAAAGTGCTGCAGATCTCCAGGAAGTGTTGAAGATGAGCACTAGCATCCTCGTGCGGCTTCCCACAGAACTGGTTAGCTTGCACCATGTTGATGAGCCCAGGCTTGAGCTCGAAGTTGCGGTCGATCTCCACAGCAGGTCCAGTGCGGATGTTGTCCGTAGTGGGAGCTGAGAACTCGCGGATCGACTTGTTCGCCATAGCTTCGAATTCAGCTGACAAGTTCCGGACGAAACTTCGGCGGTCTTCTGATTTGGATGAAGTTTTGCGCTGAAGTGTTGACGATTTGAGCTTGGCTCTTGTTCTTCTGAATAAGGCTTCGGGGTCGTCAACAAAGTTGTCTTGAAGATGTCTTCTATTCATACATCATCCTGAAATAAAATAAAAAATGGAAAATGCAGGGGTAAAACTGTACGAGAGAATTGATAAGCTCGAATATATTAGTGATGCGAATGATGTCTCAAAGTTCTTTATTCATTCCAACTTAGAAATCAACCTTCCCCGGCAACGGCGCCAAAAATGCTTGTTGGGCATTCTTAACGTCATTACCAAAAGTAGACTTAATTCTCTAATTCTGATAACGGCGCCAAAAAATGCCAAACCTATCCCTCATGCCACTTAAGCCAAGTTGTCATCCCTAGCATGACATGAGAGACGCGGCATTGAAATATGCAATTGCTCATCAAGATAAATAAATAAAGGGAATCTGCAAGCGCACAGATTAATACCGATGCAGCATTTTAACCGGGAAGTATTCCAGGTATCGTTATTTATATTTTTACCACTGGGAAGGGATTCTAAGCATCGTAGTTGATCGTGGAATGAGAATATAGAACTGAGTATCTATCATTGCATGTATAATATAGAGCATCTATCTATCTCATCATACAGGGATAAATGTCACATAGAATATAGATAAATATGAATAGTGACAAGGATAATTAATCTGATCAGCATAACTAGCCACATATAATAATGATAAGCACCTCAACAGATATTCTAGCAAGTCATTAGCATGGAATTAGGATGAACTACAAAGATATTCCCTAAGTAATTATTAACTATAAAGTCTAGCATTATCATAGTTAGTGCAATTATACTTGGCAATCATAGCGAGAAAAGACTACACCCATGCATAGTGAATATTAGCAAGGAAGATGAAGAACATAGCAATCACTCCCCTATAATAATGTTGCTCTGCCTGCCCTATACACGAGAGGGGGACTATATAAGAATCAACGAAGCTGTCACTATCGCGAACTACCCACCGATCCGGCATATAGGGTGCAATCGCAGATAAAGACGGTATAGACACCACGTCTACACAATATTTATCATTCACCCACTGCGCACATGGATAAACGCTATACGATCCTAGGCATGTATATAATTCCAATCTAACTATGCCAAGCATATAACTATGATAAACTAAGAACAATATAATTGCTAATATAATCAAGTAGAGCAAAGTCATATTCAATATATTGAAATAGAACAAAGTAGTATTCATAATATTGAAGAACAATGATGAACAATTGAAGAACAAGAGAGGAATTACCAGGAATCCTCTTGACAGATCCGGGAACCAATCGAAGATTGACTCCTTCTAGTTCTAATCCTATGTAGCTATGCTAAAACTAGAGATCTAGTTGATGTGGTGGCTCTAGGGCTTGATCAGAGACTCTCTCCTCCTGATGACTGAATTAGGAACTGAATAATGAGACAGAGGTGCCTGCTCCAGGGTCCAGGGCCTTGCTTATATAGTCTTTTCGGGTGAATCTGGGCCGTTGGATCAAACCGACATTGAACGGACGGTTTTCCTTAATCCTTTAGGTCGGTGGAGCATAATCCTCGAGGCGGAGCCTGATTGGCTGAGGGGGCAGGGCGGGCGCCCAAGGGACTAGGGCGGGCGCCCTGGTCCCGGGCCCGTTCGGCCTCCCGCTCGTTCCCGTGGCTTCTGGACTCTTCCACATTAAGGAAAATTGGGGGTTACGTTAATTATCCGTCATTAACCCGACATGTGGGCCTTTCCTTCATATTTCCTGATAACCCCCTGCAGAAATAGATAAACAGCAAAACTCGTGGAATTCTGTCAGATAAAACCCTAAGTCTGGGTGTTGGTTTCATTTAGATCCTTTTCTCTATTTATTTGATAGATATAATTGATACTTAAGGACCGTCAACACCACGCCCGCACAACTGGTAGCGTTGCCTCGACGCAACCACACCGATTGCCGCCACCGCTCTGCTTGTCCTTTTCATGGACTCCGCCCCCGATTTTGTGGCCCAAACCGGGAAACCAGCCTTCACGACCAACCCTAGTTTTGAGGCCCAAACCGGGAAACTAGCCATCCATCGCCTGAGTTTTGTGGCCCAAACTCAGAAACCTGCCAGCACCCAGGTTTTGAGGCTCAAACCTGGAAACCGTCCTCAGCCCAAGTTTTGTGGCCCAAACTCGGAAACCATGAGTGCCCAGGTTGAGGCCCAAACCTGGAAACCATCCACTCGGTGGTTTTTCTGTGGCTCAACCACCAAACCGTGCCGAAGAGGGGATGCACCACCCGTGCACCCCGTCCACATGCAAGTCTTCGCTCGTCGCTGTCCCAGGCTGTCAGCCACCACAGCTGATCCTCAGTTCACCGGTCCCTCAGTCCAAGCCTCACGTCTGCCCTTCACCTCTCCCGGTCCATCGACACGGCGCGTCTCTACTTGACCTTCACCTTGCCTTTGATCACTGTATTCGTGCTCGACACCTGCACAACACAAGCCAAAGAACATTCACATCATCCCAGTTGACAATCACTCATCACTCAAGACTCGGCATACACCCATGTATCCGCAATCTCCCCCTTGATGAGTGCATTGTCAACTACCAACACAAATCATAATGAAGTAGAAGAAGGAAGAAGAAGGAGAAGTAGAGAGCTCGTCCAAATGACCCAAAAGCATAGCAAAGCCAGAAGAAGGTCAAGTGAAAGAGCAAAACAACTTGGTTCCCAAAGACATGGGCAACGGCTCGACGCAACCAAGCAAAGCAAAGCTAGCCCTCAAGAAGAGGTAGAACAGGCTCAACGCCGCTAGCGAGAAAACTCGATACCAAATGAATAACCAACTAAAATGGTGTCAACTGAGATGCAAGAGAGCTCAATATCAAGTGAGGCTAAATCAACTGAACACTCATCGAAAAGCAACAACTGCTAGTCCCTCAAGACAGAGGCACAGAGGCTCCACACAACTAGCAGAAAAGCTCCGAACCAATTGGAAAATTCAAAATCCTCAAAATCCGAGCCAACTCATCCTCAAAATCTGAGCCAACTCAAAACTCCCCCTTCAATAGTGCACACAACTGAACAAGATTTGTCACATTTCTTCCCCTTACTTGATAATGCACTATCAAGAATCTCCCCTTCAAATGCATATGAGTCAAAAATGCAAGTAAGTAGCTTCAAGAATATAGTCGATAGAATGAAAGGATGCTCGATAAAGTGCTGATCCGATGACTCAAACATGCACAGGAGGCTAGCAAAGGCTCAAACTGATCACCAAATACAACATATGAACATTGGAGCAAAGCGAGCAGTTTTTAGCCAAAAAGATATTCACCATCAAAATAGCACTAAACATGTATAGACAGGAAGTCAAACAAGTGCTCAACATGTATACAAGGTGAACTACCCCTAGCAAAGTTCAATCATCATGCTGCAGAATGAAACATATACTTGTGTTTTCAGATTTAATCAGAGTTGCAGCGGTGAAAATACACAAGTTCAGAAATCAGCATATGATTGCGAGAGGTTGAAAGCTTATCAAGGCCTAACTTTTCAACCGTGCGAAGCCTATGCAGAAGCAATCAGAAGATTAAGGCAACGGTTTCGGTCTTACACTTACACGACTCAAGTTTAACTCAAAGTCCAATGAGAAACAGTCCCGAAACCGTGATGTGCTGACAAGCAATCCCATCTCGATCTTTCCAATTCATTTAGACTTGGTTCGAATTTCAAACAGTTTATGAACATAACAAGCAAGTGAATGACTCAGAACTAGAGACATAGCAACCTAGCATATATGAAAAGCACGAGTGAATTCAACACGTCCTACACATGCTAGTTGCATATCTCAATGGTGAACAATTTCAATTTTTATGTTCATTAAGCAAGTTCACCATTTACAAAATAGCTCAGCTCACAACATATATCAGTGATCAGAAAGAGCATAAGCTACAAGCATCATCATATAGCATCGGAGCAAAACTAGATAGAGCATAATCACATTCTAAGGATTATATACATGAAGCTTGAAAATGCAAAGATGCATGATGAAATGCACAAACGAAAAGAGAAGAGTCAGTCTATGATACACAAGAACCAAAATGTTCCCCCCAACTAAAAGGGGAAACACACACCAAGCTCACCTCTCAACCCAGCAAAGGTTGATTGGTCCAAAGGCTTGGTAAAAATATCTGCCAACTGATGATGAGTATCGACATGGTGAGGGTCGATATCACCCTTCTCATAATGGTCTCGCAGAAAGTGAAAGCGCACATCAATGTGTTTGGTCTTAGAGTGCAGCACGGGGTTCTTAGCAACGCTAATAGGACTCGTGCTGTCACAAAGCAAAGGAACACGAGAAAAGCTCAGATCAAAATCACGCAAAGTGGCCATCATCCAAAGCAATTGAGAACAACAGCTAGCCGCAGCAACATACTTAGCCTTTGTGGTAGACTGGGCGACGCTAGACTGCTTGCGAGAAGACCAAGATACAAGAGAAGAACAAATAAACTGACAAGTCCCAGAAGTGGACTTGCGATCAAGTCGGCAACCAGCAAAATCGACATCAGAATAACCGCAAAGGGAGAGAGTGGAGGAAGCAGAATACCAAATCCCAAACTCTGGAGTGAAGCATAAGTACCTCATAATGCGCTTGCCCGCCTGACGGTGAGAGGTGCGCGGCGACGACTGAAATCGCGCGCAAAGACACACAACAAACTGGAAGTTCGGGCGTGTTGCCATCAGGTACAGCAGCGACCCGATCATACTCTGGTACTCCTTTTGGTCCACAGCTTCGCCATCCTTGTCCGCATCCAGGGCCGTCGTGGTCGACATGGGTGTTGGAAGAGGCTTGACCTCACCCATATCGAACATCTTCAATACATCCTTGGTGTACTTGCCCTGGTGCACAAACGTCCCCTCTCGGGATTGCTTGATTTGCAACCCGAGGAAAAACGTCAACTCGCCCATCATGCTCATCTCAAATTCTCTGCTCATAAGATCTGCAAACTTGGCAACCAAAGCGTGAGACGAACCACCGAAAATGATATCATCCACGTAAATCTGGACCAAGAGAGTGTCATTGCCTTGTTTGAGGAGAAAAAGCGTTTTATCCACACATCCCATTTTAAAACCCTTAGCAAGCAAAAAGGTCTTCAACCTATCATACCAGGCTCTAGGGGGTTGTTTGAAACCATACCAAGCTTTGTGAAGTTTAAAAACATGGTTTGGAAACTTGGGATTTTCAAAACTGGGGGGGGGGGGATTGTTTCACATACACCTCTTCTTTTATGTAGCCGTTTAAGAAGGCACTCTTGACATCCATTTGAAAAAGTATAAACCCTTTGGATGCAGCAAAAGCCAAGAGTATCCTAATTGCCTCCAAATGAGCTACAGGAGCAAAAGTCTCCTCATAGTCTATTCCCTCCTTCTGACTATACCCCTGGGCTACAAGTCTGGCCTTGTTTCTCAAAATGTGGCCATCCTCTCCTTGTTTGTTTTTGAAAACCCATTTTATACCAATAGGGTGACACTCAGGAGGAGGTGGAACCAAAACCCAAACCCAATTTATTTCAAAGTTTTCTAACTCCTCATGCATGGCATTTACCCAATCTGGATCAGATAAAGCGTGTCCAACATCTCGGGGTTCAAAATCAGCAACAAATGCAGAATGAGCAAAGTGAGAGATTTGTTGTGACCTTGACCGAGTGACACGTTCGCCGATGCTGCCGATCATCTGTTGAGGCGGGTGTTGACGCTGAATGTGTCGTGGCGCCTCCCGACCTGAAGAAAACTCCCCCTCAATAGCAGTTGGTGCCTCCTTGGGTACAAAAGGTACCGCTCGAGGTGGCGGATCCCACGGCCCCCAAGTCATCGAAGAAGGATCGAGGCCGTGAGTCGACGTAGTAGTGGCCGCTCTTTGCGGCACTGCAGGTGGAGGTGGTGCTGGGTCGTCCATCCCTTTAGCAATCTCGTCCTCATCATCAAAAGAGGCTCACCAACCTCATGATCACCTGCACGCTCAAATCTAGAAGAGGGACAAACCATGGTCTCGTCGAAGGTGACATCAGATGTCTCCATAACTCGGTTAGTATCAAGGTTAAGTACACGATATGCTCGAGTGTGAGTGCCATAACCCAAAAAATACACTATCAGAAGAACGAGACTCAAACTTGTCCAAGTTGCCTTTCTTAAGTATAAAACAGTGGCAACCAAAAACTCTAAAATAACTCACTTTGGGATGTCTTCCAAAATGCAACTCATAAGAAGTCTTTTTCAAGAAGACTCGGAGAAAAATGTGATTGGAAATATAGCATGCAGTGTTCATAGCTTCAGCCCAATATCGCCTAGGAGTCCTATGCTCATCGAGCATCGTCCTGGCCATTTCTACAAGGGTCCGATTCTTCCTCTCTACAACACCATTTTGTTGTGGTGTGTAGGGGGAAGAAAACTGATGCTCCAAACCCAAAGAGTTACAAAACTTCTCAAAATCCAAATTTTTGAATTCGGAACCATTATCACTATAGATTGCTCACATCGAGTTCAAAGGGAACTCGTTCTGAAGAAGCAAAATTAGATTGCGAGCAAAAGAGAAAGTCTCGGTTTTCTCAGCTATAAAGAAAACCCACGAATATCTCGAAAAATCGTCAACAACAACCAACACATACCACTTCCTCCCAACCGAGCTCACCCGAGTCGGACCAACAAGGTCCATGTGTAAAAGCTCTCCAGGGCGCTTAGTCATGACCTGAGTCACTGGATGGTGGGGAGCGGCAACCATCTTCCCATGTCTACAAGAATGGCAAACAAGATCCTTCTCCATGCACAACTTGGGCAATCCTCGGATTAAGTCCAGTGAGCTAAGACTTGCAAGCAAGTCGAAGCTCAGGTGACCAAGTCTCCTATGCCACTTCCAAAGATCAGAGGAGGAAGGTCCAGCCAAAAGACAACGAGAAATCCCAAACGACTCCGAGAAATTCGCACGAAAGACATTCCCAAAGGGCGAAATCATACATACAAGATTGCCCTGAGGATCTAAAATACCACTGAGATTCGGCTTAAAACAAATCTCATAGTCATCATCGAAAAGTTGCGAAACAGAAAGAAGGTTAAAATGCAAGTTAGAAACAAGAGCAACATCACGCAACACAAAGTGCTCATTAACTCGCACCGACCCACGAGTGTTGACACTGGTTATCTATCATAATTAAGAGATAAATAAATATGAAAAGGGCAAGAATTTGATCACCAACAAAGGTTTAGGGTTTGAACTGACAATATTCCATGAGTTTTGGTGAGTTATGATTCTACAGGGACTAAACGAAGAAATCAGCATCGATAGCTTCCCATAGAAGGAAACCGTCGGGAGATAACGCAACCGCCACGTCGGGATACTTCTAGAAGACTCCAGAGAACACATAGACACACCACGAGAAAGGGCACCGCGGTCCACCTCCAGGTGGGACCGACCGGTCCCCTGGACCCACCGATCGGTCCTCCCCTGGGCCCACTGGATTCCGTCCTCTGCAAGCTATCTCCACCGACCTTTAGGATGCATCTCGGCCGTACCTTGAGTCGGTTTGATCCAAGGGCCACGGTTCATCGCCTCAGCCTATATAAACAGCCCCTGACCCCCCTCTTCAGCAATCAATCAGGGTTTGATCATTAGACATCATCAATCAGAGCTTCAGAAGGAGATCAATTGGAAGCCCTAAAACTACATCTACCTAGATTAGTAGATAGAATAGGATTAGAGGAGGCAAGCTTCGCTTGGATTCCTGATCTAGTCACGAGAAGGCTCAGTAAACCCAAGATCTTCTCTCTTGTATTAACATTATGAATCTATTTCATAATTGCTCTTCTAGTTCATCATTGATCTTCATTGTTTATGTTCTAGTTCATTGTATAGTTCATGTTCATCGTCTAGTTCATCTTCTAGTTCATAATCTTGTTCTAGTTCATGTTCTAGTTCGTACTTTAGTTCTTCTCGATGATCTAATTCACCTTATTGTTCATCATCGTGTTCTAGATAGAAATACAATTGATATGATTAAGACATCAATGATTATATTCTTAGTTATATTGCTTATAGTCTGCTTTGATTATATATTTGGCATAGATATTTCATCTTTATGTTTATACTCATGTTCGTATAGCGCTCATCTTAAAGTACAATGGGTGGGTGATAGATGCTGTGTAGGCATGGTGCCTATACATTATTTATCTGCGAATGCGTCCTATGTTCCGGATAGAGTGGTAGATCGTGGGTGTGACAGACCTGTTGAGTCCTATGTATTCCACCTCCCGAATATAGTGTTCAGTATGGCTCAGTTAACTCATGGTTTAAGGGTTACTTTGTTTGACACCTTTACTATGGAGTTGCCTCTTGATTATAAATATGATGTGACCTAGCCAATGATTGCCAAATATAATTGCACTAATCAATGTATGCTATGACTTGTAATTAGAATAACTTAGGAATGTTTCTTATTAATACCTGTTCTAATCATCACTTGCTAGGTAGTACTGTTCTAAGTTTATCCTTGATTGATCTGATCTCTATTATCATTCATCATTATCATTTACTCTGTAACCTGATTCCTGTCTGAAGTAATTAGTGTGTTATCAGTCTTATTACAAGTGTGTCTCATATTAAATGCTGTTAAGTCCTTACATTTCCATCATATCTTGAATTGATTAGTCTCTAGGCTAAATATAAATAACGATACCTGAGACTAGCTTGGGTGAAATGCTTCTACAACGGGTATATTTATCTGTGCGCTTGCGGGTAAATATCTATCTTTAAATCCAGTGCCCTGATATATTTACATTGCTAGCTTCATGTTGGAGATGACAACTTGATGTTAAGTGGAGTTAGTAGTGTCCCGTACACTCTTTAGTGCTTTCACTAGTTTATTATTTTATGTGGCTCTCTTCTTAGAGTGATTCCATTAAGGAGTGTCAACAAGCATTTCTAGCGCCATTGCCGGGGACCACATCAATTCAATTAGGGATGGTATCTAGGGTTTTCATTAAAATCTTTATAAACACTGATAGGACATTGCATTAGCAGCATTTAGAACGGTAGCTAGAACATATCATTTTACTTACACACATGTGATAATGCACTGATTATTTACTTTCACTCAAACAGGCTTACCCTGGCTTTGTTTATCTTTTGTATCTTATGCAGGGTGATGTATGACTAGTTTCCAACTTCTGAACAGCTACATTGAGGATCCCGAAGCTTTACTAAGGAAAACAAGACGCAAACTCAAGAGACCCTCAGCACCACTTCCAGAAGTTAGCCAGATAAGAAGAAGCTTAACACCAGTGTTGGACACCATGGCCGACAAGACACTCCGCGAGTTCTCTGCACCAACCACTGCGAACATCAGGACTGGACCAACAGTCAATGTGGCAGACAACGGATTTGAACTCAAGCCAGCTTTGATCAATATGGTACAAGCTAATCAGTTTTGCGGAAAGGCACATGAAGATGCAAGCGCTCATCTCCAAAACTTTCTAGAGATTTGTAGCACTTTCACCATCAAGGGAGTCGAAAGGGACGCCATTCTACTTCGCTTGTTCCCATTCTCACTCTTGGGAAAAGCAAAACAATGGTTCTACGCCAACAAAGATAAAAACACCTCGTGGGCGATCTGTTCAACTGCCTTTCTAGCAAAATTCTTTCCAGTGGGCAAAACGAATGCCCTCCGTGCCAAGATTTCAACTTTCCAGCAACAACATGAAGAATCAATCCCAGAAGCTTGGGAACGCTTTCAAGACTACATATCAGAATGTCCTCACCATGGGATGGAGAATTGGCTACTCATGCAGACCTTCTACCACGGGCTCACTTCAAGTACCCGTGAGAATGTGGATGCCGCTGCTGGAGGATCATTCTTATAACTCACAATCAACAATGCAACTACACTCATAGAGAAGATGGCCTCTAACCAAGGATGGAATGAGGAACGCTCTCAACCACGCAAGAGGGGAGGAATACATCAACTAAAGGAAGTAGACATGTTGTCTACCAAAATTGACCTACTCATGAAGAAGTTCGATGAACACACTCCCAAGAGAGAATACATCAAGCAAATCTATGAATCTCGCATGACATGTGAAGAGTGTGGAGGCACTGGTCATTCAGGGAGCAACTGTCCTGAGATTCAAGAGGATTCAAAGTACATCAACAACAACACCAACTATCGTCCTCAACAAACTCAAGGATGGAACTAGCAATCAAGGCCTAATTACTCAGGTAACTACTCAAGTAACTACCAAGGTAATACTTTTAATCAACCACCTTTGAGAGAGATGATATCCAATCAAAACAAAATTATTGATAATATGTCTAAGAAGATAGCTTCCAATGATAAACTGCTTGAAAATATTAATACTAGAATGGATAGCTTTACTTCTGCTATAAAGAATCAACATAGCTTTAATAAAATGATAGAATCTCAGTTATCTCAGTTAGCAGCTTCAGTCCCTATGGCTGAAAAAGGTAAGATTCTAGGAAGTCCGAAAGAACTAGAAACTGCAAATCTTGTAGACATCTTTGATGCAGGACACCTCATACCTAGACCTTCAAGGGAATGGATGGATGACTCCATTGCCCCAAAGAAAGGAGATCCAGGAAGACCTGTGATTCCAATTCATATTGGACCTCACAGTTTTGAAGAAGCAGTCTATGACCTTGGAGCAAGCGTCAACATTATGCCAAAGGTAATATACGAACAAATACATGGTGCACCACTATTATATACAAGTATGTGTTTGCAGCTTGCAGATCAGACACTGTGCTACCCATTGGGAATTCTTGAAGATATCGGTATACGAGTGGGACGCTCGTATGTGTGTGCAGACTTTATGATCGTTGAAACAAGTGGAGACAAAAGAGCACCCATCATTCTTGGACGCCCGTTCCTAAGCTCAACGAAAGCCATCATCTACGCAGACAGCGCCAAGATCTGTTTCACAATCACAGGCAACAAAGAAAGATTCAGTTTCAAGAGACGTACACTCACTACCAAAGTCCACCCTCAGATGCCCTACGAAGACGCAAACATTATATCATCAAAGAAGAAGAATAGGAACAGAAGGAGGAAGAACAAGGCTACACAACCACATCAAGACACAGTATGGATGGTCAACTCTGTCCAAACAGAACATGACCACCTTCTTGCATCACCATACCTCGCCAAGAGAGATGACCCAGGCATACCCAACATCGATTGCAAGATCGAAGGAAGTACATTCCACAAGACGTTCTGCGACATCGGCTCAAGTGTCAATATAATGTCTAAGGTAACATATGTGCACTTATATAAAAATAGACCTATGTATTCGACATATTTGCAGCTACAGATGGCAGACCAAACTTATCGATTTCCGGAGGGAATAGTAAAGGATGTGATGATCCAAATTAAAGACCACTATGTTCCCACCGACTTCTTAGTACTAGACATGGGAAAGGAAAACGACATTCACATCATCCTAGGAAGACCCTTCCTCAACACCACTGGCGCCATCATCTACATGAGATCTGGAGAGATCCACTTCCAGTTCTTCAGAGAGAAGGTACGTTGTTACTTCAATAGTTATACCACTAATGTACAGGAAAAGAAGAACCACTCAAGGAGGAGACGCCGCACATCCCAACACAACAAGAATCGACAAATCAAGGATGGATGGGTTGACTATGAAAGAGAAGTTACCAGAAGTAAAGATGTCTCATTAGAGGAAACGAAGGACGAAGAAGTAAAGGAGACAAGACCACCAGTCAAACAAGTGTGGAAAAAGAAAGAGAGTTCTACTGACGTGCAATCATCGAGGTCCTCCTCAGGATCTGTTGATGCACCCAAGGAAGAATAAAGAGCGTACAAGGAGTCTTGTTCGATAGACTATAAACATCGAATCCTCGCCGGAAGGTAACTCGGTAGTTATCCATAATCATTAGCATTAACTTCATCATTGCATAATTTTAGCATGATCATTTTTTCTATTAGTATCATATTTACTTCCTAGCAATTATATCTGCATTAGAAAACAGAATAAAAATATGGAAGCTCTAAGCCCCATGAGAGTAGTATACTTTCTGTGGAATCATAAAACTAAAAAATATACATTTGCATAATTACTTCTGCAATGCATACGTAAAAAATATATAAAATCCAAAAAGAGATACTATGTAACTCTGCTGAAACTCTGCTTAGTGGAAAGGAAGAACATAAATAATCTGAAGAGCTTTCAGACAACTAGACAAATGGAGGAATATTTATTATTAACGCTTAATCAAGTTCCACTAGTTGTGTTGTCTATCTTTGAATTCGGCAGGAAGAGAAGAAGAGAAGGACTCAAACCAATAACGGTCTACTCGACTTCTAGAGAAAAAGACTACGTCAAGATCCAGCTTGCGGGAGAGCACCCTCAGTTATCACGATAAGTATCACGGCTTTTTATCTATTACTATTAGTTTGGTTTAGTTAGATCAGGTCAATAAATATAGAAACCCCTAAAAAGATGAATAACTATTACAAAACCACATAAAGATATTATATAATGAATAAATGTCTATGTTGATAAAAACTTAATTTTGCTAATGATAAAAACGATGAACAATTGCTCTGTCTTCTTTTAAGTACCTAGTGTTTAAACTTAAATTTTCTTGAGTTTTAGACAAAGTTGTTTTGAATAAACTCTAAACCTAAAACCTATGGTTGGCAAATGCTTGATCTAAAGTCCAGATAATTGTGAGATATGATATAAAAAGGTTTGAGCTGCTGTTTATCTAATTCCTAGAGATACTAGAGTTATGGAGATTTACACTTTAAAAAAATTAAATACATGATGAGATCCTGTATGACATAACATGAATTCCTACCCAGAGCCATTAATATGATTTCAAGATAAGGCTACCTACTTTGTTCTAAGTTTTTAGTTATGGTCGAGAAATTTATCATGCTCTAGAGATCAAGAATGTTTTATTAAAAGATTCACTCTTCCGAAGTAGTATTGTGTTAGAGGCATGGGCTATGCAAAAGTATAAAAGGAGGAAATAAAAAGGGACAAGTGTCCGACTACCTCAAAGAATGAAAGAAAAAGAGTTATGATAAAAGTATGAGAAAAAGAATGATAGCCCATGGTCCCTCTAATTACAATATGCTAGCAAGAGATGACAAATTTCAAATGTTCTAAGATCTTGATCTATGAGTATGACATCTTTCTTCCTAAACTTTGAACTTTGACTTGGTAAGATATGCTTTTCACTCCTAAAGCTCCAGATATATATCCATAGAAAGAAGGAAAATGCATAAGTGAGGAATCATAAAATATAAAAGAGCGATTTGAGAGTGTCATACAGTGGAATCTCTGATTTTTTATTTTGAAAATATATTCAAACTCCAGAATGAAGGTTGATCAAAGAGTTAGAGATACAGTGCTTAACTTGATTGTTCTATCTTTCAATTGTTTAAAGACCCAGGTAAAGGCAAAAGCTCCATAGTTAAAGGTAATGCGAGAAAGTCAGAATAGTTAACTCTAAGCCAAGGGAAGATTTTTTTGTTTGAACATATATACCTTTGAAGTGTAAAGGCATAGTAGCAGTTCCTGATTCATCATGAATGTTTGCTAAGGGACTAGCAAAAGGTAAGCTTGGGGGAATTGTTGACACTGGTTATCTATCATAATTAAGAGATAAATAAATATGAAAAGGGCAAGAATTTGATCACCAACAAAGGTTTAGGGTTTCAACTGACAATATTCCACGAGTTTTGGTGGGTTATGATTCTGCAGGGACTAAACCAGGAAATCGGCACCGATAGCTTCCCATAGAAGGAAACCGTTGGGAGATAACGCAACCGCCACGTCGGGATACTTCTAGAAGACTCCAGAGAACACATAGACACACCACGGGAAAGGGCAGCGTGGTCCACCTCCAGGTGGAACCGATCGGTCCCCTGGACCCACAGGTCGGTCCTCCCCTGGGCCCGCTGGGTTCCGTCCTCTGCAAGCTATCTCCACCGAGCTTTAGGATGCATCTCGGTCGTACCTTGAGTCGGTTTGATCTAAGGGCCACGGTTCATCTCCTAGGGCTATATAAACAGCCCCTGGCCCCCCTCTTCAGCAATCAATCAGGGTTTGATCATTAGACATCATCAATCAGAGCTTCAGAAGGAGATCAATCGGAAGCCCTAGAACTACATCTGCCTAGATTAGTAGATAGAATAGGATTAGAGGAGGCAAGCTTCGCTTGGATTCCTGATCTAGTCACGAGAAGGCTCGGTAAACCCAATATCTTCTCTCTTGTATTAACATTATGGATCTATTTCATAATTGCTCTTCTAGTTCATCATTGTTCTTCATTGTTTATGTTCTAGTTCATCGTCTAGTTCATGTTCATCGTCTAGTTCATCTTCTAGTTCATAATCTTGTTCTAGTTCGTACTTTAGTTCTTCTCGATGATCTAATTCACCTTATTGTTCATCATCGTGTTCTAGATATCAATACAATTGATATGATTAAGACATCAATGATTATATTCTTAGTTATAATGCTTATAGTCTGCTTTGATTATATATTTGGCATAGATAGTTCATCTTTATGTTTATACTCATGTTCGTATAGCGCTCATCTTAAAGTACAACGGGTGGGTGATAGATGCTGTGTAGGCATGGTGCCTATACATTATTTATCTGCGAATGCATCCTATGTTCCAGATAGAGTGGTAGATCACGGGTGTGACAGACCTGTTGAGTCCTCTGTATTCCACCTCCCGAATATAGTGTTCAGTATGGCTCAGTTAACTCATGGTTTAAGGGTTACTTTGTTTGACACCTTTACTATGGAGTTGCCTCTTGATTATAAATATGATGTGACCTAGCCAATGATTGCCAAATATAATTGCACTAATCAATGTATGCTATGACTTGTAATTAGAATAACTTAGGAATGTTTCTTATTAATACTTGTTCTAATCATCACTTGCTAGGTAGTACTGTTCTAAGTTTATCCTTGATTGATCTGATCTCTGTTATCATTCATCATTATCATTTACTCTGTAACCTGATTCCTGTCTGAAGTAATTAGTGTGTTATCAGTCTTTTTACAAGTGTGTCTCGTATTAAATGCTGTTAAGTCCTTACATTTCCATCATATCTTGAATTGATTAGTCTCTAGGCTAAATATAAATAACGATACCTGAGACTAGCTTGGGTGAAATGCTTCTACAACGGGTATATTTATTTGTGCGCTTGCGGGTAAATATCTTTCTTTAAATCCAGTGCCCTGATATATTTACATTGCTAGCTTCATGTTGGGGATGACACCTTGATGTTAAGTGGAGTTAGTAGTGTCCCGTACACTCTTTAGTGCTTTCACTAGTTTATTATTTTATGTGGCTCTCTTCTTAGATTGATTCCATTAAGGAGTGTCAACAACGAGACAACACTTTTACCTTTGCTATTGTCGCCGAAGGTGATAAACTCCTTTCCGGCGACCAGACTAAGACTGGAGAACCACTTGGCATTTCCGGTCATGTGCCTCGAACAACCGGAATCCACCAACCAAACGTTCTCCAATCGTTTTACCTACATCAATAAAAAGACATAGGGTGAGCATACGGTCCAACACTGGGGTGAGTGAAATGGGAGTTATACCAGTGTCGGCCCGGCTGCTCAAAAGAACGGCTAGTAGAAAAACCATTCCTAGTGCGCCTACGGGAAGAGCAATCACCACGTAGAGGAAAACGTGGTCCGCTAAGGGAAGAGCATCCATCGCGATACTCAAAACGCGATGGGGAAAACGCTCAACTACAAAGCCACCGCCACGGGGTCCATAGCCCACAACTGCAGGCTCCCACCGAGCACGTCCTCCTCACGGCCTAGGCCTAGGAACTTGAGGCATTGGACCTCTAGGCCTAGCAGCACACCTCTGAACATTCGGCACATGTACATCATGGAAAGGATGGTACATGTCTGTGTTGTTCATCTCCTTTGCACGACGCTCCTCTCTCTTGTGCCGAAAGCAAAACTCCCTCAAGTGTCCATCTCTCCCACAATGCTCACAATGGTACCTCACCGCTCTCATAGGGGGTTGTTGGTACTCACGGTAGTGGGTATGGATCACTTTGCCTTTCTGTGGCATGAGCTCCTCTTGGATAGGTGGCATGGTGTCTAGTTTGTTCTTGAGGTGGTTTGGTTTGGGAGCCAATGTTGGTTTCTTGGGTGGAGCTCTCGGAGGTACAACAAACACCCCATCCTTTGTGTTTGGCTTGAGAGGCTCTTTGGGTGGAATCTTGGTAAGCTTGGGAGTAGTGGTGGAGTTTGGCTTCTCACACGGGTTCAGACCACTCGACTCTCCAATCTTGCCAAAAGATGAAGCGCACTCAACACCCTGAGCAAATCCTACACCTAGACCTCCAGCAGCACGCTTAAACTAAGCAATCATCATCTCAAGCTGCGGCTCACCACAAGACACCCATGACAAGATGGTCCGAAGGTATGTGTTTTCTTTCTCGGTTTGCATCTTGTCATGCTTCACATTGGCTATCTCCATCTCCAAGCCCTCACACAAAGCGCATCTAAACACACAAGTGCTACCCGAGCTGGCCTTCTCAAGAGACACAATCTTGGCATTCTTCTCTGCCAACTCGGATTGCAAGCCTGCACAAGACTTGCACACACCAAGCACCGAAGATCTAGCTCTAAGCTCATCCACCTCTCCTACCAACATAGCATACTTACTTCTCAAAGTGAGAAGGTCAGTCATGTGTGTGGTGCACATCTCGCACTCACCCTCCACAGAGACAACTACGGTGGACTTGGCAAACTCAAGCTCCTTCACCGTATCCTCCCACTTCTGCCTAAACTCCTTCCGCTCTCTAGCAGCACGCCTGTGACACCCCAGTGTCAAGCACTGCATTAGGAACTACATTTAGCTACTAAAATGCATGAGCAATGCATTGCATCATTTCATGTGCATGAAAGTGCTTTTTGCCTTTGGTTTGTTTATTTGGATTTTGGTTTCTATAAGTCTTGGATGTTTAAGTGGATTTATTTTGACAAATAATTTTATAAAATAGAGAATAGTGAGAATAACACTTTTTGTACTGACACCTTGACCTAGTGCAAAGTGGTTTGATAACTAAAAATGTGAAAACAAAATGATTTATAGTTCAAAAAGTGGCTTTATTGATGTGGAGGTTGAGAAAATGAGTTTCAGAAAAAGTGTCTTATATGAAAGTTGTAGAGAAAACTATTTTGAGCAACTTTTATTTTTGGGTCAAAGCCTAGTTTTGAGTTTTTAAAACTATTTTTGAACGGTCAAAGTTTGAAAAAGTTTTTGAAAAAGAAAAAGGAAAACCTTTTCTTCCCGCACTACCCTTTTGGCCCGTTTGGCCTTTCGGCCCAACCCGCGCTGCACCCCTCCGCGCCGGCCGCGCACCCCCGCGCACGCGCACGCGCGCTCGCCGTGCACGCGCGCCGGTCAGCCCGACACGGCCGCGTCGTACGCCGGCCGAGCCGCCGCGTGGCAGCTCCTCCCTGCCGCGTATCCGCTCCCGCCTATCACCTCCCGATCTTCTCTCGCTCGAGCATGCAAGCAATCGCCCTCGCCCACTCCACGCCCGCCTCGCCTGCCACGCTGCCCTCGCTCGCCGTGCTGCACTCGCTGCACGCCGCGCCGGGCCCCGCCACGACCGCCGGCCGGCTGAGCCACGAGCAAAACCGCGCGCACCGCTCACTCTTCTCCCTCATCCGCTAGTTCGCTCGCTCTCTCTCACAATCTTGCCCTCGCACCACCCGAACGCGCAAGCCGAGCACTCTGCTCGCCGCCGTTCACCACCGTCGCTCCCCTCTCCGTTCCCACTCCCACCGAGCCACCGCCAGTCGATTCCTCCCACCAGCCACTCCACCTTCACCCCGCACACCCGGTGCTCGCGCTAGCACCATCCGCCGAGCTTCACCGACACCGGAACTCGAGGAGCGCCGCCGCGGTCGCCATCAGCGCCGCCCGGAGCCCGAACCTGTTCCGCACCACCCCGAGCTTCGCCACCTCCCTCCTTCGCCTGCAAGCTTCACCGAGCAAAGGCAAGGTGAGAACAAACCTCCGCGAGGTCTCTACCGCCCTCTAGCCTCCCACTCTTGCCCGACCGAGCGCCATGGACGCCGTCGTGGCCGCGCACGTGGTTAAGCTCCACCGGAGCTTCACCATCCGAACCAACCCTTCTAGTAGCCTCCCTAGGGTTCACGTAAGTTGTCGCCCCCGTTAATTTGGCCGGCGACCGCCGAAAACGGCGTAGCCGTGCGTCACCGCCAGCACCGCCCGCCATAGCTCGCCGCCGGCGAGCTACGGCCGTGCACTGGTCCAACCGACCGCACCATCCGATCCGCCTCGTCAAGGGGAACGCGTCGAGCCTAGCCTCACCGCCGGCGACCTCGCCGTCGGCGAGCAAGCCGCGGTCAAACCCTTCCCCTGCTCTGCTCTCTCTGACCGATGGGCCCCGTTGACCAGCGGGTCCCATGCGTCAGCCACCCCACGGTCCATGGATCGAGTCCACGCAGGCCCAGCCAGGAAGTTTAAATGTTTTTCCATTTGTTTTATTTTCCAGAAAAGTTTGTTATTTTTGTGTAGCATGTTTTAAAGATCCAAATAAGGTGCTTTCAGTTTTGTTAGCTTGTTCATGAGTAGATCTATCATGGAAAAATATGAAAGTATTTTTGGTGGAAGTTTATTATACTGTTTTATTTAATTCAGTTTATGTGCTTTTGTTTAAATAAATGAGTTTATATGTTTTCTTGTTGAGATAATTCATGGAAAAATTTGTGTAGGATTCTTATCATGTTATGTGACTGTGAAAAATGTATAAGGCACTATTTATGTAGGAAAAGTATCTGCTTAGGTTTAAATTCCTTTTTAGCTGTTTTCTTAGAATAATTGTTAAGATGTTTTATATGTGAAAAAAAATATGGGAAAATTAATGTTGTCTCTGTATGTTATGAGTAAGCTCAGAAAAATGCTAAACATGGGTTGATGTATGGAAAACTAAGGAGTTGATGTACAAAGGTGCTTTTCTGTGTTTTTCTTGGCAAATTCTTGCTGGAAAGAATATAATGTTTATGTTCATGGAACTTTCTTGACAAATATGAAATGTGGAATAGAACGAGGAAAAATAGAAAAATGAGGTTGTCACCCTTTTCCTGTAGGGTTGTAGTTCAAATGGTTTAATCTGGAGTAAATTTGTTTATTTTGTGTAGGTTTATGTGTTTATAATTTGACAGTGAATTTTCTGCAGTGGGGTGGTTATAAGTAGGTAAAGCTAGAAAAAATATAAAATCTACTCTTTGACACTTTTTATATGAAAAGTTAGTCCAAAGCATCTTTTGAGCAGTTTATTTCATCTTTTTGTATCTGCTGTTCTGTATCTTATCTCTTACTGGAATTTGGGCAGTGAAGTCTAGTTGGTGTTAGTTACCTTCTGGAATTTTTGTGGATTTTTTGAGTTAAGAAAATGTACTTGCAGTTCAAACCTGAGTTTCTTTTGAATTAATAAATAGGAAATAGTTGAAATAATGGTTTTGTTTTATGTGGTAATTAAGTGTTTTTCCTCAATGTCAAAAGTGGTTCAACAAGTTGGTTTTGTTGGTTTGCAAGAAATGTTTGCATTTCATACCACCATATTTCGCACCGCACTTTATTTATTTATTTGTTATTATCCACCGCATTGCAATAGGATCGACAATCTTGGAGCCCAGCTAGGAGCCAGAAGCAAGCGTCGAGCAGGAGATCCCGAACTGCCCAAGCCGAGGAGGTCGACCCCGCACAAGAGGCTAACCTGCCTGAGTGCCCCGCTCACGAGGCCTCAGTCTTTTCTCAAGGCAAGCCCCGGAGCATTCTAAGTCTCCCAGTATTTACAATTAATCTATTTGAGTATTTTATATTGTGATGCATTAGGTATAGGAGTTGATTGGATCATAATTGCTGCATTACCATTCCACAAAATTAGTGGTTATACCTGCCTTGAATACCCTGTTTATTTATTTATATGTAGAATTTCTTAGCCTTCTTAATAAAAGTAGTAGTAAGGATGTTCCCATAATACCCCTGGTGGGTATTTACCGGATCACGGTTGGCTATATTTGCTATCGTGGAAAAGAACCTGAGTAGTAATAAAATGCGGTCAACTGGAAGGCAAGGCACAAGTTTGAAAACTTGGGGCAGTCCGTCCGTTGGATCGTGTAGGTTTGTATCGATGTTGGCCCTCGTTCATTTTTGAACGCGCCCTTTTACTTAGGGATATGTCGGTGCTGTAATCATCGACCCCAAAGCCGGTTAAACGCTGTTCGGGCTGGTCTCAACCCGTGTCGCACCCTCTAGGATGGAAACACGATCTGCCGCGAAATGGCCATCGTATAGTTCCAATTGGGTGGTCCGTGCTGTGAGCCGCGACGATTACCACCACGAACAAACACCGAGCGGTTACCCAATGCATGGACCCAACGGGGAAAGTGTGGGTTGGTATTAAAGGTCTTTCACCAGCTGGTTTGGAATTCGATTCGAGTCGCCGTCTCCCCCGGTTAGTGGGAAACTATGGCGAGCTTCACCACGATACAACTCCATGTGATGTTTAAGGTTCGACTAAAATGTGGTTAAAGTCAACTGGATATGGTTATATTATCGACTGATTAGACTCAAGTGCATGTAATAGTCCAGGTGCAAAACCTAGATTAAGAGGTAGGTCTAAAACTTGACTGCTCACTGGTATCATTAAATATTCCTTGTCTTAATTTGAGCTTTTCGCAACTAAAGATCTCAGCTCCACCAGAAAGCCTTGCATACCCTTGGTGTCTTTATTTTCAGTTGGACGGGTAAGTGTAGCTGAGTACATTCCCGTACTCAGAGTTTATCCCGTTTGTTGCAGATGGCCAGGTGTACTGTGGCTATTGTAAACACTTTCTCTACCCCGTGGAGGGTGATTGTAACACCCGGATTTAATTTTTCCCCAAATTAATAAAATAAATTAGAAGTTAAATAGGTTGGCTTATTTTATTAGAGGAGGAAAATAAAAATTTATTTAATTATGTCATGTTGCATTCATGCCATTGCATATTTTATTGTGTGGTAAATGATTTTACTAAACCCGTTCAGGGCGAATCGAATTTATTCTATTTAGAAAAGCAATAAAAAGATTTATAAAAGTTTGTAAAAATCAAACTTAAATTTTATTTACAAAATCTAGGGAAAATATTTCCAAAATTTTACAACTGTTTTGATTTTCAAATTGATTTGAATTTGGATTTGGAAAGAGTTTACAAAAGAAAAGAAAAGAGAAGAAGGAAAAGGCAAAGGGCCTCAAACTTCATTCTCCTCCTTCCGGCCCGCCCCACCTTCCGGCCCAGCTTCTCCCTCCCTCTCTTCCGCGCGGCCTGCGCGTCCGCCTACCGCGCGCCCGCCGAAGCCCAGCAACTCCCCGGCCTGCTCTGATTCCTCCCCGCCTCGGCCCGTCTCGTGCGGTCGCGGGCACGTCGCACACACCGCGCGCACATCCCACATCGGCCCTAGCTAGCGCCGACCTCCCCGCGCTCTCTCCTCTCGCTCTCACTACTGAGCGGACCCCGCATCCTCGCTCACTGACGAGTGGGTCCCACCTGTCGGATCTATCCCCCCCCCCCCCGCGCGCATGTCACCCCTCCCAACAGATGGCAACAGCCATCAGCACTGCCAACTCCTTTCCCCGATCCCTCCGGCTCTCTCTCCCACTCGATCGGATCTCGCCGCCACCACCCCACCCCATCTGCCTACAAGAGGGGCTAAACCCTCTCCCACGCCGGTCCTCCTTTTTCTCTCCCCCACAGCTCGCAGGCTCACAGCCGCCATACCCGAGCACGGCTCGAGCTCGTTTCCCCACCAGGAAAGAGTACCACCGGCCTCTCTCCGCACATCACCATCATCGCAAAGCCACGCCGCGCCCAGGAGACTCTTCTCGGGGCGTAATCCGAGCCGGGAAGCTTCTGGCTCGACGTCGCCAAAGATCCAGACGGCCACCGCTGCGGCTCCCCTTCGTCGACCCCCTCCGGACTCCGCCCGGCGCCGCGATTGAAGGACCGAGAAGCTAACCGAAAGCGACCAGAGAGGGGGGGTGAATGGGAGCTTCAAAATTTCCTTACGGAAACTAGATGCCACTGTCCCAAAATCGACCCAAGAGCGAACCCTAGAGCTTGCTAATGTCCACGACCCTATATGTAGGGTGGATGCTTCCTAGAAGCACAGCGAGACACTAGACAACTCTAGAAAGCCAACGCAAAAGACGGAAATCAATTCCGACAACGAACGAGCGAACCGCGGACGAAACCGTGCGAAACCAGTCGCATCGGACGCTGGCCTGCGTCCGATGCCAGACCACCGGAAGCGTCCGATGCAGACTGGGCGGTTCTGGAACCTTACTGTTCCACCATCGGACGCTGTGAACAGCAATCACCCAGCGTCCGATGCAAAGGCTCCGGCGCGTCCGATGGACAACGGACGCGTCCGATGCCTAGCGTCCGATGGAAACTAAAACGCCGAAAACGTGACACGCGTCATCGGAGCGTCCGATGCTAGGGACCCTAGCGTCCGATGCTCCCGTGATAGCGTCCGATGCTCCCGAAAACAGCGCAGTTCTTTGATGATTCAACCCGATCTCCTCCGAATCAAGTGCTCTAGGCTTGGGATTCGATCTGAGGAGTCACAAGGAGGTTAGTGAGCTATCTCTAAGAGATCATGGCTCGAACCTAACTCCAAATCGGTGAATCGAAGGAATTCGGGGGAAGAAGAGAAAAGAGACCCGAAACTAAAACTTGATCGATCTCCTAGACCGTGAGGTTAGAGATGATTTCTTTCGGTGGAAAGAAGTGCCTCACGATCTAGAGCAACTCAGTTCAAACGGAATCGTGAAAGATGAACCGAGCACAAGATCAAGCGACGGGAAAACTCAAGGCACAAAGCAATCCGCGAAGAACATGATGAACATGAAATCAAAACGCGAATGACACCAAGAGATGGGATCCAAGGTGAGGATACGGCCTCACTTCCTCGAATCAACAGTACACAGAGTGGAGTCTCTCTGCGGATCTCAACTAGCTAAAGCAGGGGTGTGGGAGAGTGGAAACCCTAGGAAATGAAAGCTCTAACTGAGATTGAGATTGGGAGGAGGGTGTCTCCCCTAGACTACTTATACTAACCCTAGTCTAAGTCTATTTCCTACTCTACCCCTTCTCTACTCTATTTACAGAGCGGACCAGCCTAACCCTAAGGCTATTCTAGTCCACCCGCTGGTGGTATTAGATCGACGGCCACGCCCGCACGGTCTTCCGCGTCGCCTCCACGCAACCTTCAGATCGCCGCCACGTGCCGCCACCACTCTGCACCCCCGGTTTTGCGGCCCAAACCGGGAAACCAGCCTTTTCCATCAGCCCCCAATGTTTTGAGGCCCAAACCGGGAAACCAGCCTCCAGCCCGAGTTTTGTGGCCAAACTCGGAACCCTCCGCGCCCGAGTTTTGAGGCCCAAACTCGGAAACCGCCCACTCCCAGGTTTTGAGGCTCAACCTGGAAACCGTCGCGCCCAGGTTTTGTGGCTCAACCTGGAAACCCAGCACCCAGGTTTGAGGCCCAAACCTGGAAACCGTCCACCGTTGGTTTTTCCCGGCCTCTACCTAACAAACCCGCGTCGTAGAGGGGATGCACCGCCTGTGCACCCCTTCCACCGACATGATCGCACTCTCCGCTTGTCGCTCTCTGTCGCAGGCTGCCAGCCACCACAGCTGATCCTCCGGCCTCCAGTCCATCAGTCCAAGTCCACGTCCGCCCTTCACCGTCCGATACACTCGGCATGGCACGTCCGCCGCACGGCACGCCCATCCTTCATCGCGCCCGGTCCGTCGGCACGTCACGTCGCAACTTGACCTTCACCCGCCATCGATCACTGTCTCTCCGTCTCGACACCTGCACAACACAAGCCAAAGAACTGCGCATCATCTCCGTTGACAATCACTCATCACACAGAGACTCGGCATACACCCATGTATCCGCAATCTCCCCCTTGATGAGTGCATTGTCAACTCCACAACAAATCATGAATAAGAAGAAGGAGGTAGGAAGGAGTGGGAAGAGAAAACCCAACCAAATGACCAAAAGCCTAACAAAAGCCAAAGAAGGTCAAGTGGATGAAGCGAAAACTTGGTCCCCAAAGACATGGGCAACGGCTCGACGCAACCAAGCAAAGCAAAGCTAGCCCTCAAGAAGAGGTAGAACAGGCTCAACACCGCTAGCAGATACCAATTGAAGATCGGAGGACACACAGCAAAAATGCTAGTCCCTCAAGATAGAGGCACAGAGGCTCAACCACAACTAGCAAGAAAATCACTCCGAACCAATTGGAAATCAACAAACCAAACCATGGGAAGCACACCAGACGATACCATTGAAAGCCAAATGAAAAAGCTTATGAAGCTCATGAAAAGCTAGGAACGTTTGCTAGTCCCTCAAGACAGAGGCAACGGCTCAACACAACTAGCAAACTCCCCCTCGACAAATGCAAGCAACTAGGATCAAATGATTTTCAGGGCATATGATTTGCATAAATTTCTCCCCCTAGTTGAAAATGCACTTATCAAGGCCAAAGGTATCGGAGAAGCACTCCACTCCTTCACATAAACTCCCCCTGAACACAAATCTCCTTCCACAATGCATATGAAGTCAAAATGCAAGTTAGGAGCTTCAAGTATATAGTCAAAAGAGTGCAAAGATGCTCTAATCAGTATAGCTCCAACATCTCAATTAAGCACTCAAATAGCAAAGGCTCAAACTGATCACTTATACGAAATATGAAGCATATGAGCATGTGAGCAGTTTTTAAGCCAAAAGGATAGTCACCATCAAAATAGCACTAGACATGTATAGAAGGAATCCAAACAGTGCTAAGCATATATACAAGGTGAACTACCCCTAGCAAAGTTCAATCATCATGCATAGGAATGAAGCATATACTTGTGATTTCAAATTCATATCGGAGTTGCAGCGGTAAAAGAATTCACAAGTTCATTTTTAGCATGTGATTGCGAGAGGTTGAAAGCTTGTCATCGCCTAACTTTTCAACCGTGCGAAGCCTATGCCGAAGCAATCAGAAGCTTAAAGCAACGGTTTCGGTCATACACTACATGGCTCAAGTTTAACTCAAAGTGCAATGAGAAACAGTCTCAATACCATGAGGTGTTGACAAGCAATCCCATCTCGATCTTTTCAATTCAACAATACTTGGTTCAGATTTTAAGCAAGTTATGAACAACCAAGCAAGTGAATGACTCAGAACTAGAGACATAGCAACCTAGCATATATGAAAAGCAGGAATGGACTCAACACACCCCTACACATGCTAGTTGCATATCTCAATGGTGAACATTTTCAGATTTATATACATTAGGCATAATTCACCATTCCAAAAATAGCTCGCTCATAACATAACAGTGATCAGAAAGAGCATAAGCTACAAGCATCATCATAAGTATCGGAGCAATACTAACAAGAGCATAATTACATTCTAGTGAATATAGACATGAAGCTCAGAATGTAAATGCGTATGTCCGACACAAAACTGAAAGAAGGAGATACCAATTGGAAAGACTCAAGAAACTCAAAAGAAAAGAGCCTCAAAATAAAGAGTCAGTCTGTACATCTCAAAATGCTTCCCCCATCTAAAAGGGGAAACACACACCAAGCTCACCCCTCAACCTATTAAAGGTTGATTCGTCTAAAGGCTTGGTGAAAATATCAGCCAATTGGTGATGAGTATCGACATGGCGAAGGTCGATATCACCCTTCTCCTGGTGGTCTCGCAAGAAATGAAAGCGCATCAATGTGTTTGGTTTTCGAGTGAAGCACAGGTTCTTAGCAACGCTAATGGCACTCGTGCTGTCACAAAGCAAAGGAACTCGAGTAAAGCTCAAACCAAAATCACGCAAAGTGGCCATCATCCAGAGTAACTGGGAACAGCAGCTAGCCGCAGCAACATATTCAGCCTCCGTGGTAGACTGAGCGACACTAGACTGCTTGCGAGAAGACCACGACACCAAGAGAAGATCCAATAAACTGGCAAGTCCCATGAAGTGGACTTGCGCTCAATGCGACAACCAGCAAAATCAGCATCAGAAAAGCCACAAAGCGAGAGGGTGGAAGAAGCAGAATACCAAATCCCGAGCTCAGGCGTGAAACGAAGGTACCTGAGGATGCGCTTCACCGCCTGCTGACGGTGAGAAGTGCGTGGCGAAGCCTGAAAGCGCGCGCACAAGCACACGGCGAACTGAATGTCCGGCCGTGTCGCCGTCAGGTAGAGCAGCGATCCAATCATGCTGCGGTACTCCTTCTGGTCCACTGCTTCTCCATCCGTGTCGGCATCCAGGGCAGTCGTCGTCGACATGGGCGTCGGAAGAGGCTTGCCTCACCCATGTCGAACCGCTTCAGCAAGTCCCTTGTGTACTTGCCCTGGTGCACAAACGTCCCTCTCGGGATTGCTTAATTTGCAACCCGAGAAAGAAAGTCAGCTCGCCCATCATGCTCATCTCGAACTCCCTGCTCATAGTATCTGCAAACTTGGCAACCAAAGCGTGAGAAGAACCACCGAAAATGATATATCATCCACGTAATTTGGATCAAGAGAGTATCTTTGCCTTGCTTGAGGAGAAAGAGCGTTTTATCTACACATCCCATTTTAAAACCCTTAGCTAGCAAAAAGGTTTTTAATCTCTCATACCAGGCTCTAGGGGCTTGTTTCAAACCATACAAAGCTTTGTGGAGTTTAAAGACATGGTTTGGAAACTTGGGATTTTCAAAACCGGGGGGTTGCTGGACATAGACCTCCTCCTCAATATAGCCGTTTAAGAAGGCACTCTTGACATCCATTTGAAAAAGTTTGAAACCCATGGATGCAGCATAAGCCAAGAGTATCCTAATAGCCTCCAAACGAGCTACAGGAGCGAAGGTCTCCTCATAATCTATCCCTTCCTTCTGACTATAACCCTTCGCTACAAGCCGGGCCTTGTTTCTCACAATGTGTGCCCTCCTCTCCTTGCTTGTTTTAAATACCCATTTTGTCCCAATAGGTTTACAGTCAGGAGGTGGTGGCACTAGAACCCAAACCCGATTTCGCTCAAAGTTCTCTAACTCCTCATGCATGGCATTGACCCAATCCGGATCCGTCAATGCGTGTCCAACATCTCGGGGCTCAAAAGACGCAACAAAAGCAGAATGAGCAAAGTGCGAGATGTGCTGTGACCTGGAGCGAGTAACTCGCTCGTCGATGTTCCCGATCATCTGTTCAGGGGGTGCTGGCGCTGGATGTGTCGTGGCGCCTCCCGGGAGAAGTAACCTCCCCCTCAACAGTAGCTGGTTCCACCCCGGTACAAAAGGTACCGCGCGAGGTGGATCCCACGGCCCCCAGGAAGAAGACGTCTCGGGGCCACGGGTCGTCGTCGAAGCCGCTCCCGGCGGCGCGGCAGGTGAGGGGTGCTGGATCATCTATACCTTCAGCACCCTCTTCCTCGTCATCGAAAAGAGGCTCTCCAACCTCGTGATCACCTGCACGCTCAAAACGAGAAGAAGGAGAACAAGAGTCTCGTCAAGGTGACATCTGATGTCTCCATGACTCGGTTAGTGTCAAGGTTAAGTACACGATAAGCTCGAGTGTGAGTGCCATAACCCAAAAACACACCGTCAGAAGAACGAGACTCAAACTTGTCTAGGTTGCCCTTTTTCAATATAAAACAGTGGCAACCAAGACTCTAAAATAACTCACCTTGGGCTGGCGACCAAAACGCAACTCATAAGAGGTCTTCTTCAAAAACACTCTCAGAAAAATGCGATTCGAAATATAGCATGCAGTGTTCATAGCTTCGGCCCAATAGCGCCTAGGAGTCCTATGCTCATCAAGCATCGTCCTGGCCATCTCAACAAGGGTCCGATTCTTCCTCTCTACAACACCATTTTGGGGTGGTGTATAGGAGAAGAAAACTGATGCTCCAAACCAAGGCATTTACAAAACTTCTCAAAATCCGAATTTTTAAACTCGGAACCATTATCACTTCTAATCGCTCGCATCGAGTTCAAAGGGAACTCGTTCTGAAGACGCAAAATCAGATCGCGAGCGAAGGAGAAATGTCTCGGACTTCTCAACTAAAAAGAAGACCCACGAATACCTCGAAAAGTCGTCAACAATAACAAGCACATACCACTTCCCACCAACCGAGCTCACCCGAGCCGGACCAACAAGGTCCATATGCAAAAGCTCTCCGGGGTGCGAGGTCATAACCTTGGTCAAGGATGGTGGGGAGCAGCAACCATCTTTCCATGCCGGCAAGCATGGCAAACTAGATCCTTCTCCAACGAAAGCTTGGGCAATCCTCGGATTAAGCCAAGTGAGCTAAGTCTTGTAAGCAAGTCAAAACTCAGGTGACCGAGCCTCCTATGCCACTTCCAAAGATCAGAAGAAGAAGGACTAGCCAAAAGACAGCGAGAAGATCCAAACGACTTTGAGAAATTCGCGCGAAAGACATTCCCAAAGGGGAAATCAGACATACAAGATCACCCTGAGGATCTAAGATCCGGCTAAGGTTCGGTTTGAAACGAATCTCATAGCCTTCACGAAAAAGTTGCGAAACAGAAAGCAAGTTAAAATGCAGGTTAGAAACAAGAGCAACCTCGCGCAACACAAAGTGCTCATTAACCCGCACTGCACAAACAACGACAATACCTTGCCCTTACCTTTGTCGCCGAAGGTTATGTACTCCTTTCCGGCGACCGGACTATTGCTGGAGAACCATTTGGCATTTCCGGTCATGTGCCTCGAGCAACCGGAATCCACAAGCCAAATGTCCTCCAACCGCTCTCCTACATCAATAAAAAGACATAGGGTGAACATACGGTCCAACACTGGGGTTAGTAAGATAAGAAGGAAACCAGTGTTGGCCGGCTGCTCAAAAGAACGGTCAGTGTAAAAACCATCCTGTCTAGGGGGATAGCGATCACCACGCACAGGAAAACGTGGTCCGCTGGGGAAGAAGCGCTCACCGCGAAACTCTACCTGCGGTGGGACAAAGCGCTCAACAAAGCCTCCGCCACGGGGTCCGTTACCTGCAAAAGCAGGACCCCGTCGGGCACGCTCTCTACGAGGTCTACGCCTAGGAGCCTGCTGCTCAACTCTAGCGTCTCTCCTCGGAGCTCTCTCCTGCCTAGGCCTCACAAACTGAGGTGCTCTACCTCTAGGCCTAGTCTCCCTCCTAGGGGCTCTCTCCTGCTGCCTAGGCTGGGTATGCTTCCCTCCAGACCTAGCAGCTCTCCCCTGAGGCTTCGGAGCATGTCCACCACGAGCTGGGTGAAACATGTCCGGGTTCTGCATCTCCCTAGCTCGGCGCGCCTCTCCCTGCGCCTAAAGCAGAACTCACTCAGGTGACCATCCCGCCCACAAAAGTCACACTGAACCCTCACCTCACCGCGCGCAAAGGGGGTTGTTTGGTTTGCAGGGATGTGGGTATGGTTCACCTTGCCCTTGCCCTTCTGTGGCAACTCCTCTCGGATGGGTGGCATTGTGTCAAGCTTGTTCTTTAGGTGATTGGGCTTGGGTTGCCATTGTGGATTCTTGGGTGGAGCCTTGGGGGATTCAACTATAACTCCATCCTTGGTGACAGGCTTGGCAGACTCTTTGGGTGGAAGCTTGGTTAGTTTGGGAGTAGTGGTGGAGTTGGGCTTCTCACAGGGGTTCAGACCACTAGACTCTCCAATCTTACCAAAAGCTGAAAGATCAACACTCTGGCCAAGACCTACACCAGGAGCCCCAGCAGCTCGCTTGAATTGGGAGATCATCATCCCGAGCTGAGGCTCACCACAAGACACCCATGACAAGACGGTCCGAAGGTATGTGTTTTCCTCCTCGGTACGCACCTTGTCATGCCTCACATTGGCCATCTCCTGCTCCAGGCCCTCACACAAAGCACATCTCTTGACACAAGTGCTATCCGAGCCGGCCTTCTCAAAGACTCAAGCTTGGCATTCTTTCTGCCAACTCGGATTGCAAGACAGGACAAGTCTTGCACGCACCCAACAGCTGCGGTCTAGCTCGGAGCTCATCCACCTCATCTACCAGCGCAGCATACTTACTCCTCAGAGTGAGAAGATCCGTCATGTGCGCGGCGCAATTCTCGCACTCCCAACTCCTCCGACACAACCACGGTGGACCGAGGGAACTCAAGCTCCTTCACCGTGTCCTCCCACTTCTGCCTAAACTCCTTGCGCTCTCTAGCGGCACGCCTAAGCAACTTGTCTTGACTAAGGAGGGCAGCAGTCAACTCTCAACCTCGGAGGAAAGCTCGTCGTAGGTGAGAGATACCTGGGAGGTGTCGTCGTCGTCGTCGTTCCGAGGGGTACGCTCCGGCTCGCCGTCGACCTCATCTCCGAGCGCCATGGTACACAGGCCTTCGTCGCCGGCGAAGAAGCACAAGCCGTGAACGTGTCCTCCAGCTTCTTCTTCTCGGACTCGTCATCACTCGATCGAGCGGAGTCGTCATCCGAGCCGTCGACGTCGCTGAGCGTGGCGAAGAACGCTCGCTGCTCAGCCTGCTGCTTCTCCAAGTACTTCTTCTTGATGTACTCTTTGTTGAAGCCGCCCCGCTTCTTGCCTTGGGGAACTTGCTTCTCCTTGTACTTGGAGTCGCGCCTGTGGCCGTGATCACCCTTCCCAAGATGCTTGTTCTTCTTCTTGGGGCAGTCGGCGATGAAGTGGTGGGGTCGGGGTCGCCGCATTCGTAGCATCCGGTGCGTCCTCCTCCGCGACGACGGTTCATGCGGTTGTTGTGGATCCGCGAGAACCGGTTGGCAAGCAAAGCAACTCGTCGTCTCCCAAAGACTCCAGCTGGTCCTCTGTCACAGAGAAGAGAGAAGAAAGCGCAAAGCCAGCTGAGGGTTAGAGGAAGAGCCGGAAACCAAAGCCA
>CM019827.1:62555822-62735214 GCA_009763385.1 Coix lacryma-jobi var. lacryma-jobi
CGCTCAATACGACAACCAGCAAAATCAGCATCCGAATAACCGCAAAGGGAGAGGGTGGAGGAAGCAGAATACCAAATCCCGAACTCAGGCGTGAAACGAAGGTACCTGAAAATCCGCTTCACCGCCTGACGGTGAGAAGTGCGCGGCGACGCCTGAAAGCGCGCACACAGACACACCGCGAACTGGATGTCCGGGCGTGTCGCCATCAGGTAGAGGAGCGACCCGATCATGCTGTGGTACTCCTTCTGTCCACTGCTTCTCCATCCACATCTGCATCCAGGGCAGTCGTCGTCGACATGGGTGTTGGAAGAGGCTTGGCCTCACCCATATCGAACCGCTTCAGCAAGTCCTTGGTGTACTTGCCCTGGTGCACAAATGTCCCCTCTCGGGATTGCTTGATTTGCAACCCGAGAAAGAATGTCAGCTCGCCCATCATGCTCATCTCGAACTCCCTGCTCATAGTATCTGCAAACTTGGCAACCAGAGCATGAGAAGAACCACCGAAAATGATATCATCCACGTAAATCTGGACCAAGAGCGTGTCTTTGCCTTGCCGGAGGAGAAAGAGCGTTTTATCTACACATCCCATTTTAAAACCCTTAGCAAGCAAAAAGGTTTTCAACCTATCATACCAGGCTCTAGGGGCTTGTTTCAAACCATATAAAGCTTTATGAAGTTTAAAGACATGGTTTGGAAACTTGGGATTTTCAAAACCGGGGGGTTGCTCAACATAAACCTCCTCCTCTATGTAGCCGTTTAAGAAGGCACTCTTGACATCCATTTGAAAAAGTTTGAAGCCTTTGGATGCAGCAAAAGCCAAGAGTATCCTAATAGCCTCCAAACGAGCTACAGGAGCAAACGTCTCCTCATAATCTATCCCCTCCTTCTGACTATAGCCTTTCGCTACAAGCCGGGCCTTGTTTCTAACAACGTGGCCATCCTCTCCTTGCTTGTTTTTGAAAACCCATTTTGTCCCAATAGGCTTACAGTCAGGTGGAGGTGGAACTAGAACCCAAACCCGATTTCGCTCAAAATTTTCTAACTCCTCATGCATGGCATTAACCCAATCCGGATCCGTCAAAGCGTGTCCAACATCTCGGGGCTCAAAATTAGCAACAAAAGCAGAATGAGCGAAGTGCGAGATTTGCTGTGACCTGGACCGAGTGACCCGTTCGTCGATGTTGCCGATCATCTGCTGAGGCGGGTGCTGGCGCTGGATATGTCGTGGCGCCTCCCGAGCTGAAGTAGCCTCCCCCTCAACAGCAGCTGGTGCCTCCCCGGGTACAAATGGTACCGCTCGGGGTGGCGGATCCCACGGCCCCCAGGAAGAAGAGGTGTCGGGGCCGTGAGTCGTCGTCGAGGCCGCTCTTTGCGGCGCGGTAGGTGGAGGGGGTGCTGGATCATCCATACCTTCAGCACCCTCGTCCTCGTCATCAAAAAGAGGCTCACCAACCTCATGATCACCTGCACGCTCAAAACGAGAAGAAGGACAAACCATGGTCTCGTCGAAGGTGACATCGGATGTCTCCATGACTCGGTTAGTGTCAAGGTTAAGTACACGATAAGCTCGAGTGTGAGTGCCATAACCCAAAAACACACCGTCAGAAGAACGAGATTCAAATTTGTCCAAGTTGCCCTTTTTGAGTATAAAACAATGGCAACCAAAAACTCGAAAATAACTCACCTTGGGCAGTTTGCCAAAACGCAACTCATAAGAAGTCTTTTTCAAGAAAGCTCTCAGAAAAATGCGATTGGAAATATAGCATGCAGTGTTCATAGCTTCGGCCCAATAGCGCCTAGGAGTCCTATGCTCATCAAGCATCGTCCTGGCCATCTCAACAAGGGTCCGATTCTTCCTCTCTACAACACCATTTTGGGGCGGTGTGTAGGGGGAAGAAAACTGATGCTCCAAGCCAAGGCGGTTACAAAACTTCTCAAAATCCGAATTTTTGAATTCGGAACCATTATCACTTCTAATAGCTCGCATCGAGTTCAAAGTGAACTCGTTCTGAAGACGCAAAATCAGATTGCGAGCGAAGGAGAAAGTCTCAGTCTTCTCAGTCAAAAAGAAGACCCACGAATATCTCGAAAAGTCGTCAACAACAACCAAAACATACCACTTGCCACCAACCGAGCTCACCCGAGCCGGACCAACAAGGTCCATGTGTAAAAGCTCTCCGGGGTGCGAGGTCATGACCTTAGTCACTGGATGGTGGGGAGCGGCAACCATCTTCCCATGTCTGCAAGAATGGCAAACTAGATCCTTCTCCATCGAAAGCTTGGGCAATCCTCGGATTAGGCCAAGTGAGCTAAGTCTTGCAAGCAAGTCGAAGCTTAAATGACCGAGCCTCCTATGCCACTTCCAAAGATCGGAGGAAGAAGGACTAGCCAAAAGACAGCGAGAAGAACCAAACGACTCCGAGAAATTCGCGCGAAAGACTTTCCAAAGGGCGAAATCAGACATACAAGATCGCCCTGAGGATCTAAGATGCGACTAAGGTTCGGTTTAAAACGAATCTCATAGTCATCATCAAAAAGTTGCGAAACAGAAAGAAGGTTAAAATGCAGGTTAGAAACAAGAGCAACATCACGCAACACAAAGTGCTCATTAACCCGCACCGTCCCACGAGACAATACCTTACCTTTACTATTGTCGCCGAAGGTTATGTACTCCTTTCCGGCGACCGGGCTAAGGCTGGAGAACCACTTGGCGTTTCCGGTCATGTGCCTCGAGCAACCAGAATCCACCAACCAAATGTCCTCCAACCGTCTCACCTACATCAATAAAAAGACATAGGGTGAGCATACGGTCCAACACTGGGGTTAGTGAAGTAAGGAGAATACCAGTGTTGGGCCGGCTGCTCAAAAGAACGGTCAGTGTAAAAACTATTCCTAGTCTGTCTACAGGGGTAGCGATCACCACGTACAGGAAAACGTGGTCCGCTGGGGAAGAAGCGCTCACCGCGGTACTCAAACTGTGGTGGGGGAAAGCGCTCAACTAAGCCTCCGCCACGGGGTCCATTACCTGCAAAAGCAGGACCCCGTCGGGCACGCTCTCTACGAGATCTACGCCTAGGAGCCTGGGGCTCAACTGCTCTAGCGTCTCTCCTCGGAGCTCTCTCCTGCCTAGGCCTAACAATCTGAGGTGCTGGACCTCTAGGCCTAGTCTCCCTCCTAGGGGCTCTCATCTCCTGCCTAGGCCGGGGACCTTGACGTCCGGGCCTAGCAGCTCTCCCCTGAGCCTTCGGCACATGTCCACCATGAGTTGGATGGTACATGTCCGGGTTCTCCATCTCCCGAGTACGGCGCGCCTCTCGCTTGCGCCAGAAACAGAACTCGATCAAGTGACCATCCCTCCCACAGAAATCACACTGGTACCTCACCGCACGCAAAGGGGGTTGTTGGTGACCAGGGCTGTGGGTGTGGTTCACTTTGCCCTTCTGAGGCAAACACTCCTCTCTAATGGGTGGCATAGCATCAAGCTTGTTCTTGAGGTGGTTTGGCTTGGGTGCCCAAATTTGGTTCTTGGGAGGAGCTCTCAGGGGTTCCTCAACCACACCATCTTTGGTGGTAGGCTTGGCAGGCTCTTTGGGTGGAAGTTTGGCAAGCTTGGGAGTAGTGGTGGAGTTAGGCTTCTCACATGGATTCAAACCACTCGACTCTCCAATCTTCCCAAAAGCAGAAAGATCAACACCCTGAGCAAAACCTACACCAGGAGCCCCAGCAGCTCGCTTGAATTGGGAGATCATCATCCCGAGCTGCGGCTCACTACAGGAGACCCATGACAAGATGGTCCGAAGGTATGTGTTTTCTTCCTCGGTTTGCATCTTGCCATGCTTCACATTGGCAATCTCCAGCTCCAAGCCCTCGCACAAAACGCACCTCGCCACTCCAGTGCTACCTGAGCTGGCCTCCTCAAGAGACACAATCTTGGCATTCTTCTCTGCCAACTCAGATTGCAAGACGGGACAGGTCTTGCATGCACCCAGCAAAGAGGGTCTGGCCCTCATCTCATCCAGCTCTCCAACCAACGCAGCATAATTTCCTCTCAAAGTGAGAAGATCAGTCATGTGCGTGGTGCACGACTCACACTCAACCTCTTCCGACACAACCACGGTGGACTTGGCAAACTCAAGCTCCCTCACCGTGTCTTCCCACTTCTGCCTAAACTCCTTGCGTTCTCTAGCGGCACGCCTAAGCAACTTGTCCTGACTAAGGAGCGCGGCAGTAAGCTTCTCGACCTCAGCAGAAAGCTCGTCGTGGGTGAGAGATACCTGGGAGGAGTCGTCGTCGTCGTCGTTGTTCCGAGGGATGTGCTCCAGCTTGCCGTCGACTTCATCACCAAGCGCCATGGTGCAGAGGCCGTCGTCGTCGGCGAAGAAGCAGAGACCGTTCAGCTTGTCCTCGATTCTCTTCTTCTTCTCGGACTCATCATCGCTTGAGCAAGCGGAGTCGTCATCCGAGGCATCGACGTCGCTGAGCGTGGCGAAGAACGCACGCTGCTCAGCCTGGGCCTTCTCCAAGTACTTCTTCTTGATGTACTCCTTGTCGAAGCCGCCCCTCCGCTTGTGCCTCGCGGGGACGTACTTCTCCTTGCGCTTGCCGGAGTCGTACTTGTGCCCATGATCGCCCTTCCCAGATGAATGCTTCTTCTTGGGGCAGTTGGCGATGAAGTGGTCGGGGTCGCCGCACTCATAGCATCCTGAGCGTCCTCCACCGCGGCGACGGTTCATGCGGTTGTTGTGGAACCGCGTGAACCGGTTGGCGAGCATTGCCAACTCGTCATCCCCCAATGACTCAAGCTGGTCCTCTGTGATAGAAAAGAGTGAAGAAAGTGCAAAGCCAGCAGAGGGGTTAGAAGAGCCAGAAACCAAAGCCATAGTCGGGCCGGAAGGATTCGCATAAGAAGCCCTCGACATGGCGTCAATCTCACTGGACTTGAGCTTACTAAAGAGCTCGTCGCAGGTGAGGGTCTCATAGTTAGGCGATTCGATGATCGCCTGAACCTTGGAATCCCACACCGACCGATCAAGAGTGTGCAAGAGCTTCAAAGCACGCTCATGATCGTCAAAAGGCAACTGCTCCTTGTTAGCCCTCATCCTGTTGACAATCACCTGAAAGCGAGCGAATAAACTTTCTATGCTCTCGCCAGGCTGATGTCGAAAGTTCTCATACTCACGCTTGAACGACTCGTAGAGTCGGGTTTTGACTTGAGAGGTGCCCTCATGGAAACGCATGAGGGTGTCCCAGATCTCCCGAGCCGTAGCAAGGTGAGAAACACGATCAAACTCACCCATGCTCAAACAAGAAAAGAGAGCATTACGGGCTCGGCTATTGGCATCGTGCTCATCGATCTGTTGCTGAGAAACACGAGCAGCCAAGACCACGTAATCAGCAGAGTTGCAAATATCCCAAATAGAAGCACCCAAACTCTGCAGATAGGCCGACATGCGTATCTTCCAATACGCATAGTTCGTCCCATCAAACAACGGTGGTTTGCCCACGCCGTGATCCATATCGCCTCCTGTGGATCTGGAACCGGCTAAGGTGGAAGATCCTTAACCCGCTCCGATACCAATTGAAGGACCGAGAATGCAAAAGCAAGGCGACCAGAGGGGGGGTGAATGGGAGCCAATAAAATTTCTCACGAAACTTTGTTCAAGTGTCCCAAAATCAATCCCCAAGAGCTACTACCAAAAACGTGATGCCCACGACCCTTGGAAGAGGGTGGATGATCCCTGGGATCACAGCGAGGCACCACAAAAACTTCCTCACCCAAGTTCACGCAAGTCAACTAGTGACGGGATGGGTTTTGGGTAACCTCAACCTCCCCCGAGCAACGCGAGGGGGATTCAGGCTATTTTGTAAAGCGGGAAGCCCAAATTCTGTAGAGCACGAAGTTAGGAATCCAACGCAACAAACGAATCTCGAATCGAAAGACGAACGAACAAACTGCGGACGAAAACGCGTCGAACCAGCACTGACCGGACTCTGCCTGCGTCCGGTCGCTGACCACCGGACGCGTCCGGTCGTGCAAAAACAGTTTTCGGAGCTTACTGTTTCTGACCGGACTCACCAGAGACGAGCGTCCGGTCGAGAGCAGTGCGTCCGGTCACAAAATACAAGCCAAGTGAACAGTACAATGAGCGAGTCCGGTCACTTAGCGAAAGGTGCGTCCGGTCAAGTCACGAACCGAACACAGCGAAGGTGTTCATCGACCGGACTCACTGACAGCGTCCGGTCGTTGAACAGGCAGCGTCCGGTCACCCCGATTCAGGCTGTTCGTTCACCGATTCGACTCGATCTCACCCAAAACAAATCCTCTAGGGATCAAACTTGGTGAGAAGAGTCACAAAGAGTATAGTGAGCTATCTCTAAGAGATCATGGCTCGAACCTATCTCCAAATCGATGAATCGAAGAATTTCGGGGGAAGGGAGAAAACTTGACCCGAAACGAAAAATCGATCGATCTCCTAGACCGTGAGGTTAGAGGATGATTCCTTCGGTGGAAAGAAGTGCCTCACGATCTGGAACAAACCAGTTCAAACGGAATTGCAAAAAATGAACCGAGCAAAGAGATCAAGCGACGGGAAAAACGTGGGGAAAAAGGATTCCGCGAAGAACACGAACAAAACGCGAATCACACCCACGAATTGCAAGCCGAAGCGCAAACACACGCTACGACAAGGAGGTTACGACCTCCTTTCCTCAAAATCAACAGTACACAGAGTTGCAAGTCTCTATGCGGATCTCAGCTACAGCAGGGGATGGGGGAGCAGGAAACCCTAAGTGCAGGAAGCAAATGAGATGGCTAAAACTGAAATAACTGAGATAGGGAGGAGGGTGTCTCCCCTGGACTACTTATACTAACCTAGACTAAGCCTATTTCCTACTCTACCCCTCTCTAAACTAATTACAGGGCGAACCAGCTAAACCCTAAGGCTATTCTGGTCCAACCCGCGGTGGTAGGTAGATCCGACGGCCACGCCCGCTCGAACCGAAGCGTTGCCTCGACGCAACCTCTGGATCTCCGCCACGTGCCGCCCTCGCTCTGCACCCCCGGTTTTGTGGCCCAAACCGGGAAACCAGCCTTTTCCAGCAACCCCCGGTTTTGAGGCCCAAACCGGGAAACCAGCCTCCAGCCTGAGTTTTGTGGCCCAAACTCAGAAACCCGCGGCGCCCGAGTTTTGAGGCCCAAACTCGGAAACCGGCCCATCACCCGAGTTTGTGGCCAAACTCGGAAACCATCCGCGCCCAGGTTTTGTGGCTCAACCTGGAAACCGAGCACCCGAGTTTTGAGGCCCAAACTCGGAAACCGTCCACCCGGTGGTTTTTCCCTGGCTCAACCACCAAACCGGAGCTGTAGAGGGGATGCACCGCCCGTGCACCCTGTCCACCGACACGTGTCCCCAGGTCCTCGACCCGAGCAACACCGTGCCCCGCAAGTCTCCGCTCGCCGCTGTCCCAGGCTGCCAGCCACCACAGCTGATCCTCAGGCACTCCGGTCCCTCAGTCCAAGCCTCACGTCCGCCCTTCACTGCTCGATACATCGGCATGGCACGTCCGCCGCACGGCACGCCCATCCTTCATCGCACCCAGTCCGTCGGCACGGCACGTCTCAACTTGACCTTCACCTTGCCCTCGATCACTATCTCCGTGCTCGACACCTGCACAACACAAGCCAAAGAACATGCGCATCAAACCCGTTGACAATCACTCATCACTCAGAGACTCGGCATACACCCATGTATCCGCAGAGGGTTTCCGAGTTTGGCCACAAAACTCGGGCTGAGGACGGTTTCCAGGTTTGGGCCTCAAAACCTGGGCTCTGAGGGTTTGCTGAGTTTGGCCTCAAAACTCAGATGCTGGTGGGCTGGTTTCCTGGTTTGGGCCTCGAAACCGGGGGATAGCTGGAAAAGGCTGGTTTCCCGGTTTAGGCCACAAAACCGGGGGTGCAGAGCGAGGGCAGCACGTGGCGGCAATCAGAAGGTTGCATGGAGGCAACGCGGACGAGTTGTGCGGGCGTGGCCGTCGGATACACCTACCACCGAGTTGGTCCAGAATAACCCTAGGGTTTAGCTGGTTCGCTCTGTAATTAGATTAGAGAGGGGTAGAGTAGGAAATAGACTTAGGCTAGGAGTAGGTTAAGTAGTCGGGAGACACCCTCCTCCCCTTAATCTCAGTCATTTGCTCTTTCGCACTTAGGGTTTCCTGCTCTCCCATCCCCTGCTGTAGCTAGCTGAGATCCGCAGAGAGACTTGCCTCTATGTACTGTTGATTTGAGGAAGTGAGGCCGTATCCTCACCTTTGCGCTGCAAGATCGTTGTGTCGATTCGCGTTTTGATTCGAGATCGTTGTGTTCTTCGCGTTCTTCGGTTCTCCGCGATTTTCCCGTCACTCGATCTCCCTCTCAGGTGCGTCTTTGCGAAATCCGTTTGAATCAACTTGTTCGTATTTGAAAGGAGATCATTTCCACTAAAGGAATTTATCTAACTCCTTACGAACAAGTAGATCAGGTTGATTTTGTTTTCGTGGAGCTTTTTCGGTTCATCCACCTTCCCTTTTGATTTCCCGTTGATTGGATCGATTTGAGCGGATGATTTCTTGGGGATAGTCTCCTAACTTCCCCGTGATCATCTTCTCCAAGTTTGGGAACTTGGGATTTTGATTTGGATTGGATTCGGAGTGATTTGAGAGAAGGGCGATCAAAATCGCCCTCTCTGTTCATCCGCGGACAGTCCACGGCTTGACCGACGGACAGTCCGGGCGTCGGGGATCAGCCTGACCAGTGGTTGTGTTCTTCGGCCGGGGACTGTTCACGTGACCGGTGGACAGTCCGCCGTTGTGGTTCGCGGACAGTCCGGGACTTGTCCAGCAGACTTCAGCAAGTTTGCGTTTTTGGGTTTTTCACCGGCGGACAGTCCGCCGTTGGATCTCGCGGACAGTCCGAGAACGTCCAGTGGACTTGTAGCAGCACTGTGGTTTTGCTCGTTTGGCCGGCGGACAGTCCGCGACCTGAGCCCGGACAGTCCGCCACTGGGCAGACAGTCCGCGACCGTAGTGCCGGACAGTCCGGGACTTGCCTGAAGCTTCCGGTTTTGTGCATTTGCTCTCCCGGCTTGCTCGCTTGGTTTCCGGACTTCTCGTTTGGCCCTAGAGTTGACCAAGGAACCTCTCTAGGCATCTTTGCTACTTGTTAGCATCGGTATTTGGAGATTTCTCGACGTAGCCGTCTATCTACGTTCGGGACTTGGTTTTTGAGGGGCAAACTTGTGCCGGTGCCTTTGGCGTTTGGTTTGCTATCATTTTGTGGTGCTCCGCTGTGATCCTAGGGATCATCCACCCTCTTCCAAGGGTCGTGAGCATCACGTTTGGGTCTGTGCTTTTCGGGGTTGAATTTGGGACACTCGGCCAAAGTTTCGGAAGAAATTTGATTGGCTCCCATTCACCCCCCCCCCCCTCTGGTCGCCTTGCTTGTGCATTCTCGGTCCTTCAATTGGTATCGGAGCGGGTTAAGGATATTTGACCTTAGCTGGTTCTTGATCCACAGAAGGTGACATGGATCGCGGCGTGGGCAAACCGCCATTTTTCGATGGGACGAACTATGCGTATTGGAAGATACGCATGTCGGCCTATCTGCAGAGTTTGGGTGCTTCCATTTGGGATATTTGCAACTCTGCCGATTACGTGGTCTTGGCTGCTCGTGTCACTCAGCTTCAGATCGATGAGCACAAAGCCAATAGCCGAGCCCGTAATGCTCTCTTTTCATGTTTGGGCATGGGAGAGTTTGATCGCGTTTCTCACCTCTCTACGGCTCGGGAGATTTGGGCCACCCTCATGCGTTTTCATGAGGGCACCTCTCATGTCAAAACCCGACTCTACGAGTCGTTCAAGAGAGAGTATGAGAACTTTCGACATCAACTTGGTGAGAGCATAGAAAGTTTATTCGCTCGCTTTCAGGTGATTGTCAACAGGATGAGGGCTAACAAGGAGCAGTTGCCTTTCGACGATCATGAGAGAGCTTTGAAGCTTTTGCACACTCTCGATCGGTCGGTGTGGGACTCAAAGGTCCAGGCGATCATCGAATCGCCTAACTCACTTGTGACGAGCTCTTTAGTAAGCTCAAGTCTAGTGAGATTGACGCCATGTCGAGGGCTTCTTATGCGAATCCTTCTGGCCCGACTATGGCTTTGGTTTCTGGCTCTTCTGCTAACCCCTCCGGTGGCTTTGCTCTTTCATCTCTCTTTTCTGTCACAGAGGACCAGCTTGAGTCATTGGGGGATGACGAGTTGGCAATGCTCGCCAACCGGTTCACGCGGTTCCACAACAACCGCATGAACCGTCGCCGCGGAGGAGGACGCTCAGGATGCTATGAGTGCGGCGACCCCGACCACTTCATCGCCAACTGCCCCAAGAAGAACAAGCATTCGGGGAAGGGCGATCAAGGGCACAAGTACGACTCCGGCAAGCGCAAGGAGAAGTACGTCCCCGCAAGGCACAAGCGGAGGGGCGGCTTCGACAACGAGTACATCAAGAAGAAGTACTTGGAGAAGGCCCAGGCTGAGCAGCGTGCGTTCTTCGCCACGCTCAGCGACGTCGACGGCTCGGATGATGACTCCGCTTGCTCAAGCGATGACGAGTCCGAGAAGAAGAAGAGGATCGAGGACAAGCTGAACGGTCTCTGCTTCTTCACCGGCGACGGAGGCCTCTGCACCATGGCGCTTGGTGATGAGGTCGGACGCGAGCTGGAGCACACCCCTCGGAACGACGACGACGACACCTCCCAGGTATCTCTCACCTACGATGAGCTTTCTTCCGAGGTTGAGAAGCTTACCGCCGCGCTTCTTAGTCAAGATAAGCTGCTTAGGCGTGCCGCTAGAGAGCGCAAGGAGTTTAGGCAGAAGTGGGAGGACACGGTGAGGGAGCTTGAGTTCGCTCGGTCCACCGTGGTTGTGTCAGAGGAGGTTGAGTGTGAGTCTTGCACCACGCACATGACTGACCTTCTCACTTTGAGAGGTAAGTATGCTGCGTTGGTTGGAGAGGTGGATGAGCTCCGTGCTAGGCCACAGCTGTTGGGTGCGTGCAAGACTTGTCCTGTCTTGCAATCCGAGTTGGCAGAGAAGAATGCCAAGATTGAGTCCTTAGAGAAGGCCAGCTCGGATAGCACTTGTGTCACGAGGTGTGTTTTGTGTGAGATCTTGGAGATGGAGATTGCCAACGTGAAGCATGGCAAGATGCAAACCGAGGAAGAAAACACATACCTTCGGACCATCTTGTCATGGGTATCTTGTAGTGAGCCGCAGCTCGGGATGATGATCTCCCAATTCAAGCGAGCTGCTGGAGGTCCTGGTGTAGGTTTTGCTCCGGGTGTTGATCTTTCTGCTTTTGGGAAGATTGGAGAGTCGAGTGGTCTGAACCCTAGTGAGAAGCCCAACTCCACCACTACTCCCAAACTTGCCAAGCTTCCACCCAAAGAGCCTGCCAAGCCTACCACCAAGGATGGGGTGTTTGAGGAACCTCCGAGAGCTCCACCCAAGAACCAAGTGTGGGCACCCAAGCCAAACCACCTCAAGAATAAGCTTGACACAATGCCACCCATTCAGGAGGAGTGCTTGCCTCAGAAGGGCAAAGTGAGCCATACCCACAGCCCTGCGTACCAACAACCCCCTTTGCGTGCGGTGAGGTACCAGTGTGACTTTTGTGGGAGAGATGGACACTTGAGCGAGTTCTGCTTTAGGCGCAAGAGAGAGGCGCGCCGTGCTCGGGAGATGGACAACCCGGACATGTACCACCCTTTCCATGGTGTGCATGTGTCGAACGTTCAGAGGAGAGCTGCTAGGCCCAGAGGTCCAGAACCTCAAGTTCCCAGGCCTAGGCAGTGGAGAGCTCCGAGGAGAGAGGCTAGGCCTAGAGGTCCTGAACCTCAAGTTCCTAGGCGTAGGCCTCGTAGAGAGCGTGCCCGGCGGGAGCCTGCAGTTGTAGGCTATGGACCCCGTGGCGGAGGCTTTGTAGTTGAGCGCTTCCCCCACCGCGTTTTGAGTATCGCGGTGAGCGCTCCTTCTCTAGCGGACCACGTTTTCCTGTGCGTGGTGATCGCTACCCCCGTAGACGTGCTAGGAATGGTTTTTCTGCTAACCGTTCTTTTGAGCAGCCGGCCCAACACTGGTATTCCCTTTTCTTCACTAACCCCAGTGTTGGACCGTATGCTCACCCTATGTCTTTCTATTGATGTAGGTAAGACGGTTGGAGGACATTTGGTTGGTGGATTCCGGTTGTTCGAGGCACATGACCGGAAACGCCAAGTGGTTCTCTAGCCTTAGCCCTGTTGCCGGAAAGGAGTACATAACCTTCGGCGATAATAGCAAAGGTAAGGTATTGTCTCGCGGGTCAGTGCGGGTTAATGAGCACTTTGTGTTGCGCGATGTTGCTCTTGTTTCTAACTTGCATTTTAACCTTCTTTCTGTTTCACAACTTTTTGACGACGACTATGAGATTCGTTTTAAACCGAATCTCAGTCGTATTTTGGACCCTTAGGGCAATCTTGTATGTTTGATTTCGCCTTTTGGGAAAGTCTTTCGTGCGAATTTCTCGGAGTCGTTTGGCATTTCCCGCTGTCTTTTGGCTAGTCCTTCCTCCTCTGATCTTTGGAAGTGGCATAGGAGGCTCGGTCATTTAAGCTTCGACTTGCTTGCAAGACTTAGCTCACTTGGCCTAATCCGAGGATTGCCCAAGCTTTCGATGGAGAAGGATCTAGTCTGTCATTCTTGTAGACATGGGAAGATGGCTGCCGCTCCCCACCATCCAGTGACTAAGGTCATGACCTCGCACCCTGGAGAGCTTTTACATATGGACATTGTTGGTCCTGCTCGGGTGAGCTCGGTTGGTGGCAAGTGGTATGTTCTAGTTGTTGTTGATGACTTTTCGAGGTATTCATGGGTTTTCTTTTTGACTGAGAAGACTGAGACTTTCTCTTTTTCTCGCAATATGATTTTGCGTCTTCAGAACGAGTTCCCTTTGAACTCGATGCGAGCTATTAGAAGTGATAATGGTTCCAAATTCAAAAATTCGGATTTTGAGAAGTTTTGTAACCGCCTTGGTTTAGAGCATCAGTTTTCTTCTCCCTACACACCGCCCCAAAATGGTGTTGTAGAGAGGAAGAATCGGACCCTTGTTGAGATGGCCAGGACGCTGCTCGATGAGCATAGGACTCCTAGGCGCTATTGGGCCGAAGCTATGAACACTGCATGCTACATTTCAAATCGCATTTTTCTGAGAGCCTTTTTGAAGAAGACCTCTTATGAGTTGCGTTTTGGTCGCCAGCCCAAGGTGAGTTATTTTAGAGTCTTTGGTTGCCACTGTTTTATATTGAAAAAAGGCAACCTAGACAAGTTTGAGTCTCGTTCTTCTGACGGTGTGTTTTTGGGTTATGGCACTCACACTCGAGCTTATCGTGTACTTAACCTTGACACTAACCGAGTCATGGAGACATCAGATGTCACCTTCGACGAGACTCTTGTATGTCCTTCTTCTCGTTTTGAGCGTGCAGGTGATCATGAGGTTGGTGAGCCTCTTTCCGATGACGAGGAAGAGGGTTCTGAAGGTATAGATGATCCAGCACCCCCTCCACCTGCCGTGCCGCAAAGAGCGGCCTCGACGACGACTCACGGCCCCGACACCTCTTCTTCCTGGGGGCCGTGGGATCCGCCACCCCGAGCGGTACCTTTTGTACCCGGGGAGGCACCAGCTGCTGTTGAGGGGGAGATCACTTCTTCCCGGGAGGTGCCACGACACATCCAGCGCCAGCACCCCCCTCAGCAGATGATCGGCAGCATCCACGAACGAGTTACTTGGTCCAGGTCACAGCAAATCTCGCACTTCGCTCATTCTGCTTTTGTTGCTAATTTTGAGCCCCGAGATGTTGGACACGCTTTGACGGATCCGGATTGGGTCAATGCCATGCATGAGGAGTTAGAAAACTTTGAGAGAAATCGGGTTTGGGTTCTAGTTCCTCCTCCTCCTCACTGTAATCCTATTGGGACAAAATGGGTTTTCAAAAATAAACAAGGAGAGGATGGCCACATTGTGAGGAACAAAGCGCGTCTTGTTGCCAAGGGTTATAGTCAGAAGGAGGGGATAGATTTTGAGGAGACTTTTGCTCCTGTAGCTCGTTTGGAGGCTATTAGGATACTCTTGGCTTTTGCTGCATCCAAAGGTTTTAAACTCTTTCAAATGGATGTCAAGAGTGCCTTCTTAAACGGCTACATAGAAGAGGAAGTATATGTTGAGCAACCCCCCGGTTTTGAAAATCCCAAGTTTCCAAACCATGTTTTTAAACTTCATAAAGCTTTATATGGTTTGAAACAAGCCCCTAGAGCCTGGTATGATAGGTTGAAAACCTTTTTGCTTGCTAAGGGTTTTAAAATGGGATGTGTAGATAAAACGCTCTTTCTCTTCAGGCAAGGCAAAGACACTCTCTTGGTCCAAATTTACTTGGATGATATCATTTTCGGTGGTTCTTCTCACACTTTGGTTGCCAAGTTTGCAGATACTATGAGTAGGGAGTTCGAGATGAGCATGATGGGCGAGCTGACATTCTTTCTCGGGTTGCAAATTAAGCAATCCCGAGAGGGGACGTTTGTGCACCAGGGCAAGTACACCAAGGACTTGCTGAAGCGGTTCGATATGGGTGAGGTCAAGCTTCTTCCAACACCCATGTCGACGACGACTGCCCTGGATGCGGATGTGGATGGAGAAGCAGTAGACCAGAAGGAGTACCGAAGCATGATCGGGTCGCTCCTCTACCTGACGGCGACACGCCCAGACATTCAGTTCGCGGTGTGTCTGTGCGCGCGCTTTCAGGCGTCGCCGCGCACTTCTCACCGTCAGGCGGTGAAGCGGATTTTCAGGTACCTTCGTTTCACACCTGAGCTCGGGATTTGGTATTCTGCTTCCTCCACCCTCTCCCTTTGCGGTTATTCGGATGCCGATTTTGCTGGTTGCCGTATTGAGCACAAGTCCACTTCTGGGACTTGCCAGTTTATTGGTTCTTCTCTTGTTTCGTGGTCTTCTCGCAAGCAGTCTAGTGTCGCTCAGTCCATTACAGAGGCTGAATATGTTGCTGTGGCTAGCTGCTGTTCTCAGTTGCTTTGGATGATGGCCACTTTGCGTGATTTTGGTCCAAGCTTTTCTCGAGTTCCTTTGCTTTGTGACAGCACGAGTGCTATTAGCGTTGCTAAGAACCCGTGCTTCACTCGAAGACCAAACACATTGATGTGTGCTTTCATTTTCTGCGAGACCACCAGGAGAAGGGTGATATCGACCTTCGCCATGTCGATACTCATCATCAACTGGCTGATATTTTCACCAAGCCTTTAGACGAATCAACCTTTAACCGGTTGAGGGGTGAGCTTGGTGTGTGTTTCCCCTTTTAGATGGGGGAAACATTTTTGATCTTGTATAATAGACTGACTTTCTTTCGTTTGTCTTTCTTTTCTTTTGCAGTTCAGCTTACGCATTTACATTCTGAGCTTCATGTCTATAATCACTAGAATGTAACTATGCTCTGTGTAGTATGCTCCGATGCTTATGTTGATGCTTGTAGCTTATGCTCTTTCTGATCACTAGTACATGTTGTGAGCTGAGCTATTTTGGAATGGTGACTTTGCTTAATGTAAATACAATCTGAAAATGTTCACCATTGAGATATGCAACTAGCATGTGTAGGATGTGTTGAGTCCATTCATGCTTTTCATATATGCTAGGTTGCTATGTCTCTAGTTCTGAGTCATTCACTTGCTTGGTCTGTTCGTATCATGTTTAAAATTTGAACCAAGTTTTAGTGAATTGAAAAGATCGAGATGGGATTGCTTGTCAACACCTCACGGTATCGAGACTATTTCTCATTGCACTTTGAGTTAAACTTGAGCCGTGTAGTGTATGACCGAAACCGTAGCTTTAAGCTTCTGATTGCTTCGGCATAGGCTTCGCTCGGTTGAAAAGTTAGGCAATGACAAGCGTTCAACCTCTCGCAATCACATGCTGAATTTAAATTTGTGTAATTTCACCGCTGCAACTCCGATATAAAATGAAATCACAAGTATATGCTTCATTCTTACGCATGATGATTGAACTTTGCTAGGGGTAGTTCACCTTGTATACATGTTTAGCACTTGTTTGGATTCCTGTCTATACATGTATAGTGCTATTTTGATGGTGACTATCTTTTTGGCTAAAACTGCTCACTTGCTCATATGCTTCATATTTCATATCTGGTGATCAGTTTGAGCCTTTGCTATTTGAGTGCTTAGTTTTGTCATTAGAGCTATACTATTTAGAGCATCTTTGCACTCTTTTGACTATATGCCTGAAGCTGCTAACTAGCATTTCTGACTTCATATGCATGTTGGAAGGGGGAGTTTCTTGCCTTGATGCCTTTTTCTTGATTAGTGCATTTTCAACTAAGGGGGAGAAATTGCAAATCATATACTCCTGGACGTTCAACTAAGGGGAGTTTTCCTAGTTGCTTGCACTTGTCGAGGGGGAGTTTGCTAGTTGTGTTGAGCCTTGCCTCTGTCTTGAGGAACTAGCAAACATTTTCAGGGCTTTCCGATCTCGATTGGTTCTCTTTTGTTTTGGAGTCATTCCAATTGGTTCGGAGCATGTTTGGACAAAAGGATTTGGTATCGAGCTTTCTTTGCTAGTTGTGTTGAGCCTCTGTGCCTCTATCTTGAGGGACTAGCATTTTGCTTTGATATTTTTGATTGGCTTTTGCTAGCGGTGTTGAGCCTGTTCTACCTCTTCTTGAGGGCTAGCTTTGCTTTGCTTGGTCGCGTCGAGCCGTTGCCCATGTCTTTGGGGACCAAGTTGTCTTGCTCTTTCCACTTGACCTTCTTCGGCTTTGCCATGCTTTTGGGTCATTTGGTCGAGTTCTCTCTTCTCCTTCCTCCTTCTTCTCTTTCTACTATGATTTGTGTTGGTAGTTGACAATGCACTCATCAAGGGGGAGATTGCGGATACATGGGTGTATGCCGGGTCTCTGAGTGATGAGTGATTGTCAACTGGTATGATGCGCATGTTCTTTGGCTTGTGTTGTGCAGGTGTCGAGCACGGATGCAGTGATCGAGGGCAAGGTGAAGGTCAAGTTGACACATGTCGTGCTGACGGACCGGGTGCGATGAAGGATGGGCGTGCCGTGCGGCGGACGTGCCATGCCGATGGATAGAGCGGTGAAGGGCGGACGTGAGGCTTGGACTGAGGGACCAGAGTGCCTGAGGATCAGCTGTGGTGGCTGACAGCCTGTGACGACGACAAGTGAAGAAGTGCGGTCATGTGTTGCCTGAGTCATGGACTCGGGGACACGTGTCAGTGGACGGGGTGCACGGGAGGTGCATCCCATCTACGACATCGGTTTGGTGGTAGAGCCAGGGAAAAACCATCAGATGGACGGTTTCCAGGTTTGGGCCTCAAAACCTGGGCGTGGACGGTTTCCGAGTTTGGCCACAAAACTCGAGCTGAGGGTTTCCGAGTTTGGCCACAAAACTCGGGCTGAGGACGGTTTCCAGGTTTGTGCCTCAAAACGGGGCTCTGAGGGTTTGCTGAGTTTGGCCTCAAAACTCAGATGCTGGTGGGCTGGTTTCCCGGTTTGGGCCTCGAAACCGGGGGATAGCTGGAAAAGGCTGGTTTCCCGATTTGGGCCACAAAACCGGGGGTGCAGAGCGAGGGCGGCACGTGGCGGCAATCGGAAGGTTGCGTGGAGGCAACGCGGATGAGTTGTGCGGGCGTGGCCGTCGGATACACCTACCACCGAGTTGGTCCAGAATAACCCTAGGGTTTAGCTGGTTCGCTCTGTAATTAGATTAGAGAGGGGTAGAGTAGGAAATAGACTTAGGCTAGGAGTAGGTTAAGTAGTCGGGAGACACCCTCCTCCCCTTAATCTCAGTCATTTGCTCTTTCGCACTTAGGGTTTCCTGCTCTCCCATCCCCTGCTGTAGCTAGCTGAGATCCGCAGAGAGACTTGCCTCTGTGTACTGTTGATTTGAGGAAGTGAGGCTGTATCCTCACCTTTGCGCTGCAAGATCGTTGTGTCGATTCGCGTATTGATTCGAGATCGTTGTGTTCTTCGCGTTCTTCGGTTCTCCGCGATTTTCCCGTCACTCGACCTCCCTCTCCAGTGCGTCTTTGCGAAATCCGTTTCAATCAACTTGTTCGTATTTGAAAGGAGATCATTTCCACCGAAGAAATTTATCTAACTCCTTACGAACAAGTAGATCAGGTTGATTTCGTTTTCATGGCGCTTTTTCGGTTCATCCACCTTCCCTTTTGATTTCCCGTTGATTGAATCGATTTGAGCGGATGATTTCTTGGGGATAGTCTCCTAACTTCCCCGTGATCATCTTCTTCAAGTTTGGGAACTTGGGATTTTGATTTGGATTGGATTCGGAGAGATTTGAGAGAAGGGCGATCAAAATCGCCCTCTCTGTTCATCCGCGGACAGTCCGCGGCTTGACCGGCGGACAGTCCGGGCGTCGGGGATCAGCCTGACCAGTGGCTGTGTTCTTCGGCCGGGGACTGTTCACGTGACCTGCGGACAGTCCGCTGTTGTGGTTCGCGGACAGTCCGGGACTTGTCCAGCAGACTTCAGCAAGTTTGCGTTTTTGGGTTTTTCACCGGCGGACAGTCCGCCGTTAGATCTCGCGGACAGTCCGGGAACGTCCAGTGGACTTGCAGCAGCACTGTGGTTTTGCTCGTTTGGCCGGCGGACAGTCCGCGACCTGAGCCCGGACAGTCCGCCACTGGGCAGACAGTCCGCGACCGTAGTGCCGGACAGTCCGGGACTTGCCTGAAGCTTCCGGTTTTGTGCGTTTGCTCTCCCGGCTTGCTCGCTTGGTTTCCGGACTTCTCGTTTGGCCCTAGAGTTGACCAAGGAACCTCTCTAGGCATCTTTGCTACTTGTTAGCATCGGTATTTGGAGATTTCTCGACGTAGCCTTCTATCTATGTTCGGGACTTGGTTTTTGAGGGGCAAACTTGTGCCGGTGCCTTTGGCGTTTGGTTTGCTATCGTTTTGTGGTGCTCCGCTGTGATCCTAGGGATCATCCACCCTCTTCCAAGGGTCGTGAGCATCACGCTTTGGGTCCGTGCTTTTCGGGGTTGAATTTGGGACACTCGGCCAAAGTTTCGGAAGAAATTTGATTGGCTCCCATTCACCCCCCCCCCCCCCCTCTGGTCGCCTTGCTTGTGCATTCTCGGTCCTTCATGGGCGACACTAGACTGCTTGCGAGAAGACCATGATACGAGAGAAGAACCAATAAATTGGCAAGTCCCAGAAGTGGACTTGCGCTCAATGCGACAACCAGCAAAATCGGCATCGGAATAACCGCAAAGGGAGAGGGTAGAGGAAGCTGAATACCAAATCCCGAACTCAGGTGTAAAGCGAAGGTACCTGAAAATGCGCTTCACCGCCTGACGGTGAGAAGTGCGCGGCGACGCCTGAAAGCGCGCGCACAGGCACACCGCGAACTGGATGCCCAGGCGTGTCGCCGTCAGGTAGAGTAGCGACCCGATCATGCTTCGGTACTCCTTCTGGTCCACAGCTTCTCCATCCTTGTCCGCATCCAGGGCCATCGTGGTCGACATGGGTGTTGGAAGAGGCTTGGCCTCACCCATATCGAACCTCTTCTGCAAGTCCTTGGTATACTTGCCCTGGTGCACAAACGTCCCTTCTCGGGATTGCTTAATTTGCAATCCGAGAAAGAAAGTCAGCTCGCCCATCATACTCATCTCGAACTCCCTGCTCATAGTATCTGCAAACTTGGCAACCAAAGCGTGAGAAGAACCACCGAAAATGATATCATCCACGTAAATCTGGACCAAGAGAGTGTCTTTGCCTTGCTTGAGGAGAAAGAGCGTTTTATCCACACATCCCATTTTAAAACCCTTAGCAAGCAAAAAGGTTTTCAACCTATCATACCAGGCTCTAGGGGCTTGTTTCAAACCATATAAAGCTTTGTGGAGTTTGAAAACATGGTTTGGAAACTTGGGATTTTCAAAATCGGGTGTTGTTCAACATAAACCTCTTCTTCTATGTAGCCGTTTAAGAAGGCACTCTTGACATCCATTTGAAAAAGTTTGAAACTTTGGATGTTGCAAAAGCCAAGAGTATCCTAATAGCCTCCAAACGAGCTACAGGAGCAAAAGTCTCCTCATAGTCTATCCCCTCCTTCTGACTATAGCCCTTCGCTACAAGCTTGGCCTTGTTACTAACAACGTGCCCATCCTCTCCTTGCATGTTTTTGAAAACCCATTTTGTCCCAATAGGCTTACAGTCTGGAGGAGGTGGAACAAAAACCCAAACCTGATTCCGCTCAAAGTTCTCTAACTCCTCATGCATGGCATTGACCCAATCTGGATCCGTCAAAGTGTGTCCAACATCTTGGGGCTCAAAATCAGCAACAAAAGCAGAATGAGCAAAGTGAGAGATTTGAGACCTGGACCGAGTGACAGGTTCGTCAATGTTGTCGATCATCTGCTGAGGGGGGTGTTGGCGCTGGATGTGTCGTGGCGCCTCCCGTGCAGATGTGATCTCCCCCTCAATAGCAGCTGGTGCCTCCCCGGGTACAAAAGGTACCGCTCGGCGTGGCGGATCCCACGGCCCCCAGGAAGAAGACGTGTTGGGGCCGTGAGTCGTCGTAGAAGCCGCTCCTTGCGGCACAGCAGGTGGAGGGGGTGCTGGATCATCCATACCTTCAGCACCCTCGTCCTCGTCATCAAAAAGAGGCTCACCAACCTCATGATCACCTGCACGGTCAAAACGAGAAGAACGACAAACCATGGTCTCGTCGAAGGTGACATCGGATGTCTCCATGACTCGGTTAGTGTCAAGGTTAAGTACACGATAAGCGCGAGTATGAGTGCCATAAGCCAAAAACACACCGTCAGAAGAGCGAGACTCAAATTTGTCCAAGTTGCCTTTCTTAAGTATAAAGCAATGGCAACCAAAAACTCGAAAATAACTCACCTTGGGCACTTTTCTAAAACGCAACTCATAAGAAGTCTTTTTCAAGAAAGCTCGGAGAAAAATGCGATTTGAAATGTAGCATGCAGTGCTCATAGCTTCGGCCCAATATCGCCTAGGAGTCCTATGCTCATCGAGCATCGTCCTGGCATTCTCTACAAGGGTCTGATTCTTCCTCTCTACAACACCATTCTGTGGCGGTGTGTAGGGAGAAGAAAACTGATGCTCTAAACCCAAAGAGTTACAAAACTTCTCAAAATCTGAATTCTTGAATTCGGAACCATTATCACTCCTAATAGCTCGCATCGAGTTCAAAGGGAACTCGTTCTGAAGACGCAAAATCAGATTGTGAGCAAGGGAGAAAGTCTTGGTCTTCTCAGCTAAAAAGAAGACCCACGAATATCTCAAAAAGTCATCAACAACAACAAGCACATACCACTTCCCCCCAACCGAGCTCACCCGAGCCGGACCAACAAGGTCCATGTGCAAAAGCTCTCCAGGGCGCTTGGTCATGACATGAGTCACTGGATGGTGGGGAGCGGCAACTATCTTCTCCTGTCTACAAGAATGGCAAACAAGATCCTTCTCCATCGACAACTTGGGCAATCCTCGGATTAGGCCAAGTGAGCTAAGTCTTGCAAGCAAGTCGAAGCTCAAATGTCCAAGTCTCCTATGCCACTTCCAAAGATCAGAGGAGGAAGGTCCAACCACAAGACAACGAGAAATGCCAAAAGACTCCGAGAAATTCGCACGAAAGACTTTTCCAAAGGGCGAAATCATACAAACAAGATTGCCCTGAGGGTCCAAAATACGACTAAGATTCGGCTTAAAACGAATCTCATAGTAGTCATCAAAGAGTTGCGAAACAGAAAGAAGGTTAAAATGCAAGTTAGAAACAAGAGCAACATCGCGCAACACAAAGTGCTCATTAACTCACACCGACCCATGAGACAATACCTTACCTTTGCTATTGTCGCCGAAGGTGATAAACTCCTTTCCGGCGACTGGACTAAGACTGGAGAACCACTTGGCGTTTCCGGTCATGTGCCTCGAGCAACCGGAATCCACCAACCAAACGTTCTCCAATCGTTTTACCTACATCAATATAAAGACATAGGGTGAGCATACGGTCCAACACTAGGGTTAGTGAAGTAGGAACAATACCAGTTGTGAAAAAGTTGTGAAACAGAAAGAAGGTTAAAATGCAAGTTAGAAACAAGAGCAACATCGCGCAACACAAAGTGCTCATTAACCCGCACTGACCCGCGAGACAATACCTTACCTTTGCTATTATCGCCGAAGGTTATGTACTCCTTTCCGGCAACAGGGCTAAGGCTAGAGAACCACTTGGCGTTTCCGGTCATGTGCCTCGAACAACCGGAATCCACCAACCAAATGTCCTCCAACCGTCTTACCTACATCAATAGAAAGACATAGGGTGAGCATACGGTCCAACACTGGGGTTAGTGAAGAAAAGGGAATACCAGTGTTGGGCCGGCTGCTCAAAAGAACGGTCAGCAGAAAAACCATTCCTAGCACACCTACGGGGAAAGCGATCACCACGCTGAGGAAAACGTGGTCCGCTGGGGAAGGAACGCTCACCGCGATACTCAAAACGCGGTGGAGGAAAGTGCTCTACTACAAAGCCACCGCCACGGGGTCCATAGCCTACAACTGCAGGCTCCCGCCGGGCACGTCCTCCTCGTTGCCTAGGCCTGGGAACTTGAGGTTCTGGACCTCTAGGCCTAGCAGCTCTCCTTGGAGCTCTCCTCTAAACATTCGGCACATGTACATCATGGAAAGGATGGTACATGTCCGCATTGTTCATCTCCCTAGCACGGCGCGCCTCTCTCTTACGCCGAAAGCAGAACTCACTCAAGTGTCCATCTCTCCCACAGTGCTCACAATGGTACCTCACCGCTCTCAAAGGGGGTTGTTGGTACACATGACTGTGGGTATGGATCACTTTGCCCTTTTGTGGCATAAGCTCCTCCTGGATAGGTAGCATTGTGTCCAGCTTGTTTTTCAGGTGATTGGGTTTAGGAGCCCATTGCTGGTTCTTGGGTGGAGCTCGTGGAGGTTCTTCAAACACCCCATCCTTGGTGTTAGGCTTGAGAGGCTCTTTGGGTGGAAGCTTGGTAAGTTTGGAAGTAGTGGTGGAGTTGGGCTTCTCACTCGGGTTCAAACCACTCGACTCTCCAATCTTCCCAAAAGCAGAAACATCAACGCCCGGAGCAAAGCCTATACCAGGACCTCCAGCAGCTCGCTTGAATTGGGAGATCATCATCCCGAGCTGTGGCTCACCGCTAGACACTCATGACAAGATGGTCCGAAGGTATGTGTTTTTCTCCTCGGTTTGCATCTTGTCATGCTTCACATTAGCGATCTCCATCTCCAAACCCTCACACAAAGCGCACCTAGTCACACAAGTGCTACCTGAGCTGGCCTTCTCAAGAGACTCAATCTTGGCATCCTTCTCTGCCAACTCGGTTTGCAAGACTGGACAAGACTTGCACGCACCCAACAACAGGGGTCTAGCCCGGAGCTCATCCACCTCTCCAACCAAAGTAGCATACTTACCTCTCAAGGTGAGAAGGTCAGTCATGTGCTTGGTGCACATCTCACACTCCACCTCCTCAGAAATGACCACGGTGGACTTAGCAAACTCAAGCTCTCTCACCGTGTCCTCCCACTTCTGCCTAAACTCCTTGCGCTCTCTAGCAGCACGCCTAAGCAACTTGTCCTGACTAAGCAAGGTGGCAGTAAGCTTCTCGACCTCAGCAGAAAGCTCGTCGTGGGTGAGAGATACCTGAGAGGTGTCGTCGTCGTCGTCGTTCCGAGGAGTCTCCTCCAGCTCGCTGTCGACCTCCTTGCCGAGGGCCATGGTGCAGAAGCCGTCGTCGTCGGCGAAGAAGCAGAGGCCGTTGAGCTTGTCCTCGATCCTCTTCTTCTTCTCGGACTCGTCATCGCTTGAGCAAGCGGAGTCGTCATCCGAGCCGTCGACGTCGCTAAGCGTGGCGAAGAATGCACGCTGCTCAGCCTGGGCCTTCTCCAAGTACTTCTTCTTGATGTATTCCTTGTCAAAGCCGCCCCTCCGCTTGTGCCTCGCGGGGACGTACTTCTCTTTGTGCTTAACGGAGTCGTACTTGTGCCCATGATCGCCCTTCCCAGATGTGTGCTTCTTCTTGGGACAATTGGCGATGAAGTGGCCGGGGTCACCGCACTCAAAGCATCCTGAGCGTCCTCCTCCACGGCGATGGTTCATGCGGTTGTTGTGGAACCGCGAGAACCGGTTGGCAAGCATCGCCAACTCGTCATCCCCCAAAGACTCCAGCTGGTCCTCTGTGACAGAGAAGAGTGAAAAAAGTGCAAATCCTCCAGAGAGGTTAGCAGAAGAGCCAGAAACCAAAGCCATAGTCGGGCCAGAAGGATTTTCATAAGAAGCTCTCGACATGGCGTCAATCTCACTAGACTTGAGCTTGCTAAAAAGCTCGTCGCAAGTGAGGGTCTCATAGTTAGACGATTCGATGATCGCCTGGACCTTGGAGTCCCACACCGACCGATCAAGAGTGTGCAAAAGCTTCAAAGCCCTCTCATGATCATCAAAAGGCAACAGCTCCTTGTTCGCTCTCATCTTGTTGACAATGACCTGAAAGCGAGCGAATAAACTCTCTATGCTCTCGCCAGGCATGTGTCAAAAGTTCTCGTACTCCTGCTTGTGCGACTCGTAGAGACGGGATTTGACTTGAGTGGTTCCCTCATGGAAGCGCATGAGGGTCGCCCAAATCTCACAAGCTGTGGGGAGGTGAGAAACGCGATCAAACTCGGACATGCTCAAACAGGAGAAAAGAGCATTACACACTCGGCTATTGGCATCGTGCTCATCCATCTAAAGCTGAGTAGCACGAGGAGCCAAGACGACGTAATCGTCCCTGTTGCAAATTTCCCAAATAGAAGAGCCCATGCTCTAGAGATAGGCCGACATGCGTATTTTCCAATACGCATAGATCGTCCCATCAAAGAACGGCGGTTTGCCCATGCCGTGATCCATGTCCCCTTCTGTGGATCTGGAACCGGCTAAGGTGGAAGATCCTTAACCTGCTCCGATACCAATTGAAGGACCGAGAATGCACTCGCAAGGCGACCAGAGGGAGGGTGAATGGGAGCTCAAAAATTTCTTCTCAGAAACTTTGGCCGATTGTCCCAAAATCAACCCCCAAAAGCTAAGACTGAGAACGTGATGCCCACGACCCTTGGAAGAGGGTGGATGATCCCTTGGATCACAGCGAGGCACCACAAAGTGATAGCAAACCAAACGCCAAAAGCACCGGAACTAGTTCAACCCTCAAAAACCAAGTCTCGAGCGTAGATAGACGGCTATGTCGAGAAATCCCCAAATACCAATGCTAACAAGTAGCAAGGATACCTAGAGAGGTTCCTTGGTCAACTACAGGGCCAAACGAGAAGTTCGAAAACCAAGCGAGGAAGCCGGGAGAGCAAACGCACAAAACCGGAAGCTTCAGGCGATTCCCTGACTGTCCAGACCTGGGGTCTCGGACTGTCTGCCCCTACTGCGGACTGTCCGCGAGGGGATGGCGGACTGTCCGCCGGCCCAACACCGAAAACAGCAAAGCTGCTGAAGTTCCCTGGACTGTTGCCGGACTGTCCGCGGCTTTGAACTGTGGACTGTACGCCGGTCAATCCAAAACCAAATCAGCCGAAGAACACAACCACTGTTCCGGCTGCTCCCCGACGCCCGGACTGTCCACCGGTCAGGTAGCGGACTATCCGCGGCTGTCCAGTGAAGGCGATTTTGATCGCTCTTCACCCAAATCACTCCCAAATCGATTCAAACCAAAATCCCTTGATCCCAAACTTGGAGAGGATGATCACGAGGTAGTTAGGAGACTATCCCCAAGAAATCATCCGCTCAAATCAACTCAATCAACGGGAAATCGAAGGGGAAGGTGTATGAACCAAAAAAGCGCCACGAAAACGAAATCAACCCGATCTACTTGTTCGTGAGGAGTTAGATGAATTCCTTTGGTCGAAATGACCTCCTCACTATAAAGAACAAGTTGATTCAAACAGATTTTGCAAAGATGCAATAGAGAGGGAGATCGAGTGATGGGAAAATCGCGGAGAAACGAAGAACGTGAAGAACACGAACCAAAACGCGAATCAACACATCGATCTGCAACCGTGTGGCTACCACACGCTACAATAGTGAGGTTACGGCCTCACTTCCTCAAAATCTCCGGTACATAGAGGTATGGTTCTCTGCGGATCTCAGCTAGCTACAGTAGGGGATTGGGAGAGCAGGAAACCCTAAGTGCAAAGAGCAAATGACTGAGGTTGATGGGGAGGTGAGTGTCTCCCCCTACTTATCCTAATTCTAACTATTCGTAATTCCCACTCTACCCCTAACTACTTACAGAGCGAACCAGCTAAACCCTAAGGTTATTCTAGACCAACTCGATGGTAGGTGGATCCGACGGCCACGCTCGCACAACTCGTAGTGTTGCCTCGATGCAACCTCCCAATTTCTGCCACGTGCCGCCATCGCTCTGCGTCCTCTTCACGGACTCCGCCCCCGGTTTTGTGGCCGAAACCGGGAAACCAGGCCTTCACGTCCACCCCCGGTTTTGAGGCCCAAACCGGGAAACCAGTCCACCGTTGCCTGAGTTTTGTGGCCCAAACTCAGCAAACCCGTAGCACCCAGGTTTTGAGGCCCAAACCTGGAAGCCGTCCTCAGCCCGAGTTTTGTGGCCAAACTCGGAAACCATCCGCGCCCAGGTTTTGAGGCCCAAACCTGGAAACCGTCCACCCGATGGTTTTTCTCTGGCTCTACCACCAAACCGAAGCTGTAGAGGGGATGCACCGCTCGTGCACCCCGTCCACCGACATGTGTCCCCAAGTCCTCGACTCGAGCAACACCATGTCCCGCAACTCTTCGCTCGTCGCTGTCCCAGGCTGCCAGCCACCACAGCTGATCCTCAGGCCACCGGTCCCTCAGTCCAAGCCTCACGTCCGCCCTTCACCTCTCTCGGTCCGTCGGCACGGCACGTCTCTACTTGACCTTCACCTTGCCCTCGATCACTGTCTCTGTGCTCGACACCTGCACAACACAAGCCAAAGAACCTGCGATCAAATCCGTTGACAATCACTCATCACTCGAGACTCGGCGTACACCCATGTATCCGCAGGTTCCGAATTCAAGAATTTGGATTTTGAGAAGTTTTGTAACTCTTTGGGTTTGGAGCATCAGTTTTCTTCCCCCTACACACCGCCACAGAATGGTGTTGTAGAAAGGAAGAATCGGACCCTTGTAGAGATGGCCAGGAAGATGCTCGATGAGCATAGGACTCCTAGGCGATATTGGGTCGAAGCAATGAGCACTGCATGCTATATTTCCAATCGCATTTTTCTCTGAGCTTTCTTGAAAAAGACTTCTTATGAGTTGCGTTTTGGAAAACTCCCCGAGGTGAGTTATTTTAGAGTCTTTGGTTGCCACTGTTTTATACTTAAGAAAGGCAACCTGGACAAATTTGAGTCTCGCTCTTTCTGACGGTGTGTTTTTGGGTTATGGCACTCATACTCGCGCTTATCGTGTACTTAACCTTGACACTAACCGAGTGATGGAGACATCCGATGTCACCTTCGACGAGACCATGGTTTGTCCTTCTTCTCGTTTTGAGCGTGCAGGTGATCATGATGTTGGTGAGCTTCTTTTTGATGACGAGGATGAGGGTGCTGAAGGTATGGATGATCCAGCACCCCCTCCACCTGCTGTGCCGCAAGGAGCGGCTTCAACTACGACTCACGGCCCCGACACTTCTTCTTCCTGGGGGCCGTGGGATCCGCCACCCCGAGCGGTACCTTTTGTACCCGGGGAGGCACCAGCTGCTGTTGAGGGGGAGATCACTTCTGCACAGGAGGCGCCACGACACATCCAGCGCCAACACCCCCCTCAGCAGATGATCGGCAACATTGACGAACATGTCACTCGGTCTAGGTCACAAATCTCTCACTTTGCTCATTCTGCTTTTGTTGCTGATTTTGAGCCCTGAGATGTTGGACACGCTTTGACGGATCCGGATTGGGTCAATGCCATGCATGAGGAGTTAGAGAACTTTGAGCGAAATCGGGTTTGGGTTTTAGTTCCACCTCCTCCAGACTGTAAGCCTATTGGGACAAAATGGGTTTTCAAAAACAAGCAAGGAGAGGATGGCCACGTTGTTAGAATCAAGGCCAGGCTTGTAGCGAAGGGTTATAGTCAGAAGGAGGGGATAGACTATGAGGAGACTTTTGCTCCTGTAGCTCGTTTGGAGGCTATTAGGATACTCTTGGCTTTTGCAACATCCAAAGGTTTCAAACTTTTTCAAATGTATGTCAAGAGTGCCTTCTTAAATGGCTACATAGAAGAAGAGGTTTATGTTGAACAACCCCCCGGTTTTGAAAATCCCAAGTTTCCAAACCATGTTTTCAAACTCCACAAAGCTTTATATGGTTTGAAACAAGCCCCTAGAGCCTGGTATGATAGGTTGAAAACCTTTTTGCTTGCTAAGGGTTTTAAAATGGGATGTGTGGATAAAACGCTCTTTCTCCTCAAGCAAGGCAAAGACACTCTCTTGGTCCAGATTTATGTGGATGATATCATTTTCGGTGGTTCTTCTCACGCTTTGGTTGCCAAGTTTGTAGATACTATGAGCAGGGAGTTCGAGATGAGTATGATGGGCGAGCTGACTTTCTTTCTCGGATTTCAAATTAAGCAATCCCGAGAACGGACATTTGTGCACCAGGGCAAGTATACCAAGGACTTGCTGAAGAGGTTCGATATGGGTGAGGCCAAGCCTCTTCCAACACCCATGTCGACCACGACGGCCCTGGATGCGGACAAGGATGGAGAAGCTGTGGACCAGAAGGAGTACCGAAGCATGATCGGGTCGCTGCTTAACCTAACGGCGACACGCCTGGACATCCAGTTCGCGGTGTGCCTGTGCGCGCGCTTTCAGGCGTCGCCGCGCACTTCTCACCGTCATGCGGTGAAGCACATTTTCAGGTACCTTCGTTTTACACCTTAGTTCGGGATTTGGTATTCAGCTTCCTCCACCCTCTCCCTTTGCGGTTATTCCGATGCCGATTTTGCTGGTTGTCGCATTGAGCGCAAGTCCACCTCTGGGACTTGCCAATTTATTGGTTCTTCTCTTGTATCGTGGTCTTCTCGCAAGCAGTCTAGTGTTGCCCAGTCTACCACGGAGGCTGAGTATGTTGCTGCGGCTAGCTGCTGTTCCCAGTTGCTTTGGATGATGGCCACTTTGCGTGATTTTGGTCTGAGCTTTTCTCGTGTTCCTTTGCTTTGTGACAGCACAAGTGCGATTAGCTTTGCTAAGAACCCCGTGCTTCACTTGAAGACCAAACACATTGATGTGCACTTTCACTTTTTGCGAGACCACTATGATAAGGGTGATATCGACCTTCGCCATGTCGATACTCATCATCAGTTGGCTGATATTTTCACCAAGCCTTTGGACGAATCAACCTTTAATCAGTTGAGGGGTGAGCTTGTTGTGTGTTTCCCCTTTTAGATGGGGGAACATTTTGGATCTTGTATAATAGACTGACTAATTTCTCGTTTGCTTTGTTTTCCTTTGCATTTCAGCATACGCTTTTACATTCTGAGCTTCATGTATATAATCTTTAGAATGTGATTATGCTCTATGTAGTATGCTCCGATGCTTCTGTTGATGCTTGTAGCTTATGCTCCTTTCGATCTCTAATACATGTTGTGAGCTGAGCTATTTTGAATGGTAAACCTGCTTAATGAACTTAAACATGAAAATGTTCACCATTGAGATATGCAACTAGCATGTGTAGGATGTGTTGAATTCACTCGTGCTTTTCATATATGCTAGGTTGCTATGTCTCTAGTTCTGAGTCTGTCACTTGCTTGGTCTGTTCATATTCTGTCAATAAAATCTGAACCAAGTTTTAAGTGAATTGAAAAGATTGAGATGAGATTGCTTGTCAACACATCACAGTTTCAAGACTATTTCTCATTGCACTTTGAGTTAAACTTGAGCTGTGTAGTGTATGACCGAAACTGTTGCTTTAAGCTTCTGATTGCTTCTGCATAGGCTTCGCACAGTTGGAAAGTTAGGCAATGACAAGCATTCAACCTCTCGCAATCACATGCTGAAATTTAAACTTGTGTAATTTTAACCGCTGCAACTCCGATAAAATTTGGATACACAAGACTATGTTTCATTCTATTGCGTGATGATTGAACTGTGCTAGGGGTAGTTCACCTTGTATACATGTTTAGCACTTGTCTGATTTCTATTCTATACATGTTGTGTGCTATTTTGATGGTGAATACCTTCTTGGCTAAAAACTGCTCACTGTGCTCTCATGCTCATATTTCGTATTTGATGATCAGTTTGAGCCTTAGCTAGCTTGTATGCTTTTCAGTGAGTCGTTGGAGCTGTACTGTTTAGAGCATCCTTGCATTTTCTTGACTATATTCCTGAAGCTGCTAACTTGCATCTTGACTCATATGCATTTTGGAAGGGGGAGAACTTCTCTTGTTGGCACTTTTGATGGTGTATTTTCTGAGGGGGAGAAAACTACTTTCGGTTCCTTTTGCTTGATGGTGCATTTTCAACTAAGGGGGAGAATTTGGACAAATCATGCCTCCCATGTTCTAAGGGAAGAGGAATCGGTTGTGTGCACCATGCAAGGGGGAGTTTGCTTGTGATAAATTTTCTGAAATTTCCAATTGGTTCGGAGCGCTTTGCTAGTTGTGTTGAGCTTTTACCTCTATCTTGAGGGACTAGCAGTCGCATCTTTGCTTCAGTTGGTTTCGAGCTTTTTAGATGATGTCGAGCTTTCTGCTAGTTGTGTTGAGCCTCTGTGCCTCTGTCTTGAGGGACTAGCATTTTGCTTTGATTTTTCAATTGGTATTTGCTAGCGGTGTTGAGCCTGTTCTCCCTCTTCTTGAGGGCTAGCTTTGCTTTGCTTGGTTGTGTCAAGCTGTTGCCCATGTCTTTGGGGACCAAGTTGTCTTGCTCTTTCCACTTGACCTTCTTTGGCTTTGCTATGCTTTTGGGTCATTTGGTCGAGTTCTCTCTTCTCCTTCTTCCTCCTTCTATTTCCATTATGATTTGTGTGTGTAGTTGACAATGCACTCATCAAGTGGGAGATTGCGGATACATGGGTGTATGCCGAGTCTCGAGTGATGAGTGATTGTCGACGGGTTTGATCGCAGGTTCTTTGGCTTGTGTTGTGCAGGTGTCGAGCACAAAGACAGTGATCGAGGGCAAGGTGAAGGTCAAGTAGAGACGTGTCGTGCCGACGGACCGGGAGCGGTGAAGGGCGGACGTGAGGCTTGGACTGAGGGACCGGTGGCCTGAGGATCAGCTGTGGTGGCTGGCAGCCTGGGACAGCGACGAGCAGAGACTTGTGGGCATGGTGTTGCTCGGGTCGAGGACCTGGGGACACGTGTCGGTGGATGGGGTGCACAGGCGGTGCATCCCCTCTACAGCATCGGTTTGGTGGTAGAGCCAGAGAAAAACCATCGGGTGGACGGTTTCCAGGTTTCGGCCACAAAACCTGGGCGTGCTGCGGGTTTCCGAGTTTGGGCCACAAAACTCGGGCTGAGGACGGTTTCCAGGTTTGGGCCTCAAAACCTGGGCGCTGGCGGGTTTCCTGGTTTCAGCCTCAAAACTGGGGGATGGACTTGGAGGTTGGTTTCCCGGTTTGGGCCTGAAAACCAGGGGTTGGCTGTGAAGGCTGGTTTCCCGGTTTGGGCCACAAAACCGGGGGCGGAGTCCAGAAAAGGACGCAGAGCGGTGGCGGCACGTGGCGGCAATCGGTGAGGTTGCGTTGAGGCAACGCTACCTATTGTGTGGGCGTGGCCGTCGGATCACCACCTACCACGAGCTGGTCCAGAATAACCTTAGGGTTTAGCTGGTTCGCTCTGTAAGTAGTTAGGGGTAGAGTGGGAATTAGGAATAGTTAGAATTAGGATAAGTAGGGGGAGACACCCACCTCCCCAAGTATCTCAGTCATTTGCTCTTTGCACTTAGGGTTTCCTGCTCTCCCAATCCCCTGCTGTAGCTAGCTGAGATCCGCAGAGAACCATACCTCTGTGTACTGGAGATTTTGAGGAAGTGAGGCCATAACCTCACTGTTGTAGGGTGTGGTAGCCACACGGTTGCAGATCGATGTGTTGATTTGCGTTTTGGTTCGTGTTCTTCGCGTTCTTCGTTTCTCCATGATTTTCCCGTCACTCGATCTCCCTCTCTATTGCGTCTTTGTGAAATCCGTTTGAATCAACTTGTTCTTTATAGTGAGGAGGTCATTTCGACCAAAGGAATTCATCTAACTCCTCACGAACAAGTAGATCAGGTTCATTTCATTTTCGTGGCGCTTTTTCGGTTCATACACCTTCCCCTTCGATTTCCAGTTGATTGAGTTGATTTGAGCGGATGATTTCTTGGGGATAGTCTCCTAACTACCTCGTGATCATCCTCTCCAAGTTTGGGATCAAGGGATTTTGGGTTGAATCGATTTGGGAGTGATTTGGGTGAAGGGCGATCAAAATTGCCCTCACTGGACAGTCCGCCACCTGACCGGCGGACAGTCCGGGCGTCGGGGAGCAGCCGAATCAGTGGCTGTGTTCTTTAGCTGATTTGGTTTAGGTTGACCGGCGGACAGTCCGTAGTTCAAAGCCATGGATAGTCCAGCAACCGTCCAGGAGACTTCAGCAGCTGTGCAGTTTTGCACTTTCAGCCGGCGGACAGTCCGCCACCTGCTCGCGGACAGTCCGCAGTAGGGCCGGACAGTCCGGGACCCCAGGTCCGGACAGTCCAGGAATTGCCTGAAGCTTACGGTTTTGTGCGTTTCCTCTCAAGGCTTCCTCGCTTGGATTTCAGACTTCTCGTTTGGCCTTGTAGTTGACCAAGGAACCTCTCTAGGTATCTTTGCTACTTGTTAGCATCGGTATTTGGGGATTTCTCGACGTAGCCGTCTATCTACGTTCGGGACTCAGTTCTCAAGGGTCGAACTTGTGCCGGAGCTTTTTGTGTTTGGGTCGCTAACGCTTTGTGGTGCCTCGCTGTGATCCTAGGGATCATCCACCCTCTTCCAAGGGTCGTGGGCATCACGGTTTCGGTCGTAGCTTTTGGGGGTTGATCTTGGGACATTTGGCCAAAGTTTCGAGAGAAATTTTGTTGGCTCCCATTCACCCCCCTCTGGTCGCCTTGCTAGTGCTTTCTCGGTCCTTCAATTGGTATCGAAGCGGGTTAAGGATCTTTCACCTTAGCCGGTTCCAGATCCATAGAAGGCGACATGGATCGCGGCGTGGGCAAACCGTCGTTCTTTGATGGGACGAACTATGCGTATTGGAAGATACGCATGTCGGCCTATCTCCAGAGCATGGGCTCTTCTGTTTGGGAGATTTGCAACAGGGCCGATTACGTTGTCTTGGCTGCTCGTGTCACTCATCTTCAGATCGATGAGCACGAAGCAAATAGCCGAGCTCGTAACGCTCTTTTCTCCTGTTTGAGTATGTCTGAGTTTGATCGCGTTTCTCACCTCCCCACGGCTCGGGAGATTTGGGCGACCCTCATGCATTTCTATGAGGGAACCACTCAAGTCAAATCCCGTCTCTACGAGTCGCACAAGCGGGAGTATGAGAACTTTCGACACATGCCTAGCGAGAGCATAGAGAGTTTATTCGCTCATTTTCAGGTCATTGTCAACAAGATGAGAGCGAACAAAGAGCTGTTGCCATTTGACGATCATGAGAGGGCTTTGAAGCTTTTGCACACTCTCGATCGGTCGGTGTGGGACTCAAAGGTCCAGGCGATCATCGAATCGTCTAACTATGAGACCCTCACTTGCGACGAGCTTTTTAGTAAGCTCAAGTCTAGTGAGATTGACGCCATGTCGATGGCTTCTTATGAAAATCCTTCCGGCCCGACTATGGCTTTGGTTTCTGGCTCTTCTGCTAACCCCTTTGGAGGATTTGCACTTTCTTCACTCTTTTCTGTCACAGAGGACCAGCTGGAGTCTTTGGGGGATGACGAGTTGGCATTGCTCGCCAACCGGTTCTCGCGGTTCCACAACAACCGCATGAACCTTCGCCGCGGAGGAGGACGCTCAGGATGCTTTGAGTGCGGCGACCTCGACCACTTCATCGCCAACTGTCCCAAGAAGAAGCACACATCTGGGAAGGGCGATCATGGGCACAAGTACGACTCCGGCAAGCGCAAGGAGAAGTACGTCCCCGCGAGACACAAGCGGAGGGGCGGCTTCGACAAGGAGTACATCAAGAAGAAGTACTTGGAGAACAGTCCGGGCGTCGGGGAGCAGCCGAATCAGTGGTTGTGTTCTTCGGCTGATTTGGTTTTGGTTGACCGGCGGACAGTCCGCAGTTCAAAGCCACGGACAGTCCGGCAACCGTCCAGGAGACTTCAGCAGCTGTGCAGTTTTGCACTTTCGGCCGGCGGATAGTCCGCCACCTGCTCGCGGACAGTCCGCAGTAGGGCCAGACTGTCCAGGACCCCAGCTCCGGACAGTCCGGGAATTGCCTGAAGCTTCCGGTTTTGTGCATTTGCTCTCCCGGCTTCCTCGCTTGGATTTCGGACTTATCGTTTGGCCTTGTAGTTGACCAAGGAACTTCTCTTGGTATCTTTGCTACTTGTTAGCATCGGTGTTTGGGGATTTCTCGATGTAGCCGTCTATCTACGTTCGGGACTCGGTTCTCAAGGGTCGAACTTGTGCTGGAGCTTTTTGTGTTTGGGTCGCTAACGCTTTGTGGTGCCTTGCTGTGATCCTAGGGATCATCCACCCTCTTCCAAGGGTCGTGGGCATCACGGTTTCGGTCGTAGCTTTTGGGGGTTGATCTTGGGACATTTGGCCAAAGTTTCGAGAGAAATTTTGTTGGCTCCCATTCACCCCCCCCCCCTCTGGTCGCCTTGCTAGTGCTTTCTCGGTCCTTCAGATTGTAACCAGATTTCACATCTTTCCACACTGCTACATGTTGAAAACTGCTACACTATAGTTGACAAGATCCACTCCAAACCCAAAGCTTCACTTATCCAATCATCATGAGATTTTTACAGCAACTAATACCATAAGTGTAGAGCATGTGTACCAAATTTTAAGCCAATCCAAATAGATTTGATCATTCAAACATGGCTATTATCACAGCTAGCTCAGATTTGCAATTTTAGATAGATTTTCACACTTGAGCTATACTTCTTTAGATTGAATCAAGCTTGATGTCAACTTGTTTGAATACTCTCACAAGACATATATCCATTCAAATTACTTACTAAATGAAGTCTCATGAACATATTTATTCAAACTAACTCAATTTTGATCACTAAGCATCAAATCCATTCAAACATTTCATAGCAAGCAACATATGCATATATATCCAATTCAATCAACTTATATGCACCCAAATGAATATGATCTACTAGAGATATACCTTGGTAGATCATGATCATCCAATAGCAAGCTTCTTCATCCATCATTTGCAAGCCTTCAAATACTTCCAATCAACCACCACAACTTGATCATGACACTTGTATGTTGTAGCACTTGGGACATCACTCTTTTGTCTTGGCATTGGGTTTGGATAGCACTAAGCTTCATTACTTGACTCAATCATATAATAATCATCATGAATCCAATTGAATCAAGCCTCCAATGTCATGGTACCTATACACAATCATCCACTTTTTGATGGTACCCAAACTAGTTTGGGTCCTCTCAAGTTAGGAGCAACATACTTAGGCAATGCCTTAGTATGAATAGTGGGATATTTTGCAATAGCAACCAATGAGGTACCATTACCATCCTTTCTATGCACAATATCATCATTAATTGAAATGGGCTTAGAAGTGTTACCTAGGGGACATGAATTTGCCATGTGTCCCCTTTCCCGGCATGAGTAGCAAACTCTCTTTGATTGAGTCTTTTCTTCCTTGCTCATGTGTTGCTCCTCATTGCCTTGCCTCTTCTCTCTTTCTTGAATCTTCTTCTCAAGCTTGGTAGGACACCCCGAGGCAAAGTGTCCTATATCACCACATTTGTAGCACTTGATGTGAGCCAAATCTTTCTTCTTTTCTTCATTCTTGCTCATCATCATCTTGGCATCTTGAATGTGAATTGGATGCCTTGGTCTTCCACTCCTTCTTGTTTTCTTCTTCTTCTTCATCATCAAATCACCACAATCATAGTTGATCTTGACTTGATCTTGGGGCTTCTTTTCTTGCTCAACTTGTGGCTTTGGTTGAGGCTCATCATGTTGCTTCACCATTTGCTCGGTTGAGCACATAGAGGTGAGATGTCCTCTAGTGCGGCACTTGAAGCATTTGACAAGCTTGAGCCTCTCTTCTTCCTTCTTCAACTTGAGCTTATCCTTGTTGGGGCAAGCATTTGCAGTATGTCCCATCTCATGGCACCGATAGCACATGAAATGAGATAGCTTCTCTTGCTCTTGCTTCTTCATTTCTCTTTCATACTTCTTCTTTCCCCATCTCTTGCCTTTGATATTGCTCTTGTTGAAGCCAATGCCACTCATGTCACCATAGCTATTTTGATTCTTCAACATGTGCTCAAAGGTGGCTTTGGAGTTGTAGCACCTCTCTAACTTGTTGCTCAAATTCTTCACTTCACTTTTGAGCTTATTGTTCTCCTTAAAAATGTTAGTCTCACAAGACATAGAAGTAGAACAAGCATCTATATGTGAAGAACATGGCATAGATAGTAAATCATCACAAGAAGTGGATACATGCTTCTTCTCTACATCACATGGGTTAGCACAATTATGTGATTGGTCATTTTACCCAAATGATGAGCTCTCACTAGTTTTAGTTTCTTCATTAGAAAGCTTGTTAGTGAGAAAAGCATGGTCTTGTACCAATTTGTCATGAGCAACACTAAGTTCCTCATGAGTCAATTTAAGCTCCTCATATGAACAAATAGTAACATAAAGTAGATGTTTTTGTTGTTCACATGTGTTCTTTATAAATGAGCTTTCATTTTTCAATTCCAATGTTTTAGCGATCTCATTTTCTAAAGCTTTGGTGAGTCTACATACAAGCTCAAAGTTTGGATCATCACAATCACAACCACATTTGCAATTGATACCTTAGTGTCACCGTGTGACATGAAGCAATGTGGTTTAGTAGAAGAGCTTGAAGAGACATCACTCTCATAGCTATCGTCGTCATCATCATCATCATCATCAAGTGTGCATGGAATGGAATCATCATTTGCACCACTTGAGCTCCGGCTATCATCATCATCAACCTTATCAAGTGATCTTGTGGATTGATCATCATCATCATCATCACTTGAACATGAGGTGGAGCAATCTTTCACAACCACCAAGTTGTGGCGATGCTCATCATCCTCATGTGCAACTTCCTTTGATTCATCATTCTTGAAGTTTCCATCATCCCATGTGGAAGAGTCACTGAATGTATGCTTCATTGACTCACACAACACATGGGCGGTTCCTCTGTGGTTCACCTTGTCAAAACACTCAAAGTTCATAGCATGAATAATAAACAAGAAAGCTTCTCCATCAAGATCAAAGAGAACCTTTTGAGCTTTGGTGAGATTCTTATGGTCCAAGACATGAGTGAGACCACTAGTGACAACCCACCAAAGATTAGGTCCCTTTTCACGAAAGTGATCAAGCATATGTTGTTTCCACTGTGCAAAGTGTGTGCCATCAAAAATATGTGCATTACAATCATCTATCCCTCTAGATGTCATCCTCTCGGGTGGGTGAAGACCACAAATGAGAGACCTCGCTCGGATACCAATTGAAGGGTCGAGATGGCACACTAGAGGGGGGTGAATAGTCCTTTCTAAAAATAATCACGTTGGCTAACCGAAATAAATACGTAATTAAAACTGTCGGTCTAGCCAAGACTACACCCCTCTACCTAAGTTTATGAACACCTTGCAAAGATCCTAATTAAGCAACAAAGGTGTCGGGCTAGCTAGAGCTCACCTAATCAATCTAGCTTGCAAGGTCACACAAACCTATGCAACTAGTACTCTAATCAAACCGGGGAGCTCCTAATCAATCTAGTGATGCAAAGCCACAAAGCCTAAGCTCACTAGCAATGCTCAATAACAAGGCTACACATGTCAAATTAGAGAGCTCAATTTACTTAGCTACACAAACTAAACAATGTGACTAACAAGGCTACTAAATTAAAGCCAATTAGTCACGCAAGAGAGCTACTTCTATGCTACACAAGCAAGGAAGGTAACTAGCAAGCTACACAAGCTAACTAATTACAAGAGCAACTATTTAAGCTACAGAAGCTAGATAGCTACACAAGAGCAAAAACTAAACACTAGCACAAGTATGAGTAGAGAAATACAAGCTAGTGAATGGAGATAGCAAACCACCGAGAAGATATAGACAATGTTGACACGGTGATTTTATCCCAAGGTTCACTTGGTTGCCACCAAGCTAGTCCCTGTTGAGACAAGCTCAAGGTTGCCGCAGGTCCTCTTGCTAGTCGTGACTACACTAGTCACACTCTCCCCAAGGAGTGCTTACCACAAGCTCTAGCACTTGACCCGGCCGGACCACTTGACGCTCTTCACGTCTCTCTTTTACTAGAGTTGCTCTTTGTGACCTCCCGTGGGATGAGCACAACACCCCTAAAAAAATCCTTCTCCGGAGCCACGCACAATCTTCTTGCGGGCTTCACGACGGAGACACAACCACCAAGCCATCTAGGAGGTGGCAACCTCCAAGAGTAACAAGCACTACCGGCTTGCAACACGAACACCTAGTGCCACTCGATGCAATCTCTCAATGCAACACACTAGCGATCACTCACTCGCAATTGATTCATGCACTAGCAAGCACAAGTGAGTTAGAGGGCTTCCTAGCACTCCCCAAGAATGGGCACCAAGTCCCAAGGGTCCTAAGCACTAGCCATGGCCGACCACACACTTCTTTTATAGCCCCAAGGGCTAAACTAATCGTTACCCCCTTCATAGGGCACTTTTCGTACTGACCGGACTCACTGCATGACCCAACACGTCCTGTCACTAGAGTTCGGTCGTTCGTCCCCAATGGCTAGTTTTCGCGCACGTTCAGCCTTCTACTGACCGGACGCGTCAGGTCATAACGATTGGATGCGCCTATGCATGAGTCCGGTCGCAAACAGAGAGGTTTTTGGGTTGTTTTTTAGTGACCAGACTCTACCGAGCGTCCTATCAATATACCTCAAATCAGCCCTCAAATTAACACTGACCGGACTCTGTGACCGGACTCGACTCTACTGACTGGACGCGTCCTGTCAGTGAGTCCGGTCACTCACCTTTTAGCGCTCAAACGGCTATAACTCTTAGCTCTGAACTCCGATTTCGATGATCTTGGACATTTTGCAAAGCTAACTCAGAGGGCTACACGACCCACATATAGATAACCCTGGGCAAAAATAACAGAGAACCGAGAACCAAACTGAAATAACCAGAACCAAAACCGAAACCGAAAAAATCGGTTCTATATTCGGTTCCCACTTCTAGGAACCGAATTTAGCTATGTTAATTCGGTTCCCTACCTCGGTTAACCAAAATAACCAAATAGAACCAAATTTCATAAACAAGCCCAATAAACCTTATAACCTAGGCCTAATACTACCTTGATCCTAGATATAAAAAGTGGATAACACCTCCCTCATGGCCTCACATCCTCAATTTTTAACATTTTGGCATTGTGTTTTTTAAAAAAACAAAATTCTCCTATTTTTCTATTATTTTTTTGCTACTTGGGTAAATTTTCGGTTAGTTCGGTCAGAACCAAAACCGAACCGAACTAACCGAAACCGATTTTGCTCGGTTCCAAGATTTATGAAGAACCGATCGGCTCCTATTTTTGGGGAACCGAATTTGTGTCAAGAACCGAGGAACCGAACCGATCGGTTTTGGTTAACCAACTGCCTAGGCTGACATAGAGAGCTGATCCAACTCATAAAGGATTAGTACAGAATTCCAATCCAATAGCCATCCTAGAGTCCGGAACACACCGAAAAGCCTTCTTTTCTTCTCCGAGTTGATCCAATTCAACTCCAAGAACTTCTCCTTTGCAAATGTGCCAACACCACCAAGTGTATACCACCTTGTGCATGTGTGTTAGCATTTTCACAGCCATTTTTCAAAGGATTAGCACTTGCACTTACCACGTCACTCGATCCTAGCAACATCGCAATGTTAGATCGCTCAAGTGGCACTAGATGTCTGATATGCAAATAAGTTTGCTCCTCTTAATAGTACGGTCATCTATCCTAAATCCGGACATAAACTTCTCTACACACCTATGACCGGTGAAATGAAATGCCCTACAAATATACCTTTGCCTTGCGCATTCCATTCCATCTTCTTCGGTGTTGATGCAACACATGCACCAACCTATCATTAAGTGATATGATCCACTTCATATCATCATATGGCCTCCATGATCCATCGATCTTGACCTCACTCGCTATTCACCATTGCTTTGGTTCTTCGGTGCCAAGTCTTTGCTCAAGCCTCCCGACACTCGGTACCAACGGCTTCAAAGCCTCCAACTTGTCCTTCACCTTCGCAACTGGTCCATCAAGCCAAATCTTGCCTTGATCTTCACCATCTTAGCCACATGACTCCATGTCATGTCACATATGCAATAAGCTCCTCCATCACATGCATGAGCCTTGCAACATCCTCCAAGCCATTTCACCTCTATGGCATATGTTGCTCATACATGATCACCTATGGACTAATCACCTGTGTAATTCACATAACCACATATTAGTCCACCTAAAGTTGTCACTCAATTACCAAAACCAAACTAGGACCTTTCATAGCAAAAGAATGAAAGTATGCAAGAATACTACAGGCGGTTCTCTAAGATCCGCTCAACGGTTTTTGACATAACTAAAAGAGAAATAATTGACCTTTTTGGCAATGGAATTTGCGAAAGGTATAATTACAAGGACTTTATCAAGCAAGATCCTGTCACAACCGATGAATTTCACAAAGTAGTAAACTCCATGATTGCAACTGAGGAACACACCCATGAGCGCTTTCCCGATCACAATACCTAGGGTGACAGAACGAATAATCAACGAGGAAACCAAGCTAGCCAACATAATAATTTGAAGTGTGCAGCCGACAACACTGTGGCAGCCATGGAACCTCAGAAGAAAGAAAATAAACCTGCAAGATTCGAAGATCTAGACGGCCCCTGCCCATTCCATCCAAAGGGAGGACACCTGGCCAGGCAATGTAGACAACTCAAAGAAAGAGATTTGAACCCGGACTTTACCAAAGATAAGAAGGGCAAAAGCAAAAAAGGTTATCGAAGAACCCCCACAGGGTGCCGATGATTTCCAGCACCCAAAAGGAAACCTCAACGTGATATTTGGAGGGGTGGACACTAACGATAGGAAGTTACTCCAAAAGCTCTCCTTACGTGAGATCATGTCAGCAAAACCTGCAGTTCCAAAATATCTTGACTAGTTCGAGTACCCAATCAATTTCACAAGAGCAGACCAGTGGACCAGCATCTCCAACGCAGGGTACTATCCTCTAATCCTGGATCCAACAGTCGCCGGCTATAGATTGGGCATAGTACTCATTGGTGGAGGGGCCAGACTCAACGTCATATTCGTGACACAGAAGAAAATGAACCTAAAGTGTAATATAATTTTACATTTTTTTGCCATGTCTGAAATTACTGAAATTTATGAGATTTTAGTGAAATATCACTGAAAGTTCAAACCCTTACAGCCTTATCTGGCTGCACACAAATACACCCCAATCAACGTAATATTGGAGTGGAACTTAAACTAATTTTTACGCAAATCTCTCTTAAACCACATGGATTAAGATGTTTTTGTGTGTGGTCAAACAAGACCTAATAAAGTTATCTATGGTCCCATTTGGATCATTGAAATGAATTCATTTTAAGAATCATAATCTAGACACATATTAGTTAAGCTAATATGGTTGTATATGTATTATATTTATGTATTATTGTTGGCTATACGAGAGACATACTCATATATTGTATTTCTACTGTAGTGGAGTAAGTTGAAAAGAGTGTTATAAGTTGTAAAGTAGAAATATAACATAGTGATCTATAGAATTCATTTTTCTTTTTCACTGTATGAATTTGAGATAGATTTATATGTGAACTTTGAGTGGTGGAATGTTCAATTCTAAGCTAAATAGACTAGTTTGTTGAGTGAATTCTAATTCCTCTAAAATGAAGGGATCCAAACCACTACTGGAGAACGGGCCTTTAGCCCCGGGCCATTTTGGCCTTTAGCCCCGGACATGGAGCCGGGGCTAAGGAATTGGGACTAAAGGCCCGACCTTTAGCCCCGGTTCCCTGGCCTGGGGATAAAGGGAGGACCTTTAGCCCCGGTTGGTAATACCAACCGAGACTAAAGAGGTCTTCAGCCAGGCCATGCTGGCTGGCTTCTTTAGTCCCGGTTGGTATTACCAACCGGGGCTAAAGAAGCTGCCTCTTTTTTCTTTTTTCTTTTTCTTTTCTTTTCAATTAGTTATTATTTTCGGTTTTACACTTACATTAGGTTTTCTAATACGTATTCTTCGCTGCTAATATATTCCATTAGGGTTTCAAATACGTATTCTTTGCTGCTAATAAATATATATAAACACATAAAATTTATAATTACACACAAATGAATATGAAACTATATATATATTATAGAGCTAGCTATACATATGTATATAAAATATACAACATTATCCATCATGCATCCTTAACTTGATATTTACAACACAAATATTGTTCCTGACTTAGAGGTCATACAAGTGTTCGTCTTGGTTTGGCTTCATTGGTTTGTCTTTGTTAAACCAATACTCGGTGCCAGACTTAAGGACATGGTCATTAAGGAAGCCAATGATGGTCTCTTGAATTGCTTTGAGGCGGACCTTATCCATCACCTGGTTCTTCAACCATGTCTCCTTGAATTTGGATTAAAAGAAAAAAAAAGTATTAACATACATAATATTTATGTAATAGCAATAAAAAAATGAAATAAATTTAGTTACATGTTACGTACTTGCTGACTCTGTAGAGGAGTTCTTTTTCATACACCGTCGGGAACTCGCAAACATAGTACGCACATAAATTGTTTCCCGGTGACTGCCGTAGAACCCATTGTACAAGATATAAAAAGATTACTCTCGGCTAAGCGTGCGTCTGCTGAGTGATGCTAATTAAGGTAAAGAGGCAGGGAGGTAGTACAACTTATATTTAGTAGTAGAGGATCAGGAAGTTGCGCTTTCAGATTCGGATGGTTTTTCTGAGCAAACCAAGCCCAAACCTTGCACAATATATATAATTGGATCGTTAATTAACTATTGCACAGTTAAAGAGCAGGAATCAATATTTAAAGATCAAATTTACCCTCAGATAATATCTATCATATCTTGGTAATCTTCTTGTGGTTTTCTCAGAGAGTCATAGATTAGCAAATGACTCTCGTGGAGATCGATCACAATTAGTATCCAGTGAAAACTGCATTTATTTATATAGTCAACACATATATCTTTATGTCAACCTATAATAAAATGTGCATATGATAACAAAACTGACCTAAAGTTGTAGGGGAATAGTATATATCTTTTGTCCCTTTGGTTTATGAAGAAACTCCACAAATTCCTGTCTGTTTGAGTTTTCCATGCATCCGAGGGAGTACTTGGGTCCTTGAATACGATATATGGATCGATGAAACCAATCTCCTTGTCATTTTTACGCCTGAGTTGTCTCATCATGTTTCTGCATATGTTTAGAAACTCTTGCTAGTGTGAGGATAATTACTTATACATATACATAATTAAGCTAAAGTGAGATTATTAAAAGAAACAATCACTTACAGGCAAAAGCAGCTGACGAGAGATTTGTCGAGAGCGTCCATATGGCAGAGCTGATGTAACTCATTAAACTGAACATATATTATGTCATCACCACGAAAAAAATCATGGTCTCTAATTCTGACGCAAATATAGTCATCAACTTTTCTGCGACACGTCATGAGTTACCACTGATTTAGCAAGTGCATTTGCGTACCAAGATCCCTCAGGGCCGCTGGGTTGTATAGAGTTTGACCATATACATATGCCCTCTGCCATTTTTCAACTTCTAGAGCACTTTTGATGCCTGCTTCTTCGAGTATGTTTTTCACATTTAAACCAGTTTTCTCGAAAAATTTGAGCAGTTGCTCAGGATCAACGTCTCCATATGTTCGTTGTATGATGTCCATGTTTATACCGTATTCATTCCCAACAACTAAAGGGGGCACTGATTGTTTTGTTTGTTCCCCGAGCTGTGGGACACCCTTTCCTGCTCTCTTCTTTGTCTTCTTCGCCTCCTCAATTGATTTGCTGAGCGTGCGATCATAGTCTGATTTTGGCGTAGCCTTACATGCAGCACGTACCTTTTTCTGGTGAGCGTCCACAATTTGCCTTAGTTTTTCAGGACGAACGTCGCTACTAAGAATAGAGTTTTAGTCTATCTCTGGCAACGGCGCCAGAAATGCTTGACACTCCTTAATGGAATCACTCTAAGAATGAACAACATAAACAATAATCTAGTGAAGGCACTAAGGAGTGTACGGGACACTACTAACTTCACTTAACGTCAAGTTGTCATCCCCAACATGAAGCTAGCAATGTGATTATATCAAAGCACTGGATCTAAAGATAAATATTTACCCGCAAGCGCACAAATAAATTCACCCATTGTAGAAGCATTTCACCCAAGCTAGTCTCAGGTATCGTTATTTATATTTAGCCTAGAGACTAATCAATTCAAAGTATGATGGTATGAGGACTTAACAACAATTAATGTGGCACACACTTATGATAAAGACTGATATCTCACTTATTACTCTAAACAGGGATCAGATAGTAGAATAAATGATAAGGATAAATGATAAATGGTGACAGAGAACAGATCAATCAAAGATAATTCTAGAATAGTACTACCTAGCAAGTGATGATTAGAACAAGCATTAATAAGAAATATTCCTAAGTTACTCTAATTACAAGTCATAGCATACACTGATTAGTGCAAACATATCTGGCAATCATAGGCTAGGTCATATCATATTTATAATCAAGAGGCAACTCCATAGTAAAGGTGCCAAACAGAGTAACCCCTAAACCATGAGTTAACTGAGCCATACTGAACACTACATTCGGGAGGTGAAATACAAAGGACTCAACAGGAATATCACACTCGCGATCTACCACTCTATCCGGAACATAGGACGCATTCGCATATAAATAGTGTATTGGCACCATGCCTACACAGCATCTATCATCCACCCAATGATCATTAAGATGAGCGCTATACGAACATGAGTATAAACATAATGGTGAACTATCTATGTCAAATATATAATCAAAGCATACTATAAACAATATAATCAAGAATATAATGGTTGATGTCTTAGTCATATCAATTGTATTACTATCTAGAACATAGAGATGAACAATAAGGTGAATTAGATCATCAAGAAGAACTAAAGTATGAACTAGAACAAGAACTAGAACTGAATTATGAACTAGAAGATGAACTAGATGATGAACTAGAACTAGACGACAAACTAGAACATAAACAATGATGAACAATGATGAACTAGAAGAGCAATTATGAAATAGATCCATAATGTTAATACAAGAGAGAAGATCTTGGGTTTACCGAGCCTTCTCGTGACTAGATCTGGAATCCAAGCGAAGCTTGCCTCCTCTAATCCTATTCTATCTAACTATTCTAGGTGGATGTAGTTCTAGAGCTACTGATTGATCTCCTTCTCTGGTGATAGCCTGATCTGATTATGATGAATGATTCCTTGATCAAACCCTGATGATCTGGAGAGGGGGGTCTGGGGCTGCTTAAATAGCCCTGGGCGAGGAACTGTGGCCGTTAGATCAAACTGACCTTAGGTACAGCTGAGATGCATCCTCGTAGGCGGTGGAGGAAGGTTCCAGAAGATAGAGTCCAGCAGACCCCGGGGCAGACCGACCGGTCTGGTGGTGGGACCAGTCGGTCCCACCTGGTCGTGTCTCGGGGTGCCCGGCCTCCTGGTGTCTTCTGGTGTCCTCTAGATTCTTCTAGAATAATCCTGATGCGTCGGTTCGGTTATCTCCCGTCGGTTTCCTTCTAGGGGAAGCAATCTGTGTTGATTTCCTGGTTTAGTCCCTGCAGAATCATAGTTTACCAAAACTCGTGGAATATTGTCAATTGAAACCCTAAACCTTTGTTGGTGATTGAATTCATACCCTTTTCATATTTATTTATCCTTTATTTGTGATAGATAATCAGTGTCAACAACTCCCCCAAACTTACCTTTTGCTAGTCCCTTAGCAAATAGTCATGATGAATTAGGAATTGCTACTATGCTTTCGCACCTCAAAGATACATATGCTCAAACAAAAATCTTCCCTTGGATTAGAGTTAATTATTCTGACTTTCTCATGTTACATTTAACTATGGAGCTTTTGCCTTCACCTGGGTCTTTAAACAATTGCAAGATAGAACAATCAAGCCAAGCAATGTATCTCTAACTCTTTGATCAACCTTCATTCTGGAGTTTTTATATATTTTCAAATAAAATCAGAGATTTTACTATATGACACTCTCAAATTGCTCTTTTATATTTTTATGATTTCTCACTGATGCATTTTCCTTCTTTTCTAAGAATATATATCTGGAGCTTCAAGAAGTGAAAAGCATATCTTACCAAGTCAAAGTTCAAAGTTAGGGAGAAAGATGTCATACTCATAGATCAAGAACTTAAAACCTTTGAAATTTTGTCATCTCTTGCTGGCATATTGTAATTAGAGGGACCATGGGCTATCATTCTTTTTTATTTCATATTTTTATCATAATAATTTTTTTCTTTTGAGGTAGTCGGACACTTGTCCCTTTTTATTTCCTCCTTACACTTTTGCATAGTCCCAAGCCTCTAACACAATACTACTTCGGAAGAGTGAATCTTTTAATAAAACATTCTTGATCTCTAAAGCATGATAAATTTCTCAACCATAACTAGAAACTTAGAACAAAGTAAGTAGCTTTATCTTAAGATCATATTAATGGCTCTGGGTAGGAATTCATGTTATGTCATACAGGATCTCATCATGTATTTTTAATCTTTTCAATGTGTAAATCTCCAGAACTCTAGTATCTCTAGGAATTAGATAAACAGTAGCTCAAACCTTTTTATATCATATCTCACAATTATCTAGACTTTAGATCAAGCATTTGCAATCCACACATTTTAGGTTCAGAGTTTATTCAGAACAGCTTTGTCTCAAACTCAAGAAAATTTAAGGTTGAGCACTAGGTACTTAAAAGGGATTACGACAGAGCAATTGTTCATCATGAGCAAAATTAAGTTTATATCCACCTAGACATTTATTCATTATATAATATCTTTATTTGGTTTTGTAATAGTTATTCATCTTTTTATGGGTTTCTACATTTATTGACCTGATCTAACTAAACCGAACTAATAATAGTAAAAAACCGTTGTTGACGCTCACTAATGCTCATAATTAACCATCAGCTATTGCATGAAATGACACTAAATGAATTACAAAGCATAGTTGTAGGGTTTGAAACTAACAAGTTCCACAAGTTTTGGTGCTCTCACTTGTTTTGTAGGACATCAATATTTCACCATATAAAAGTATCTCAAGTAATGAATTAGAGTACACCATTGCGAAGGGCTCGTCGAGACGATCGAAATGGACATATCATTTGCTATATTCGGAGTCCCGGATGAAAAGATATTAATTTCGCAACGAAATCTGCAAAAGAAGGATCTAGAAGACACCAGAAGACACCACGAGGCGGCCCACCACGTGGGCCCAGACCGACCGGTCCCACTTGGAGACCGACCGGTCAGCCACGGAGGCCGTTTCGCCTCCGCCTTCTGGAACCTACTTCCACTGCCTCCTAGGATGCATCTCCACCGTCCCTGAAGTCGGTTTGATCCAAGGGCTCACGTTCCACGCTCTGGGCTATAAAACCAGACCCAGACCCCCCTCTCCAGGCATCTCCATCTTCATTATTCATCTCCACATCAGAAACTAGGGTTTCAATTAGAAGTAGAGGTCCCTCTAGATGAATCTCTTCTAGTTCATTTAGAATTAGATCTAGTTCATCTAGTTGTAATCAAGATCCAGCTATCAAGTAGAAGACTAGTTACCCCTCTAGTTAGGTTTAGAACCTAGTCTTATACTAGAACTAGAAGAGAGAGAGAGGAAGAGATCAAGAAGGAGCTCCGGCCTGTCGGATCAACTTCTTCATCTTGTACCTGCGGATTCAAGTTCATCTTCAACTTGCTTCAGCGATTGTTTCGGTAATCAACGTCTATATTTAAGTTTAAATCATTGTTATTATTATTCTTAAGGTTTGTGACTCTCTTTTGAGTACTTTAATTCTAGTCATTCTAGAGTTAGAGTTGTTGGATAGTGTAAGCGGGGTGCTTAGACTTGATAGCTCATAAATGCCTCCTATAACGCCGGTAGTAGTGGTTGTTCGCAAGGGAGACTCTTATAGCCTTGTTGATTCTTCTATAGTCCACTTACCCGTGTGTAGGCTCAGTAGGATTATACATTTGCATAAAAGACTCGTACTCTGTTTGTGACCTTTTATGGCAACTTCCCCACTAAGAATAATATAAACATATCACTCTTAAATTAAAATTAGATAGCCTTAGTGATCCCCTCTATACTTCTAGATTCTCCGTCCTTGTTAGTTACTCAGGGGTTAGACTTTATGGCTTAACACTATCCGTTCCTTTGGGTTTGATATTAAAACTGGGTTACTCCGGTGAAGTGCTACATCGGTAGATTTTATCTGTGCGCTTGCGGATAAAGTAGAGTGTGCGTTAATTTATTCCAACAACCGTGATACTTATCGTGATAACTGAGGGTGCTTTCCCCCAAGCTGGATCTTGACGTGGTCTTTTCCCCAGAAGACGAGTAGACCATTAGCGGTTTCTTGAGTCCATCTCTTCTTCTCTTCCTGCTGAATTCAAAGATAGACAACACAACTAGTGGAACTTGATTAAGCGTTAGCAATAAATATTCCTTCCGTTTGTCTAGTTGTCTTAAAGCTCTTAAGATTTTTTATGTTCTTCCTTTCCATTCAGCAGAGTTTCAGCAGTGTTTCATAGTGTCTCTTTTTTGGATTTTTGTTTTTATGGATAAATGCAATGCAGAAGTAAATATGCAAATGTATTTTTTTATTATTATTTTTATTTTCTAATGCAGATATAATTGCTAAGAAGTAAATATGATACTAATAGTAAAATGATTATGCTAAATCTACTAATTGTGCAATGATGAATTTAATGCTAATGAATATGGATAACTACCGAGTTACCTTTTGGTGAGGATTCGATGTTTATAGTCTATCGAACAAGACTCCTTGTATGCTCCTTATTCTTCTTTGGGTGCATCAGCAGATCCTGAGGAGGACCTCGATGATTGCACGTCAGTAGAATTCTCTTTCTTCTTCCACACTCGCTTGACTGGTGGACTTGTCTCCTTTACTTCATCGTCCTTCATTTCCTTTAGTGGGATGTCTTCACTCCTGGTGACTTCTCCTTCATAGTCAGCCCATCCATCCTTGATTGGTCGGTTCTTGTTGCGTTGGGATGTGCGTCGCCTCCTCCTTGAGTAGTTCTTCTTTTCCTATACATTAGTGGCATAGCTATTAAAGTAACAGCGTACCTTCTCCCTTGGGAACTGGAAGTGGATCTCTCCAGATCTCATGTAGATGATGGCGCCAGTGGTGTTGAGGAAGGGTCTTCCTAGGATGATGTGGATATCGTCTTCTCTTCCCATGTCTAGTACCACGAAGTCGGTGTGAACATAGTAGTCTTCAATTTGGATCATTACTTCCTTTACTACTCCCTCTGGAAATTGATAAGTTTGGTCCGCCAGCTGCAGCTGCACATATGTTTGATACATAGGTCTATTTTTATATAAGTATTCATATGTTACCTTAGACATTATGTTAACACTTGAACCGATGTCGCATAACGTCTTCTGGAATGTACTTCCCTCGATCTTGCAATCGATGTGGTGGTGTTGACACCGGATTTTCGCACGCGCAAGGATATGACTAGTGGGCCCAGCAAGCAGTGGGAAGCAGATTTTGGCAAGTGATCAGGCGGCTGCTTTGGTCCTCGAAGTTTCGGCAGATGCCTGTGCGGTCGGTTATTTTGCAGAACGGTGGCTCCATTCGGGAGATGGATGTTGCAAATAGAGCCGGCTTGCATGAGAAGACACGTGACAATGGAGGATGCCGAAAAGATTGGGAGTAGAATTTGTATCTTTCCATATTTTATTATGTAAATCGTAATCGTTTAGGACTTGTATTTCATCCAGGGTATAAATATAAACCCTCAACCATTGTAAAATTGTTCACAACCACATCAATACAAACCGGCCCCGTGCCATCTTCGAGTCCTTAGTCGTGTCGTCGAGTTCTTCGAGAGGAATCATCAATCCATCGACCTCCGTAAGTACCGGCAACCTTGTTATCATGTCTAGTATCATGCGGTGGATTTAGATATGATGCAAGTAGTCTCGTATGTTAAGCTTAGTATTGTGCAGCGGATTTAAGCTTATGACGGGAAGTTTTTGCTTGTGCCTTGTATCGTGCGGCGGATTAAGTCATGAGTAAAAATAGTTATCGGCTCTATTAGATTTGGCAGATCTGATAGATTCATTAAGTTATCATGTGTTATATGTTTTATTTATTTAACTCTCGTAACACTCTTTTGCCCAATCTAGATTGATCTTTGTTCGGCCTTGTTCAACAAGTTTGCTTGTTCTTTTGCTAATCATAATATCATGATGGCCGGATCAAAGTTCAATCCAGATTGTTACATGTCACGGGTTCACGCATGTTATTTACGATTAGGCTTTGATAAAACTAGGTATCGTGCGGCAGATGCAGGTTTTAGATTAGTTTGATCGTGCTTGCTTGTTTGATCCTTCTTCATGGACCCCAATTCGGCTGGTTTGCCGATTTTGGTTATGCTTACACGAGTAATGAGCTTTTATAGATCTGTTCAAATATATGCACGCTTTTAGCTTGTTATAATTAGATTGTATCATGCGGTGGATTAATCTAATTATAAGAAGTAGTGTAGACTTATAGCAAGTGGTACCATGCGGTGGATTAGCTTCGCTTGAGTTTATGCCTGACGGGTTTATGAAGACTAAACGTGCGGCAGATTAGTTGGATTAGCCTATGCATGTGTTATTTGAATAGATCTATTTTTGCAAGTTACCTGTTTATAATATCTTTATTTCGTTCAAAGTATGTCTCTTTTTACATACGCATTCGGCAGTTAAATATGCTTTACACACTCTGTTTTCACACTTGCCGAATGACTTTACAAACATGCTTTGACAGACAGCTTCTATAGCTGTGTGCCGTCGTGATTGGCTTTCAAAGCCGTACATATGGAACTGTCTGGTCTTACCCGGCATGTTCCAGAGGTATTCTCACGTTTTTATCCCTTGTTGGTTTTCAGGTCAAACCGACTGGCACGTTTCCGGAATCAACATACTCCGGGCACCCGAGTGAAGCCAGCTTTTCGGCTTGTTGTGTGCTTGGCACGAGGTGTCACGTTTTGCATCAACACACTTTTTGGCACGCCCAGTGGGACACCTTCGTTTCAAGATGCCTGAGATCAGCGATGATCAAATTCTGGATATGATCATGGATGACTTGCCGCCAGAATTGAAAAGTTTAGTACAACAGGCATGTGATGAATTCCAGCGCAAATGCTTGGCGTCTTTCTCCAAGAACAAGAGCGGCAAAGTCTTCCAGAAGCAAGAATTCCCAAAGATCATTCCTCATCACCAATCCGAGCCGTCTGACAATGATGAAGAAGAAGCTATTCGGAAGATGACCGAATTAGTGTACAAAGCTGTATCAGGAGACATGACCAATCATCAGGCAGCTTTCTTGAATACTTTTCGTGCTGTCATGGTTAGCATTTTCGGTCCAGCGGCGGATAAACGCTTTGAAGAAGTTGTTGGTCCAATGCAAGGACCGCTATTGTTCCCGGTACCTCAACGTCGAAAGGTTGCCGAAGAAGGCGGAGTTGGCCCAAGCATAGGTGGGGTGGTTCCTCATGAAGCGCAACAACCTCCCCAGACTTATGGCCAGGTCACGTTCGGCACGACAGGGAACGTCCCGCAATCTGCTTCTAAAGTGTCTCCTGCAGCAAACAGGATACAAAGGAATATGTTTGGGGATGGATATCAGGAGTTCATCGATTATAGCTCAATTAATGCTCTTCCGAATCCAGGCTACAAGAGTTCGACAAATCTACATCCTTGGGGGCAAGCACAAGCAGCTCCTAATTCGAATATTGACCTCATCATGCATAGGATGGCTGATATGATGCAAAATCAATTCGGCCTAAAGCCAAAGAGTCAGTCATATGCCTACAAGTCCCCTTACCCAGAATGGTACAATCGGGTAGCACTTCCTCCGAGGGTCAAGCCTCCCACTGATTTCACTAAGTTTTCAGGCCAAGATGACACCAGTACTATAGAGCACATCGACTGCTATTTAATGCAACTTGGAGAAGCATCTACGGATGAAGCTTGGAGGATTCGGTACTTCCCATTGTCATTGACAGGACCAGCCTTTTCGTGGTTTGCTTCTCTGCCAGCAAATTCTATTAATACCTGGGCAGAGCTAGAACAGAGATTCCACTCATATTTCTTTACGGGTACCAGCGAGAAGAAGTTGGTCGACCTCATGAGCCTGAGGATGAAACCTGGCGAGACGCCACAAGAATATTTGCGCCAATTCAGGGAAACCAAGAATCTTTGCTATTCTCTGAATTTGCCAGACGACCAATTGCCGGGGATAGCCATAGCTGGTATGTTGCCGAGTATCAAAGAGAAACTATTTGGCATGGAGTTTGATGACCTCTGGCAATTATCACAGAGGTTGGAAACGATGAGTAGTCAAGCCCAGGGATTCAAAAGGAATAATCATTTCCAGATGGGTGATGTGGCTGCCGAGATGTATCAAGCTTTCCTGGAAGAAGCAACTGAGTACAATGATGAAGATGAAATAGCTGCAGCCGAGATAGTTTGGGCTAAAGAGCCGACTCAAGTCAACCAGCGATGGCTGAGGCAACAAAAAGGTACTTATGACTTTGATGTTTCCAAGTCAGATAAATTATTTGAGTACTTGTTGAAGGAAGGACGCATCAAGTTGCCGGAATGTCATCCTATGCTGCATCCTGAAGGAGTCAAGGACAAGAAGTATTGTGGTTTCCATAATACTAGATCCCACTCCATAAACGATTGCCGAGTGTTCAGAGTGCGGATCCAGAAAGCTATCCACGATGGGCATCTGAGGTTTTATGGAAAGATGAAGGTTGATGATAGCCCTTTTGGACAGAACACTGTGTCCTTCTCTGTTAATATGGTCAATGCAGCTGATCCCAGGGGTAAGAGCAAAATGAAAGTGTTAACCTCTGATAGAGCAAGGGAAGCTGGCGTTGTTGACCCTGATCGGCAGATTACAAATAAAGAGCTTCGGCAAAGGGTTCGGTTCCAAAATAGCCGAACCAAGATAGGTGAAACTTCCAGACCCAGGGTCACGACGCGTATTCTATTGAATAAATGGCGTCGGGAACAGGAACAGTACCAAAGGCAGAGATTTTATGAAGAACAGAAGTTCCTGGAAAAACAGCGAAGGTACGAAGAAGAGATGTACCAAGAAGAACGAGAAGATATGAGGGAGCAAGGACAATCTCATTGGGAATGCTCGTTCTTCCAGTATTGTTGGAACGAAGGCTTGAAGCTGCCTGTTAAGAACAACTGCCCTGAGTGCAGTAATCAATACTCTGAGTATAGGCAGTCTCGAGTCAACCGCCGTTCTGTCCATGAAAGGCTTGGGGCGCGAGTCCCTGAGGATGATCGGCGTTTAAAAATAAATAATTCCGAAGATCGGCAGGGAAGAGGATTTGCCAATCAAAGTTAGGCTCGCACTGGAGAAGAACAGTGCTGCAAGTATGTCTAGCAGAGAGGACAGTGGTGTCCACCAGGATTGAGAAGAAGCCAGAAAAGAAGAGTACAGCGCCCAAGAAACAGAGAGTTAGCGCAGGCAAGTGCCAAGACAAAACAAATTTGGTGTCCTAAAGAAAGGCCGGATAGAGGTGATCATTCGGCTGATGCATGCATGGCTTTCTTTCTTCCATCAGAATTTATAGCTCCCGAAGAACAGGATGTCCGAGACGAGGTGTATTCGGATTTCGATGAAGATGAATTCCAAGAGTTGCTGGCTCACCTCGTCTTAGCTCAACGAGTGGTATTTGATAAACCAGCTAAGCATCGACACTTGAAGCCATTGTATATGAAGGGGTATGTTAATGGCAAGACATTGACTAAGATGTTCATTGATGGAGGGGCTGCCATAAATATCATGTCATATACCACCTTTAGAAAACTTGGGTTGGCAAGTGAAGACTTATTGAAGACCGACATGGTGTTGAGAGACTTCGCTGGTAATTCTTCTGATACTCGAGGAGCAGTCCATGTTGAGTTGACGATCAGGACTAAAACCTTGATCACTACCTTCTTCGCCATTGATGGCAAAGGGGCATACAATTTGCTATTAGGAAGAGATTGGATACATGCAAACTGCTGTGTGCCGTCAACTATGCACCAATTCCTCATCCAGTGGATTGGACATGACATCAAAATTGTCCATGCTGATGATTCGGTAAGTGTTGCTAACACAGAGCCCATCTACTGGGAATATGATGGAGTCGAGTGCTTCTCTGGAAAAGCTTGGGAAGTGGGTCCTGTGAATGTTTTCGGCGAGGACCGACAGCCGTTTCAGACAATCGGCTCTCAAAGCAATTTTTGAATAGATGATCCAACTGATGGTAATGGAGACCAAGTTTTATATCGGCTGACGAGGAATAAAGTGTTGGTAATGAAGCCAAAATGGAACCAATGTGTGCAAGTTTGGATCTCGAGCATGTTCTGAAATTGATGGATTTCTTTTATAAGGGCTCTGTTTATATCCCCATTGCCAAGGCTCAAGAAAGATCAGGAGGAATTTGTGTGAGGTGACGTACAACATAAGCTCTTGGTGAAATTGAAGAATATATGAAGGCGTTTCCACAACTTGGTGATCGTTTTAAGTTGTACGTGGCGGCCGATAGCCTTGTAGCAGGATTGGCCCTTTTTTCAAGTCTAAGGGAAAAGATAAGTAGCAGCTAGCTTTAGCCGAAAAAGTTAAACTCGGAGAAGGGTATTCGGTTGTGGAGAAATTTTGTTTATATATGCATCACTCATGGACTAAAGCTTCGGCACTATTTGTTAAAAAGCCGAATGCGTGGAAATTGTATCTGGAACGGATTCAAGGATATTTTTATACAGCCGATGCAAAGCATCGCCTTTAGCAGAAAAAATGTTCCAAGAAGTTTAACTTATAGCCGATATTACTTATATCGCCTTTAGTGCAAGGGTGTTCATGACCCGGTAATCCTAGCGTTTTCCAATTAGCAGGTTTATCGGGGGAAGAGAAAGGTGAAGTGCAGTAAATGATATGCTGAGCAACATGACTTATTTTAAAAAAAAACAACAACAAGATCTGGTCGGCTGAAGTGATGTCATGTGTTCGGCGAATTGTTCCTCTGAAGAAATGTTGCAATCAGGAAAATCACTGAGAGATGAAAACGGAATCATTCAGAGAGAATCAAGCTTCATCTGTTCTAATACAAACTACCCTTGGAATAATCTGTTCAGAATAGACTATGGGTCAATGGTTTCAGCAATGGCAGCGGCATGATCATTGTGATCTTCGATACCTCCCATTTCATCCAGACGGTTGTTCTCTGCAGAAAGGGCTAGCGAGAAGAAGAGATGCGTCAGGCAGGGCAAGCTCAACCAGAAGGAAAAACCAAGACTCTGCTGATCTGTAATGATGTTGCAGAGCTGTTTCTGTTAGTCTGCCCATTCAGCTTACTCAATGCCATGCTTCTTGAATATGTCTTCCAATTCCTTCTGGGCTTTATCCTTTTCCTCGCAGCATCAAGGAGCGTCCAAATAGGTCTGACGGAGTGAATCATCAAACTCAGAATCTGGTGTCTTGGGAAAGGGTTAGAAGGAGATACTGGATTTACCATTTCTAGAGGAGCACCCCAAGCTTGCCTGGGAGGAAACCTCATTCTAAAAGGGAGGTGGATAGCGAATCAGAGATAGGCAGGCGAGAAAAGCTACCGCAAGGAAGCAAGAAATCAGTTTTTTACCCATAATGCCGGAGTGATGGCCTACGCAAGGTTATATTTATAGGACTATGGTTTGCACACCGGAATCAAGCGTCAAGATAGAGTTTTTCATAATTTATGGGCCATTATTGGGCCAGGATGGATTTTTTATGATTAAAGAAGGTCATGACTCCAGAATCGGGAAGCCGATAGGATTCGGCTAAAGTTGTTCAGTTTTGACTGGTTGACACTGGGAGCAAAGACGGGAAGAATCCTTAGGGAATACTATCCTGGTATTGTCATGGATCAGGAGATTGGAGGAAGACTGATTTCTGATATAGTAGTTGTCTGCAAGGCAAGGATTTCTGATACAGTTGTCAGCAATAGCTGATGTGATATGCATCGCCGTTGAAGCGAAAAACAGAGATCAATAATTAATACGCGAAAAAACAGAGCACACATTGATCTCGAAGGATCAATCACAGGTTGATTTCAAAAAGACGAACAGGAGAACTTCTTATTTACAAAAAGAGGGAGCAAGATTACAGTGAGTTAATTCGTCCACTCCATCCTACGCCTAATCGAGAGAAAGTGATCAAAGGCGTCGGCCAGATTTGTTCCGGCTTCCTTCATATCTTCTACGGAATGTTCTACTCTATCTTCCAGTTCTTGCTTGCAGACATCAAATCTACGGTAATTGGCACCAGAATGAATCCTCACGGCGGAGAAGGCGAGCGCCACGCCGTACCCCATGCCAGCCCTAGAGATGATGGGGAGGATTTGGTTAACTTCATTCACCCGCTTCAGGGGTGTCGTACCCGCTACATCGGCCATGACGGCGAGCTTGGTGATGGCAGCTTCAAGGGCGTGGAGTTTGGCTGCCAGAGCTAAAAGGAAGAGGAGTGAATAAAGGCGAAAGAAGAGAATAAGGAAAGAAATGAAGAAAATACTTATCGATGGCTCGTTCCCGAGCAACGTCACTCTCTCGAGAGATTCGGGTAATCTCCCAATCCTTTCCCTCCAGATCAAATTGAAGATCTGCAAGCTTCCGAGTCAGGTCCTCGGGGAGGTCATCACCGGTTCTCCTGAAGGAAGCGATGATGTAAGAACTACTACTTCATTTTTGGAACAATCAAGAGAAGGAAGAAAGGAGCAACCTCCTCTTAGAAGTGCTGGAAGCTCCGAACTCGGAGCTATGGCGGCTCGCCTCGGAAGACATCTTCTGGTTGATTAGGGGATAACAGGAGAAAAGAGGGTTTTTGTAGTTTGAGGACGAAGCAGAGAAGTTCGGATGCACGTCTGAGAACACAAGGTTGATATGTGCCCTTGTGGTTCCCTTCCTGAGTGATGAGTGATCGATCAACGGGCAACATGTCTCTTGGCTGTGTTGATGTGCAGGTGCGGAGCTCGGGCAGTGGTCAAAGGTGAGGTGAAGGTCAAGTAGGGACGTGTCGTGCCGACGGACCGGGAGCGGTGAAGGGCGGACGTGGAGCTTGGACCGACGGACTAGGAGACCTAAGGATCAGCTGTGGTAGCTGGCACATGGCGTTGATAAGCAAGAGTACATGGGGATGTGCGGTGCATCGGCCGAGTCGGGAGGTTGCCCGGCGTGGAGGCTGGACATGCTCCGGCATCGGTGCTGGAACTCAGGGTGTGCGAACCACATCCCGTCTACGGCACGGGTTCGGTAGCTGAGCCTCGAAAAGCTACCCTCGACGGTTTCTGAGTTTGGGCCTCAAAACTCGGGGTGGCCGGTTTCCGAGTTTGGGCCTCAAAACTCGGCGAGGACGGTTTCCAGGTTTGGGCCTCAAAACCTGGGCGCGCGGGTTTCTGAGTTTGGGCGACAAAACTCAGCCTGAGGATAGGTTTCCTGGTTTCGGCCTCAAAACCGGGGGAAGGCCTAGGTTTCCCGGTTTTGGCCTCAAAACCGGGGGAGGTCCGCAAAAAGGACGGTCGACGCGTGGCGGTGTGGAGAGGCTGGCGCAGAGGCGAGGCTATCCACGAGGTAGGCGCGGCGGTCGATTGGGCGGCACGTGGCGGCATCCTGAGGCTTGCGTCGAGGCGAAGCTACGGATGAGGAAGGCGCGTAGCCGTCAGATCAACTATCAGCAGAGTTGGATCGGGATACCCCTAGGGTTGGCCGTTTCGCTCAAGTATCTAGGGGTAGTAAGGGGATTATTGTTTTAGGCTATAAATAAGAGAGGCACCCCTCCTCTCCCTATTATCCTTGCAGTCATTTGTTCCTGAGCTCTCTCTCTGTAGCCCTCGCTTAGGTTCTAATCATACCTCGCTGCAAGCGATCCGCAGAGACGGCAATCATACCTCTGTGTATTTGGATCTTTTGAGGAAACGAGACTGTATTCTCGTTGTCTCCTCGTGTGGAGGAATTTAGGCTGAAATCGAATCGTGTTCTGTGTTCTTCACGTTTTGGTTTTTCATCTCCCGGAGATTTGCTTCGTTCTTCCCCTCCGCGAGATGATTTTCGATTCCACTTGAATCAATTTGTTCTTGGTCGTGAGCCCCTTCTTTCTACCGAAGGGATTCTTCTCTAACCTCACGAGTCCATAGATCGGGTTGATTTCGTGTTCGTTCTTCCTCTTTTCCCCTTTCCGGTGTTTCTCGGATTACTCTCGATTGACTTGGATTGGTGCGATGATTTCTTAGGATTAGCACCCCAATACATTGAGGAACACCTGGGAGGAGTTTGATCGAAGTCCTTTTTGGTTTGGTGAAGTTTTGATCGATTTGGAGTTTGTCCCGAGCGTTTTTCGTGTGCTCTGCTCATCCGCGGACAGTCCGCCCCTTCAGTGGCGGACAGTCCGGGACTCGGGGCTTGGCTAGGTCAGAACTGCGCAGCGCGACACTGTTCTCGGTCTTGTGACCGGCGGACAGTCCGCCAGTGACCCGCGGACAGTCCGGGGTCACATCGGACGCAGCACAGGATCAGCATCGGACGCTCGGCGATCACTGTTCACTTGTACCGCGGACTGTCCGACGTGCAAACCGTGGACAGTCCAGGAGTCATCCAGAACTTGATCAGAACAGTTCTGTTTCCATCTTTTTGCCGGCGGACAGTCCGCACCTCTAGTGGCGGACAGTCCGGAGTTGGGCGGACAGTCCGGGACCTTGACCCTGGACAGTCCGCGACCTGCTGGTTGTGCTGCTTTGTTTCGTGGCTTTGGCAGTTAGCTATGGGGTTTCTCCGGAGGTTCCGCTGTACCACTAGGACATCTCCTAGGGTATCCACCTACTTGTAGGTCGTGAACACTCCGGTCGTTTCTAGTCTTCGCTTTTGGGGTGACTTTCTGGGACAAGGGCTATACAATTCACAAGTTGAATTTGAAGCTCCCATTCACCCCCCCTCTGGTCGCTAATCCGGTCCTTCAAAGTCAAAAACAAAGTGAAGGAAGATTTTAAAGGATCCCAAGAGGTGCATCGGGAGATGAATCGATAGGTGAAGTAATTATGATGTGCAAGACTTCTACAGAGGTGGATGCTTCCGGAGATTCCACGTATGTATATGGGAAAAGGAATTTTGGAACAAATATTTGTCCCAAAATTAGGGGGCATATGTTGACACCGGATTTTCGCACGCACAAGGATATGACTAGTGGGCCAAGCAAGTAGTGGGAAGCAGATTTCGGCAAGTGATCAGGCGGCTGCTTTGGTCCTCGAAGTTTCGGCAGATGCCTGTGTGGTCGGTTATTTTGCAGAACAGTGGCTCCATTCGGGAGATGGATGTTGCAAATAGAGCCGGCTTGCATGAGAAGACGCGTGACAATGGAGGATGCCGAAAAGATTGGGAGTAGAATTTGTATCTTTCCATATTTTATTATGTAAATCGTAATCGTTTAGGACTTGTATTTCTTCCAGGGTATAAATATAAACCCTCAACCATTGTAAAATTGTTCACAACCACATCAATACAAACCGGCCTCGTGCCATCTTCGAGTCCTTAGTCGTGTCGTCGAGTTCTTCGAGAGGAATCATCAATCCATCGACCTCCATAAGTACCGGCAACCTTGTTATCATGTCTAGTATCATGCGGTGAATTTAGATATGATGCAAGTAGTCTCGTATGTTAAGCTTAGTATCGTGCGGCGGATTTAAGCTTATGACAGGAAGTTTTGCTTGTGCCTTGTATCGTGCGGCGGATTAAGTCATGAGTAAAAATAGTTATCGGCTCTATTAGATTTGGCAGATCTGATAGATTCATTAAGTTATCATGTGTTATATGTTTTATTTATTTAACTCTCGTAACACTCTTTTGCCCAAGCTAGATTGATCTTTGTTCGGCCTTGTTCCACAAGTTTGCTTGTGCTTTTGCTAATCATAATATCATGATGGCCGGATCAAAGTTCAATCCAGATTGTTACATGTCACGGGTTCACGCATGTTATTTACGATTAGGCTTTGATAAAACTAGGTATCGTGCGGCAGATGCAGGTTTTAGATTAGTTTGATCGTGCTTGCTTGTTCGTTCCTTCTTCATGGACCCCAATTCGGCTGGTTTGCCGATTTTGGTTATGCTTACACGAGTAATGAGCTTTTATAGATCTGTTCAAATATATGCACGCTTTTAGCTTGTTATAATTAGATTGTATCATGCGGTGGATTAATCTAATTATAAGAAGTGGTGTAGACTTATAGCAAGTGGTACCATGCGGTGGATTAGCTTCGCTTGAGTTTATGCCTGATGGGTTTATGAAGACTAAACGTGCGGCAGATTAGTTGGATTAGCCTATGCATGTGTTATTTGAATAGATCTATTTTTTGCAAGTTACCTGTTTATAATATCTTTATTTCGTTCAAAGTATGTCTCTTTTTACATACGCATTCGGCAGTTAAATATGCTTTACACACTCTGTTTTCACACTTGCCGAATGACTTTACAAACATGCTTTGACAGACAGCTTCTATAGTTGTGTGCCGTCGTGATTGGCTTTCAAAGCCGTACATATGGAACTGTCTGGTCTTACCCGGCATGTTCTAGAGGTATTCTCACGTTTTTATCCCTTGTTGGTTTTTAGGTCAAATTGACTGGCACGTTTCTGGAATCAACATGCTCCGGGCACCCGATTGAAGCCATCTTTTTGGCTTGCTGTGTGCTTGGCGCGAGGTGTCACGTTTTGCGTCAACAGGTGGGTACAGCTGGGTCGTCTCTCTTGGCAAGGTATGGTGATGGAAGAAGGTGGTCACTCTCTGTTTGGACAGAGTTGACCATCCATACTGTGTCTTGATGTGGTTGTGTAGCCTTATTCTTCCTCCTTATGTTCCTATTCTTCTTTATTGATGATATAGCGTTTGCATCTTCGTAGGGCATCTGAGGGTGGACTCGAGTAGTGAGTGTACGTCTCTTGAAGCTGAATCTTTCTTTGTTGCCTGTGATTGTAAAACAGATCTTGGCGTTGTCCGCGTAGATAATGGCTTTGGTAGAGCTTAGGAACGGGCGTCCAAGAATGATGGGTGCTCTATTGTCTCCACCTGTTTCGACGATCACAAAATCTACACACACATACGAGTGTCCTACTCGAATACAAACATCTTCTAGAACTCCCAACGGGTAGCACACTGTTTGATCTGCAAGCTACAAACACATACTTGTATATAATAGAGGTGCACCATGAATTTGTTCGTATATTACCTTTGGCATAATGTTGACGCTTGCTCCAAGGTCGTAGACTGCTTCTTCAAAACTGTCAGGTCCAATGAAGATTGGAATGATAGGTCTTCCTGGATCTCCTTTCATTGGGGCCATGGAGTCATCCTTCCATCCCCTCGATGGTCTAGCTGTGAGCTGCCCTGCATCATAAATATCTACAAGATTTGCAGTCTCTAGCTCTTCCGGACATCCGGGAATTTTACCTTTTTCAACCATAGGGACTGAAGCTGCTAACTGAGATAACTGAGATTCTATCATCTTATTAAAGCTATGTTGATTCTTTATGGCAGAAGTAAAGCTATCCATTCTAGTATTAATGTTTTCAAGTAGTTTATCATTGGAAGTTATCTTCTTAGACATATTATCAATAATCTTGTTTTGATTAGATATCATCTCTCTCAAAGGTGGTTGGTTAAATGTATTACCTTGGTAGTTACCTGAGTAATTAGGCCTTGATTGTTGGTTCCATCCTTGAGTTTGTTGAGGACGATAGTTGGTGTTGTTGTTGATGTACTTCGCATCCTCTTGAATCTCAGGGCAGTTGCTCCCTGAATGACCAGTGCCTCCACACTCTTCACATGTCATGCGAGATTCGTAAATGTGCATGACGTCTTTTTTCTTGGGAGTGTGTTCATCGAACTTTTTCATGAGTAGGTCAAGTTTGGAAGACATCATGTCTACTTTCTTTGTATTCCTCCCCTCTTGCATGGTTGAGAGCGTTCCTCATTTCATCCTTGGTTAGAGGCCATCTTCTCAATGAGTGTAGTAGCATTGTTGATAGTGAGTGACAAGAATGATCCTCCAGCAGCGGCATCCACATTCTCGCGGGTACTCGAAGTGAGCCCGTGGTAGATGAGCGCTTGCGTCTTCATGTGCCTTTCCGCAAAACTGATTAGCTTGCACCATGTTGATCAAAGCTGGCTTGAGTTCAAATCCGTTGTCTCCCACATTGACTGTTGGTCCAGTCCTGATGTTGGCAGTGGTTGGTGCAGAGAACTCACGGAGTGTCTTGTAGGCCATGGTGTCCAACACTGGTGTTAAACTTCTTCTTATCTGGTTAACTTCTGGAAGTGGTGGTGAGGGTCTCTTGAGTTTGTGTCTTGTTTTCTTCAGTAAAGCTTCGGGATCCTCAACGTAGTTATTCGGAAGTAGGAAACTAGTCATACATCACACCCTGCATAAGATAAAAGATAAACAAAAGCCAGGGTAAGCGTGTTTGAGTAGAGATAAACAATCAGTGCATTATCACATGTGTGTAAGTTAAATGATATGTTCAAGCTACCGTTTTAATGCTGCTATGCAATGTCCTAACAGTGTTCATAATGATTTTAATGAAAACCCCTAGGTACCATCCCTAATTGAATTGATGTGTTCCCCGGCAACGGCGCCAGAAATGCTTGTTGGCATTTCTTAACGTCGCTACTAAGAATAGAGTTTTATTCTATCCCTGGCAACGGCGCCAGAAATGCTTCACACTCCTTAATGGAATCACTCTAAGAATGAACCACATAAACAATAATCTAGTGAAGGCACTAAGGAGTGTGCGGGACACTACTAACTTCACTTAACGTCAAGTTGTCATCCCCAACATGAAGCTAGCAATTTGATTATATCAAAGCACTGGATCTAAAGATAAATATTTACCCGCAAGCGCACAAATAAATTCACCCATTGTAGAAGCATTTCACCCAAGCTAGTCTCAGGTATCGTTATTTATATTTAGCCTAGAGACTAATCAATTCAAAGTATGATGGTATGAGGACTTAATAGCAATTAATGTGGCACACACTTATGATAAAGACTGATATCTCACTTATTACTCTAAACAGGGATCAAATAGTAGAATAAATGATAAGGACAAATGATAAATGGTGACAGAGAGCAGATCAATCAAAGATAATCCTAGAATATTACTACCTAGCAAGTGATGATTAGAACAGGCATTAATAAGAAATATTCCTAAGTTACTCTAATTACAAGTCATAGCATACATTGATTAGTGCAAACATATCTGGCAATCATAGGCTAGGTCATATCATATTTATAATCAAGAGGCAACTCCATAGTAAAGGTGCCAAACAGAGTAACCCCTAAAGTATGAGTTAACTGAGCCATACTGAACACTACATTCGGGAGGTGAAATACAAAGGACTCAACAGGAATATCACACTCGTGATCTACCACTCTATCCGGAACATAGGACGTATTCGCAGATAAATAGTGTATAGGCACCACGCCTACAACGCCCGGGACTAAAAGGGTTTCTCCCGCCACTATTTTGGGTTTGCAGTATTTTGAGTTTTGTATTATGTTTTCATTATATAAATATGTTATAATATTGTTAATTGCATAGTAAATTAAATATTAGGCATAAAATTACTTAAAAATAACAGTTGTATTTCCTTTTACCTTATTGTACAGTAGAAAATTTCTTTTACCTTATTGTATAGTAGAAAATTTTGTAACATAAATTCTTTTCTTTTCTTATAATAACAAATATAAATGTAAATAACAATTCATATTTTGTTAATGCAAAAATATAATATTAAATTTAAATATCTGGAACAACTGGTTCTCAATAGGAAAATTATTTTTGTATTATCTGAACGTTAAATTTTGGGTTGTTCATCTTTCATTGACGAAATACACGATAGAGAAATTCACTGTTAAATTGCAATTTAATTTTAAAAGATAAATTTGTGTAGTTTATATACGTTTCTGTGTCGTATTGGTCTCAAACTTTTTCTTAGGTTGTCACGTGGCATGGGTGAGGCAACCAACAAGTTTGTTATTTTTCGGATATGGTTTGGTACTTTTTTCGGTTTAATTGAATTACAGCGCACTGTCACCCAATAATTATTGGGTCAACTAAGCCTACCACCAAAACAGTCCAGAATGGTGCCAAACTTTTACACAGGGTCCTGTATGCCCTAGGAAGAAGAATGTTGTGGAGGTTGATGAAAAACACAGAGGATCGGAGGTATAATTCACCGGCTTTTATCTCATTCGGTAAAGAAAAAAAATGTAATAATTAAAATAATGATCAGAAAAATCTAACACCTCATGTGGGGCATCAATTTGGGCTCATATTAACGAACCATGACTATCCATAATCATTATTAACCATGACTATCCATAATCATTATTAACCATGACTATCCATAACTAAAATAACGAAATAAATCAAATCATTTCGACACCAACATCAACTAACCATGACTATCCATAATCATTATTAATTACACAAAAACTATAATACATAATATTAGTTAAAACATCACTATATATCAAGCGGGTACACTAGAACTAGAAGAGAGAGAGAGAGAGGAAGAGATCAAGGAGGAGCTCCGGCCTGTCGGATCAACTTCTTCATCTTGTACCTGTGGATTCAAGTTCTTCGTCAACTTGCTTCAACGATTGTTTTGGTAATCGACATCTATATTTAAGTTTGAGCTATTGTTCTTATTATTCTTCTTAAGGTATAATGACTCTCTTTTGAGTACTTTAATTCTAGTCGCTCTAGAGTTAGAGTAGTTGGATAGTGTAAGTGTGGTGCTTAGACTTGATTGCTCTTTTTTTGCCTCCTATAACGCCGGTAGTAGTGGTAGTTCGCAAGGGTGACTCTTATAGCCTTGTTGATTCTTCTATAGTCCACTTACCCATGTGTAGGCTCGGTAGGATTATACATTTGCATAAAAGACTCATACTCTGTTTGTGACCTTTTATGGCAACTTCCCCATTAAGAATAATATAAACATATCACTCTTAAGTTGGATTTAGATAACCTTAGTGATCCCCTCTATGCTTCTAGATTCTCTGTCCTTGTTAGCTACTCAGGGGTTATACATTTAAGACTTAACACTATCAGTTCCCTTGGGTTCGATATTAAAACTGGGTTACTCTGGTGAAGTGCTACATCGGTAGATCTTATCTGTGCGCTTGCGGATAAAGTAGAGTGTGCGTTAATTTATACCAACAAGCATTTCTGGCACCGTTGCCGGGGAACGGTAGATCATCTTAAGTCTTAGTTTAACCTTGTAATCATACTTTTATCCTTTCCTTTTGTCCTAGTCTTTTCATTATTTTTGTTTTCGTTCTTATGAATGTTGTTTTTGAATTCCACTCTTATCTATCACTACTCCATGAGCAAGCCATAACCAGTAGAATCCTTATACCCCATCATAATACCTGGTTATGAGCTATGCCTTTCTGCTGCACTGTCCTTGTAATGAGCATAGAAATATAATTATGAAAATATTCCTTCGGGTATTCTTGTCACTAACCTTTTCAGATCTGGAGCAGAAAAGAACGAAGGAATAACAAACACAAGGTATGTCCCACCAATCATCATGCAACATTGAATTACATTCATCCAATCTTGATTTGTGCAAAATCCAAGCTTGGGGAATAGACTTTCTAAGAATATTTCTTGCCATGTTGCTATGTTGGTTGTCCCTACCTTTAGGATATGCTCATATACTAATCATACTCTTTCATCACCATCTGAATAAATCTCTATAATGCTTTCATGTTATCTTTATTTGCTATAGTATATTCTTTGGTTTTGAAGTATTATCATACACCTTTTAAATTAGGCATGGAGCTTAGTTTAACTGTTTTCATGAATTAAAGTAAGACATGGTGTCTGGTTTGATTCTTGAGCTAAAAGGTGTGTTGATTTTACCTCTAAAGGCTTTTAAATTAAGTATGGTGCTTAGGTTAAAATGCCTTCCTAGATCAAATTAGACGTGGTGTCTAGGTTGATTTCTGAACTGATAGTATGCTATAGTAGATTTTGGATATTTTGTTGGACTAACCCCTGCAGGGAAACTTTCAATATCAATTTGGGAAAGTCCAAAGATGAACTCACACTGGAGATGAAGCAAGGCGTACGATGAACTTCAACAACTTTGTACAATGTAGACTCAGCTCATTCATCATGTATGAAAGAACTGTGAATATCAAAGTTTATTTATTTTGTCTTCTACTGCAAGTTATCTTTTGCCTTGAATCATGTTAAAGTGCAGCCAACACATAACATACTAGTCTATGCTAAAATAATCCTAAAACATCTTTTTATTAGCATAGATGCAAAATACATAAGTTATGGATAACAACCCATGCTTCAAATTCTTGCAATCCTTCGGGTATATATCCACTAACGTTATGCAGGAGAGAGATTTTGTTCATTCATGGTTTGGTCTAAACATTGAAGATCCAAAACCCAAACCATAGACACACAAACCTACTCTCAGATCACAAATGGTGCTAGCCTAGCTTTGAGTCTTGCTTGGGCGCTGACGACAAACAGGATGCAACTTACCTCGTATGAGACAACCTATGCCTGCAATCATCATTGTCCAAGACATCAAGACAAGAAGTGGGAAGTTATCCTCTTTTCTAATCAAGAGCTAGCTTGGGAGACAAGATGGTACCACTACAACAATAGCAAGATCTACAAGTCAAACACATGAACATGTTGTTGGGAGTCCATCTACATCACAAGCCAGTCTGGGAGAGACAATTCTGTTGTCTAGATGTGTTTCACAATCAAAGGGAGGAAGGAGAAAAACCACTTATATTAATCTCCTACCCACTACTTTGATCAATACAAACCACTAGATGCTATCCCAGTCGAGAAGAAGAATATGATCCACCACTCATTCTTGGAAGATCGTTCTTGAACACCATCAATGTTATCATCTTTGCCGGACCTGGAGAAGTCAACTTTTGGATCTTTCGCTGCATCTTCAACATCTACATTACTTATGAGTAGCCAAAGGGAACCAAGAGAAGACCTCGAAGGGAAAGCCAACTACCAAGAATTGAGGAGGGCATCCCAAGAATTGAGGAGGGCATCATGAAGGATGAAGCCACTGCACCACAAGAGTTAGAAGATGAAGAGATTACCTAAGTTAGCAAATCAAGAAGAACAGTCGATAAGATCTCCATCATCTAGACACTGTTGAGAGGACAAGTCTCAGTTGTGACATTACAAGACAAAAGACTATCATAAAGGCACTCGAGTAGCAGCTCTAATTTCAAGTCTCTTGTCAACCCAATGATTAAAGGAAAACAAGAAAGGTTGATAAGAGAAGAATGCGGAACTGTCCCTACATCCTCATAGTACAGAATTAATACAAGAAAGAGAGGGGATCCTAGTCAGCGTACTCGAGGAACAATATGCCTTCACTGATAAGTCAACACAAGAGAAGGAAGGTCGATACCTATAAAGATGACTTCACTGTGATCTTCCTCCTCTCAAGCACACTGTGAGACAAACAAGAGAAGACAAGCCATTCATAAACAACAACCAGCTAGACAAGAGAAGCTTCCACAAGGTGGTTCAACACATCACGCTTCAATCACAAAGTAACATTTCAAGGTAAGTAACCATCACTTTAAAAAGCTTCTTCTTGATTCTAATATGAACATAAATAAAGAACTAAACATGTTTAAGTTGCACCTCACTTGATCCAACCTAATCAACTCTACATATTCAGTCCTTTGATCTTTGTTCCTAGCTTTACTCTCTTGAATCTCACTGTCTTAACTAAATGAGCTAAAATGTTGTGCATCTAACCTTTGGAAGATGATATATCTCAATCATGAAAAGATCGACACATTATGCATAGATTATCCTTCCTTAGGTTAAGTAATCTGATCTGTTAAATATTTTAAGATGCTACTTTCATGCTCATCATTTGATCCTATCACTCATGTTAAGATTGAATAAGAACACATAAACAACAAGTTTGTCTTGTGCAATGTGCCTAAGGTTAGAGAGGAATAAACAAAACTTTTGGTTCTGTTGGTGTTTTTCCACCAACAGAGCCTATGCACTTGATCTTTACCTTGTCTTTATGAGCAGGACACACTCTTAAGCAAAACATGGAGAAGTTTGTCACTCCTAAATTCTACAGAGTGAAGGTCCTAGATCTACAAGAACATGCACACTGAGCAAGATGCGGCCAACGTCCATAATTAACGCTTCACTTCAAATTGCTGGACGAACAAATGACATGAGTGACGCCATATCATGAGGCATAAACAAGAAGGAATGATGGAGGACGTCATAGTCAGAATTAGAGGTCATGAAATCCCCACAGACTTCTTGATCCTCGACATAAGAAGACGATGATGTCCACCTCATCCTAGGAAGACCATTCCTCTACGCTACAAGTACAATCATCTACAAGAGGAAATCCATTTTTCACTTTCTTGGAGAAAAGGCACGATGCAACTTCATCAGCTACATGCCCAACGAAGCACCCAAGAAGAATAGAAGTGAAAGACGCCGCTCTCACCGCCAAAGAAGACAAACTATCAAGAATAGAGAGGCCAACCACGAAGGACAAGCTATCGGCACTGTCCCAGTAAAGAAAGGAGAGAAACCTCAAGACAGTGAACCACAGGAAGTGAAGACTCAGACCAAGAAAGTTTAAAAGAAAATATCTGCACCTCAGAGGTACAATCAATAACATCTTTCCAAACGTCTGACATACCTTGGGAGGTCTGAACCAAGGGAATGTCCGGTTCGTCGGATCTAAATATCCGAACCTTCGCCAAAAGGTAAAAACTGGTAGTTATCCTCATATTTACTTTCATGCATATTTCTCATATTTAATGCATAATCATTTCTTATATAATCATATTTAATTCACAAATATTTTAATTAGAAAAAATATATATATTTTACTGCATTATAAAGCCCCATGTGAATAATTCTTTGGTGTGTAAAAACCCACAAAGATATTCACCGTGGTGGAATAAAAATAATAAAAATAAATAAATATGCATGCATTCATCCTGTTGTATTTTCCCTTGCATCATAAAAATATAAAAACATAAAAATATTGAGAAAGAGATCTTGCTGAAATTCTGGACAACTAAGGCTTGAGTGGCCAACCTTAATGCTTAATCTGTTCCACAAGTTTTGTTGTCTATTTGAGTTTCGCAGGATTTGGCCAAGAAAAGCTGACGAGCATGTGAATGCTTCATCCACTGTTGGAGCACTATCTCAACAAAAATCAACATCAATCAAAGCTCTAATAGAGGAAGGACATATCCACTGTCAGCCTGCTACGTTGCAAGATCGACCGACTACGTCAACATTCAGCTTGGGGAAGGCACCCCCATGTATGCACGTATGTATCTCTATTCTCTTAAGTTTTTCATTATATGAATAAATTCAAAATAATAAAAAAAATATGAGCACATGAAGGCTCACCCTTAAAAAGAAAAGAAAAAAAATGTGGACACATGAAGGCTCACCATTAATTAAAAAAAAAGAAAAAAATATATGAGCACATGAAGGCTCACCCTTAAAAAGAAAAGAGACAAAAATATATGGGCACATGAAGGCTCAACGCTATTAAAGGAACCAGCTTGGGGGAGACGCGCCTCTGTTATCTTCGCGATTCAGGTATGTCTATTATTATTATTATTACTACTATTTTTATGAGCTTTTATTTTATATCTTAAAGTGTGTTAGATTAAATAAATAAAATATTGTGTCTAGTTTGAAGTTGATGACCAAAGAAGAACCCGCTTTCTCTAATCTTTTGCATGAAAATAATGAATAGTTGCTCTATCTAATTTCTTTCAAGTACCTAACCTTCAAAGCATGAGTTCTCCTCATTAATAATGATGCCTTAAAATAAAATTAAATGCATGGTTGGCAAATACTTAATCTAAGGTCCAGGTAATTGGGATATGTCATGTGATGATCTAAGCTGTTATTATCTTGTTCTAAACAACACTAAAGTTCTGGAGATTTCTAAATATGAATATGACTAATAATTGCATTGAGTTAAATTAAGCTTTGTGACCCTGTGAGATGTTATCTTGCCATTGAATTGAGATCACTTACACATTTCATCCATCTTCTGCATAAATGCTCATAATTATCTGTTGCTACCCTCTCAGAAGTGTGTTGGAAGCATATGGCTATTAAAATAAAAGAAAAAAGAGAGAAAAGAAAAAAAAAGATCCGAGGAAATAAAAAGGGACAAGTGTCCGAAACCTCAAAAAGATAGATCCCGAGGAAATAAAAAGGGACAAGTGTCCGGAACCTCAAAAAGAAAAAAAAGAAAAAAAAATGTCAGAAAAATAGGCATGTGCCCGATAGTAGAATTAGTCTGATAGCCATATGTCTCTGATAAACAGAAGAGAGTGAATATATTCAAAAGAGCATCCGACTCCATTTTTCCATACGCATGCACTTCTTGATTCAATGGTTGGTTGACTTTCTCTTTGAATCCATGGTTTAATTTGACAACATATGTATTAATGCTTTTGAAAATTAATTAAAACTCCGGGATAAAGGTGAAGTGAAAGAACTAGAGACATAGTGCTTGATTCGATTGTTCAATCTCTCAATTATTTAGGATCTAAGGTAAGAGTAATAAGCCCCATGAAGAATAACATGATATGTTTCGGAGAATTTTTGTTTAACAGCAGGTATACTTGTTGGAAGTGAAGATATAGTAGCAACTCCTGATCCATTGTTATGTTTTGGTTTTGCTAAGGGACTAGCAAAAGGTAAGCTTGGGGGAATTGTTGACATTGGTTATCTATCAAAATTAAAGGATAAATAAATATGAAAAGGGCAAGAATTCAATCACCAACAAAGGTTTAGGGTTTTAATTGACAATATTCCACGAGTTTTGGTGAATTATGATTCTGTAGGGACTAAACCAGGAAACCAGCGCTGATTGCTTCCCCTAGAAGGAAACCGACGGGACATAACGCAACCGCCACGTCAGGAAGTTTCTAGAAGACTCCAGAGGACACCAGAAGACACCAGGAGGTCGGGCATCGCGGGACCCTGCCAGGTGGGACCGACCGGTCCCACCATGAGACCGACCGGTCTCCCCCCCGGGCCCGCTGGCTTCCGTCTTCTACAAGCTTCCTCCACCGAACCCTAGGACTCATCTCCACTGTCCCTGAAGTCGGTTTGATCTAACGGCCGCGGTTGATCCCTCAGGGCTATATAAGCAGCCCCAGACCCCCCCTCTCCAGGCATCTCCATCTTCATTATTCATCTCCACATCAGAATCTAGGGTTCCAATGTAGAAGTAGAGGTCCCTCTAGATGAATCTCTTCTAGTTCATCTAGAATTAGATCTAGTTCATCTAGTTGTAATCAAGAGCCAGCTATCAAGTAGAAGACTAGATACCCCTCTAGTAGGATTAGAACCTAGTCTTATTCTAGAACTAGAAGAGAGAGAGAGGAGGAGATCAAGGAGGAGCTCCGGCCTGTCGGATCAACTTCTTCATCTTGTACCTGTGGATTCAAGTTCTTCGTCAACTTGCTTCAACGATTGTTTTGGTAATCGACATCTATATTTAAGTTTGAGCTATTGTTCTTATTATTTCTTAAGGTATAATGACTCTCTTTTGAGTACTTTAATTCTAGTCGCTCTAGAGTTAGAGTAGTTGGATAGTCTAAGCGTGGTGCTTAGACTTGATAGCTCTTTTTTTTGCCTCCTATAACGCCGGTAGTAGTGGTAGTTCGCAAGGGTGACTCTTATAGCCTTGCTGATTCTTCTATAGTCCACTTACCCGTGTGTAGGCTCGGTAGGATTATACATTTGCATAAAAGACTCATACTCTGTTTGTGACCTTTTATGGCAACTTCCCCATTAAGAATAGGGAGAATTGGCCCTGGGACACTCCGAAAGGCCTAAATTGGCCGGTGCACACATCCACTTTCAATATTTGCCAGAAGACACTATGGTTTCGTGTAATTGGGCCAATAGGCATCGACCCTCATCCAATATTTTTATAAAATAGATATAAAATTATATAAGTGCCAAAAAATTATAATATAATTTTTTCGACACTCTACATGATAAGAACTACATACTAAAAATATTATTTTGCACTAAAATGATAAATTTGTCTCTCTTCATGAATAGACAAAGATAACCATGATTAATTAGTTAATTTATTTGTAATATATTAAAAATACTGACAAAATCACAGAATGCATACATCACCAAATCTTGTCTATCATAAAAATATCATATCAAAATAACAAAGTTTAATATATCAATTAAGCTCCGCAAGAGATAAATCTATAATTCAGTCATGCTAAATATGTCACTATAAACTTTATTATTTTGAGCTAATATTTTTAGCATTGTAAAGATTTGTTGATGTACGCAGTCTATGATTTGTCCCAAGATTTGTAGTGACCTACAATCATATAAGCAAATTAACCATGATTATCTTTGTTTATTTATGAAGTGGGGGCAAAATGATCATTTCAGTGCAAAACAATATTTTTAGTATGTAGTTCTTATCATGTAGAGTGTAGAAAAATTTATAGTATAATTTTCTAGCACTTATATAATTTTATATCTATTTTATAAAAATATTAGATGAGGGTCAATGTCCATTGGCCCAATTACACGAAACCATAGTGTCTTCTGACAAATATTGAAAGTGGATGTGTGCACCGGCCAATTTAGGCCTTTCGGAGTGTCCCAGAGCTAATTCTCCCTTAAGAATAATATAAACATATCACTCTTAAGTTGGATTTAGATAACCTTAGTGATCCCCTCTATGCTTCTAGATTCTCCGTCCTTGTTAGCTACTCAGGGGTTATACATTTAAGACTTAACACTATCAGTTCCCTTGGGTTCGATATTAAAACTGGGTTACTCTGGTGAAGTGCTACATCGGTAGATCTTATCTGTGCGCTTGCGGATAAAGTAGAGTGTGCGTTAATTTATACCAACAATCATGTTGTAACCATGGAGTCTCCTCAGCATTTAGCAGGATGCTTGGGTCTTTGGTCACACTGAAGGGCGGTATTCGGTCATCCCTTTTATAATCTTCTAACATGTCTGACTTGTCCTCAATTCTCACGATGTTTCTTCTTCGTGAAAGAACTATGTGGCGTTTTGGCTCTTTGGTTGATTTATCGTCATTTTTCCCTCTCTTGGGTTTTGTAGACATGTCTTTCACGTAGAACACCTGAGTCACATCAGCAGCAAGGACGAATGGTTCATTTTTGTATCCAATATTGTTGACATCCACTATTGTCATTCCATACTCCTTGTCAACTGTTACTCCGGCTCCGGTCGTCTTGACCCATTGGCATCGAAATAAAGGGACTTTAAAATTAGGTGTGTATTCTAGTTCCCAAATCTCATCTATGCGGCCATAATATGTTTGTCTCTTCCCATTTGGGTCTGTGGCATCTACGTGAACACCACTGTTTTGGTTCGTGCTCCTTTTATCTTGGGCAATGGTATAAAATGTATTTCCATTTATCTCATACCCTTTGTACGTGAGGATGTGCCACGATGGTTGCCTAGCCAACAAATATAGTTGCTCATCAATATTGCTATCACCCAGACATTCTTTTCGCAACCAAGTGCTAAAAGTATTCATGTGCTCACATGTAATCCAAACTTCATTCTTCTCTGGAAATTGGGATCGTAGGAACTCCTTGTGTACCTCGACATATGGCTCCACCACGGAGGAGTTTTGAAGAACTGTGTAGTGCGCTTTATTGAAATAATCATCCCCCGTACCGATATATGTTTTCTTCTCTAGTGTCCCCTTTCCACTCAGCCTCCCCTCGTGCCGCGATTCAGGAACACCAATCGGGTCAAGGTCAGGAATAAAGTCAACACAGAACTCAATGACCTCCTCTGTCCCGTAGCCCTTGGCGATGCTTCCTTTGGGTCGAGCACGTTGGTGAACATATTTTTTCAGTACTCCCATGAACCTCTCAAAGGGGAACATGTTGTGTAGGAACACAGGACCAGGAATATGAATCTCCTTGACCAGGTGAACTAGGAGGTGTGTCATGATATTAAAGAAGGATGGAGGGAGCACCAACTCAAAGCTTACAAGACATGGAACCACATCATTCTGTAGAGTAGCTAGTTCTAGTAGATTAATTGCCTTCTGAGAAATTGCATTGAGGAATGCACATAGCTTCACAGTGGCCAGACGTACATGTGGAGGTAGAATTCCTCTTAAAGCAACCGGAAGCAATTACGTCATAAGCACGTGGCAGTCATGCGACTTTAAGTTTAGGAATTTATTCTCTTGCATATATATTATTCCCTTTATATTGAAGGAGAATCCAGATGGAACCTTGATGTTGTTTAGGCATTCAAACATGATTTCCTTCTCTTCATTGCTAAGAGTGTAGCTAGCAGGTCTTAAGTAATGGCGTCCATCATCTGTCTTCTCTGGATGTAGGTTGTCTCGTTCTTTCATGCGCTGCAAGTCTTATCGTGCTTCAAGTGTATCCTTAGGCTTCCCATACACACCCATGAATCCTAGAAGGTTGACACAAAGATTCTTTGTTAGGTGCATCACGTCGATCGTGTGGCGGACCTCTAGTACATGCTAATAGGGTAGCTCCCAAAATATTGACTTCTTCTTCCACATGGGTGCGTGTCCCGTAGCGTCTTTCGGAACAGGTTCACTGCCCATCCCCTTTCCAAAGACTACTTTCACATCCTTGATCATCTCAAGTACATCTTCCCTAGTTCTGTTGCGAGGCTTGCTCCGGTGGTCTGTCTCACCTTTAAAATGCTTGCCTTTCTTTCTAACCTGGTGATTCATAGAAAGAAATCGACGATGCCCAAGGTACACTACCTTTCTATATTTTTTCAAATATACACTATCTATGTCATCAAAATAATGTGTGCATGCATTATATCCCTTGTTTATCTGTCCTGAAAGATTACTTAGAGCGGGCCAATCATTGATTGTTACGAACAACAATGCTCACAAGTCAAAGTGTTCCTGTTTGTAATCATCCCACATACGTACACCTGATTTACTCCATAAAAGTAGGAGTTCCTCAACTAATGGCATCAGGTAGACATCGATATCGTTGCCTGGTTGCCTCGAGCCTTGGATGAGCACCGGCATCATAATGAACTTCTGCTTCATGCATAACCAAGGAGGAAGGTTGTAGATACATAGAGTAACAGGCCACGTGCTATGACTATTGCTCTGTTCCCTAAAAGGATTCATCACGTATGTACTTAAAGCAAACCTTAAGTTTCTTGCGTACTTTGCAAACTCCGGGAATTCTCTGTCTATTGCTCTCCACTGGGACCCATCAGCAGGGTGTCTCAACATGTTGTCTACCTTACGGTCTTCTTTGTGCCATCGCACCAACTTTGCATGGTCCTTGTTTCTGAACAGACGTTTCAGACGTGGTATTATAGGAGCGTACTACGTAATCTTGGCAGGGATTTTCTTCCGGGGACGTTCTTCGCCCTCAACATCGCCAGGGTCATCTCGCCTGATCTTATACCGTGATGCTTTACATACAGGGTATTCATCCAAATTCTTGTAGTCCTTGCCACGGTACAGGATGTAGTCATTAGAACATGCATGTATCTTCTGGATTTCTAATCTCAAAGGACATACGACTTGTTTTGCTTCGTACATAGTTGCAGGCAATTCGTTAGGCTTCGGAAGCATCTTTTGTTTTATAATCTTCAATAATTATCCAAATGTCTTGTCAAATACACCATTATGTGCCTTCCATTGTAGCAACTCCAGTGTTGTACCCAACTTTTTTTGTCCATTTGCAGCAGACGGGTATAGTAATTTCCTGTGATCCTCTAGCATAAGTCAAACTTAGCCTTCTCCTTTTCACTTTCACAATCTCTTTGTGCATCACGAATGACATCACCAAGAGCATCATCTTCAGCGAGTGTGTCTTCTGCACTTGCCTCTACTTCACCTTTCCCATTGCAGTATCACCAAAGTCACCGTACTGAGCAATAATGTCGTTGTCAGGGTCCAATTCTTCTTCTTCACCTTCTTCCATCATAACTCAAGTTTCTCCATGCTTCGTCCAACAAATATAGTTCGGTATGAAACCCGACTTCAACAAGTGTGAGTGAAGACTACTTGACCTAGAATATTCCTTCGAATTATTACACAGGTCACATGGGCAGCAAATAAAACCATCTCGCTTGTTTGCCTCGGCCACTCTTAAAAAATAATGCACGCCATCAATGAACTCTTTTGAGCGACGATCGGCATTGTACATCCAGTGACGTGTCATCATCTGCATTATATGACATATCACATAATTATATCTCTCATTCTTATAAACAAATGAAATTATAAAATAACATATAACATAATTATATCTCTCATTCTTATAAATAAATGATTCAAATGATCTATATTTCTCCCAAAAAATAAAATAAACTAATTAAACCGGTCACATTTTGTAAACTAAAGTATTATATATTTCTAATTGTTTTTAAACAAATGATTTAAATGATCTCTATTTCTCCCAAAAAAATAAAATAAACTAATTAAACTGGTCACATTTTGTAAACTGAAGCATTATATATTTTTAATTTTTTAAAACAAATGATTTAAATGATCTCTATTTCTCCCAAAAAAAATAAACTAATTAAACTGGTCACATTTTGTAAACAAAAGTATTATGTATTTCTAATTGTTTTTAAACAAATAATTTAAATGATATCTATTTCTCCCAAAAAAATAAAATAAACTAATTAAACCGGTCACATTTTGTAAACTGAAGTATTATATATTTCTATTTTTTTAAAATAAATGATTTAAATGATCTTTATTTCTCCAAAAAATAAAATAAACTAATTAAACCGGTCACATTTTGTTTATAGGGTACTAATTTAAACGATCAAGTGAATGAACTCAAAATAGCTTCAAAAACCACATATATATATATATGTGACAGCTAAAAATATGAGAAAATGGAGCAAGTAACCTTTGAACGAGTCGATGATGACGTAGATGTGATGAAATAGATCAATCATCGGAGATGTGTTATCAAACACATATCACCGGAGAAGACACGTAGCAAGCAAGCAAGAATAGAGCTCGCGGGCATCGCTGAATGTGGAAGAACAGTTTAAATATAGGGAGAGACATTTAGTCCCGGTCCTTGTTCCGAGCCGGAGCTAAATGTCAACATTTAGCCCTGGCTTGGTACAGCAACCGGGGCAAAACCTTTAGTCCCGGTTGGTATCACCAACCAGGGCTAAAGATTGGTCTTTAGCCCCGGTTGGTAACACAACCGGGACTAAAGGTCCCTCTGACAAATGTGCCGTTGTGTAGGGGGACTTTAGTCTCAGTTGGTGTTACCAACCGGGGCTAAAAACCTTTCAAGTCCCGGACGCAAATTTTTCCGTGACTAAAACTGATTTTACAAATCGTCTAAAGACATGTTCTCAAAGTAGTGAACGGTCTTTGTATCTAATCATGGTAGCAGTTACTAAAGTCAGAAACCACAGACAGTTGATATGAGAGAGGTCGATGTGTGAACCCGTTAAAAGCATGGAATATGCTCGGATAAAATGGGTGACGAGGGGCGCGTGGCATCCACGAGGAGAGCTGACGTCTAGCAAAAGCCCGAAAGAAAAATTCGATGCAAAATGCCGGTAAAAGCAGAGCGTCCACGCGTGCACCAATGGGGAAGGCAGGATCACTTCGATGCAGATGCAGCTCGGCCGGTAGGCGACACGGACGGAGCAAGTGCGCCACGTCAGCTGTCCTAGTCACCAGCAGCATGCTTCCAACTAACCGGTTGTGACGTGCCAAGCGCCCAAGCCTTTTCAACCCGACCTAGCTCGGAGAGGAAAAGGAGGGTGATAGGAAGCAAGCAGGCTCGTGGGAAATTATTAGGCCAACAGGCAGTAGGTAAACATCAAATTCGTACCATGTAGCGTCACCGAAGATACGTGGGATACTAATAATTAACTAATGCTCCTTCTTATTATAGGCTGAAACGACAACCACATAGATAGTAAGGATGTAAATGGATGTTTGAAAATTCGAATTATCCGAAAACTTGTATTATCGATATCCGTATGCATATCTGTTTTGAACGTGGATATCAAATACTGCGTAGATGTATCTGAATTTATTTTTCAGTATTTTTCTCTATTTAGTTTCAGATATCTATTCTACAAAAATATGCATATCTAACATTATCCAATCCTTAAGAACAATCAAAGTATGACAGAGGCCAACTCAAAGTATGACAAAGGCCAACTTTAGTAGGTTAATTCGGTTCATTGATGATCAGCAAGTACTCCCTCTATATATAGGAAATAGATGTTGTTTAGGATAGCGACACGATCTCCAAAGCATAACTTTGACCACTTATTTTTTTAAAAAAAATATTTATTATAAAGTGGTATATGTATATTTTTATACAAGTACTTTTCAAGACAAATTTATTTATATGATTTTTATATCTCTAAACTTAACAATTTAAAAGTTATTCATGATTTATATTTTCAATGATTGATCCAAACCTTGTCTACGACATCTATTTCCTATGTGAAGGGAGTATGGTGATTCTAATGATGATCCTACATATATTTTATGTATATCTCACAGGTGGACCTAAAAACCCTGTGAAATAAAAGTTGCACCTAAAATTATGCTCTATAACTTTTATTTTTGAGATTTTGATGTTGTTACTCAAATTTGAGAGTAATTTGCAAAAGAAGAGAGAAGAGGAGTCTACAGTCTACTACAATGCCCGGGGAAAAGCAGAGCAAAGCACCTGGCCGCTGGCACCACCACCCGTGTTTGGTCACCTGCATGCACACGCCACGCTCGCATTGAGGTGGACGACGTCTAGAAGTTACCCAGGCGCCCTTCGGACCGTGTCGTTGCTCTTTCTCTCTTTCCTCCTCACTCTGCACCGGCAAAAGTTGAGCACCGCCGTCAGCTGTTCTCGTCGCCATCAAGCGCCCTCCACCCAAATTGTTCTAGCCCTTTGCCTCGCCAAAACCTTGCGCTTAACCACAACCCGCTCGTGCCGTCCCTTGCTGCCAGACTCACCCAGGTGCTGCTTTCTTCTCCAGCTCGTATTGCTCTTTCACCGTGAGCCGCTCCACTAGGGCTAGGCTCCTCAGGTAATAAGCATCTCATTGTATCGACTTGAGCTCTCACTTCACCTTGATGTTGTAGTCGTGATGAACCTCTTTGTTTTCATAGCCCAGGCTCAGGCACGCGAAGCATGTCATCATCGCCGGATCACACCGCCGCAACCGCACACAACAACCGGCATGCCTTCACCATCACGTCCCATCTCAACTAGACAGAGCAGCAGATTGCGGTGAGCTTTCCAGTGCCTAGCCGAGCCTTTTTCGAATAAATTGTCCGCCGGAACGGAAAACTCATCGTCGCTCCACTGTAAGCCGCCATGCCCATCTTCGTGCTCGCCAGTAGCCCTAATCTACATAACCGATGTCGTAGAGAGGTGCCCTTGGTCGTGGAGCGTGCGACGGAGACCTCACCGTCGCTGGGGAGCCCGTAGTTGGCGAGCTAGGCTGTCGACGTGCCGGTGACCTAAGGCCGGGGTAGGGTCAAGGTTGACTGGCCCCCTCCTGTGAGCGTCTGTGGGTGAAGAGGGGCTCAATGAGAAAGGATTTAACCAAATAAATGTTTCTCAGAAATGTTTAATTGCGTTGAGATTTGTAAAATGCATAATTAACCAAATAATGATATAAAAACTATGAACTAAATTTTGTTACCTTCCTCATAAGATGGTCCATCTAAGAAAAATATGAGATTGATATTTCTAGTACTTTTTGCATGCTCGAAAATTCACTCTTTTAGTTGTAAAATGGATCTTAAATGATTTTTCTAGCCAAAAATAATTAATTTTTTTAGATGAAAACTTTTTGTGTGGATGTTATGTACAATGACCAACTTTCACAAAAATCTTGGAACTGTTTTGAAATAATAATTTGATTAATTAATTTAAACCCATTTAAATATTTAAGAAATGCTTAATAATTACTTGAATGCTTTAAATAAATGCTTAATTTGACTTGCATGCCATTTTGAATTGATGTAGACCTTAACCTGTTGTTAATCATATGTGATAATAGGTTTAATAAGAATAATTAAATAACAAAAGAAAACCTCAGATAGTTCTGAGTTGGTTTTGTTAGCTTGCAATTGTACTGTAAAGAAAAGTTATATTGTAGTAAATCTTGTAAGCATATTATCATGTCATTATATTTGCTGCATTTTATTTTGTAAGCATGCACCTCTGATCATGTGTAGTGCCCGAAAGTGAGAAAGGGTCGTGTTGAAGCGTTGGAGGCCATCCTTGTTGGACAAGCCTCCATGGGAGTCCATTCAGCAGTAAAGAGGAATCTAAACTTTGTGATCCGTTCAAGGATTCTAGCCGTCTCTGCAACGCAGGCAATAGAACACAGGCAAGCCCCCGGAGCATACCACCTCTTCCTTATGTTATAAAATACTTATTACAACGTAAGCTTAGTGTGTTGTGCATTAAGTGAATCAGGGTTAATGTAACACCCTAAAATTTCCTTGTTTCAAAATAGGTTAAAATGATTTAATTTGTATTTGTATATGCATCAAACATAAGACAAAAAATATTTTTTTGAAATTAAAATCAACTATAAGGCTAGATACATGTTGATGTATGCATGCTGCTGCACTATTTTTGTATTAAGTGATTTGCAAAACATGATTTGAATTCAATCTTCCATTTGAAAATAATTTAAAAAGTATTGCAAAATAAAAAGAAAAAAGAAAATAATTCCTTCCCTCCTTTCTCTTTTTGGCCCGAAGGCCCGCTCCCTTCCCCTTTTAGCCTGCTCTCTTACTCCTTTGCAGGTCTGCGCGTGCTTTCCCTCTTAGCGGCCCATTTGGTTGGGCAGCCCAAGTTGCCTTTGTGCGCGACACCAGCTGCTCTCCCTCTCTCTTTCTCTCACTAACAAGGTGAACCCGCGTCTTATGCAGCTGGTAGGTAGGACCCACTGGTCGGGGTCGTCCCCATCTACTGGGTCTGTGTGACTTATCCCGTGTGTCCGCACCTCTGTAAAAGGGAGCAACACCTTCTGCCACCTCATTTACCCGAACTCAAGTGCTCGCGACACTTACACCGGAGCTCCAGCATTACCGAAACCCTAGCTCCACCGCCGCTGAGCTCACCTCATCGTTTCGGCACACTTATATCGAGTTCTCTCGTCCACAATTATTCACAGTGTCGTAAGGCTGTAGTGGTTGCATTCGCTTTTGTTGTTTTCGCCTTCGTCGACTCACTGGGTGTCGTCTTCAATTGTAGAGTGCCACCGCCTGTCGTGCGCTGGTGAAGGGTCGAGATGGCGGACTAGAGGGAGGTGAATAGTCCTTTTTAAAATTAATCGTAGCGGCTAACCGAAACAAATGCGGAATTAAAACTATCGGTCTACCCAAGATTACACCCCTCTACTTATACTCTATGACACCTTACAAAAGATCCTAAACGAAGCAAATAAGGTGTCGGGCTAGCTAGAGCTCACCTAAACAATCTAGTTTGCAAGGTCACACAAACCTATGCAACTAGTACTCTAATAAAACCGGGGAGCTCCTACACATGCCACTAAGCAAAAGCACAAAGCCTAAGCTCACTAGCAATGCTCAATAACAAGGTTACACAGGCCAAATTAGAGAGCTCAACTTAGCTACACAAACTAAGCAACTAAACACTAGCACAAGAATAAGTATTGAAACACAAGCTAGTGAAGGAAGAAGGCAGTAGGTACTATAGGGCTGTTAGGCCGGTACTACCGGGTGGTGTACACCGGTACTACCGATGCATACAACCGGTACTACCGACCACCTGCAGAAAGCTACGAAATCGAAGTGGGTGAGATGCAATTTCAGATCTAGGAATTACCTCACTTCCCTAAGTGTTGTAGATGAAGATTGTAGCTTTCCCAAGTCTTGGTTCCTTGCCAAAAGGTAGATCGAGTCTTCCCAACCTAAGAGAGAGTGAAGCAGGGAGGAAGAACACGAAGAACACAAACACAAGCGTAATATGCAAGGAAGAAAGAACAACAAGTAAAGGGGACACACGATTTTATCCCGAGGTTCACTTAGTTGCCACCAAGCTAGTCCTCGTTAAGGCAAGCCCAAGGTTGCCGCCGATCCTCTTGCTAGTGCTGACCCTAAGTCACACTCTCCACGATGGAGTGCTCACCAAGAGCTCTAGCTTTCGATCTGGCCGGACCACTTGGCGCTCTTTGCACCTCTCTCAACTAGAGTTGCTCTTCGCGATCCCCGTGGGGCGAGCACAATGCCTCTCACAAAGCCTTCTCCGGAGCCACGCACAATCTTCTTGTGAGCTTCACGACGGAGACAATCACCAAGCCGTCTAGGAGGTGGCAACCTCCAAGAGTAATAAGCACCACTGGCTTGCAACTCGACCACCTAGTGCCAACTCTTGCAATCTCTCATGCACAACACTAGGATCGCTCTTTCACACAATCGGATGAACACTATCAAGCATATGTGAGTTAGAGGGCTCTCAAGCACTCCCAACTATGGACACAAAGTCCCTAGGGTTCTCTACCTCTCCCAAGGGTCGGCCACCCCTCTATTTATAGAGGGGAGCCACCAACTAGCCGTTTTCCTCTTTTCCCGAGCTCATACGGCTACACCCGGTACTACCGACGAGAGGGTCGGTACTACCGGTGGACAATATGACCGTTAGGATAGCCTTGCTAACACATCCAGTACTACCGACTAAGGGCCAGTACTATCGGGGGCCGGTACTACCGGCCTTATGGCAGTACTACCCTTAGGCCAATACTGCCCCTACACAGAACGCCTTCGAACTGCCCTCATACACCGGCACTACGGACCGGGGGGTCAGTACTACCGGGGCCGGTACTAGCGGCCTTATGGAGGTACTACCTTTAGGTCAAAATTGACCACGAACAGAGAGCTTGCAGGAATTGCCCACCAAGGGGTCGGTACTACCGGCTATAGTATCCTGAGCTCCGCGCTAAAACGGCCATAACTCTTAGCTCCGAACTCCGATTTCGATGATCTTGGATATTTTGGAAATCTAACTCAGAGAGCTACACAACCCACAAACATAGCTGATCCAACTCACAAAGGATTAGTATAGAATTCCAATCAAAGAGCCATCCTAAAGTCCAGAACACATCGAAAAGCCTTCTTCTCTTCTCCGAGTTGATCCAATTCAACTCCAACACCTTCTCCTTTGCAAATGTGCCAACACCACCAAGTGTATACCACCTTGTGCATGTGTGTTAGCATTTTCACAATCATTTTTCAAAGGATTAGCACTTGCACTCACCATGCCACTCGATCCTAGTAACAACGCAATGTTAAATCGCTCAAGTGGCACTAGATGACCGATACGCAAACAAGTTTGCTCCTCTTGATAGTACAACCATCTATCCTAAACCCAGTCATAATCTTCTCTACACACCTATGACTGGTGAAATGAAATGCCCTACAAATATACCCTTTGCTGAAATTCCTTACTTGTAATCTACCGATCTGGGTCAACAGCACCAGCTCCCTTCGCCTTAGCAGAAGTTAAAACTCTCACTTTGTTCTTACCCCCAAATTCGGCTGCGTTGATCATATTAACAGAGAAGGACACGGTATTCTGCCCAAAAGAACTACCATCTATTTTCATCTTTCCATCAAACCTCAGGTGTCCGTCTTGGATAGCCTTTTGAATCCGCACTCTGAACACTCGACAATCATTTATGGAGTGGGATCTGGTATTGTGGAAACCACAATACTTCTTGTCTTTGACACCCTCAGGGAGCAGCATAGGGTGACCTTCCGGCAACTTGATGCGTCCTTCCTTAAGCAGATATTCAAATAACTTATCTGATTTGGAAACATCAAAATCATAGGTACCTTTTTGTTGCCTCAACCATCGCTAGCTGACTTGAGTTGGGTCTTTGGCCCAGATTATCTCGGTTGTAGCTACTTCATCTTTATCATTGTAATCAACTGCATCTTCCAAGAAAGCCTGATACATCTGGGCAGCTATGTCACCCTTCTGGAACTGGTTGCTCCTCTTGAATCCCTGAGCTTGATTGCTCATTATAGCTAATCTTTGTGATAACTGCCCGAGATCCTCAAAGTCCATGCCGAATAGCTTTTCTTTGATGCTCGGCAACATGCCAGCTATGGCTATCCTCGGTAACTGATCATCAGGCAAATTCAGAGAATAGCAAAGATTCTTAGTCTCCCTGAAACGGCGCAGATACTCTTGCGGTGTCTCGCCGGGTCTCATCCTCAAGCTCATGAGATCGACCAACTTCTTCTCACTGGTTCCCATAAAGAAGTATGAGTGGAATTTCTGCTCCAGCTCCGCCCACGGACTGATGGAATTCGCTGGCAGTGAGGTGAACCAAGAGAAGGCTAGTCCTGTCAACGACAACGGGAAGTATCGAATCCTCCAAGCTTCATCTGCCGATGCTTCACCAAGCTGCATCAGGTAACGGCTGATGTGTTGCCTCGTACTGGTATCATCTTGGCTCGAGAACTTGGTAAGGTCAGTAGGAGGCTTGACTCTCGGAGGGAGAGCCACCCGATTGTACCACTCTGGGTAAGGAGACTTATATGCGTATGTTTGATTCTTTGGCTTCAGGCCGAACTGATTCTGCATCATATCAGCCATTTTATGCATGATGAGGTCAACGTTTGAATCAGGAGCTGTTTGTGCTTGCCCCCCAGCATGTAACCCTGCTGAACTCCTGTATCCGGGATTTGGAAGAGCGTTAATCGAGTTATAATCCATAAATTTCTGATATCCGTCTCCAAACATATCTTTCTGGATCATGTTTGCCACAGGAGATACTCTAGAAGCAGATGGTGGGACGTTCCCTGTTGTGCCGAATGTGAGCTGGTCATAGGTCTGGGGAAGTTGTTGTGTTTCCTGAGACACCATTCCACCCGTGCTTGGGCCAGCTCCACTGTTTTCGGCAACTCTCCGGCATTGAGGTACTTGGAACAACAATGACCCCCGTATTGGACCAGCAGCTTCTTCAAAATACTTGTCTGCGTTTGGACCGAAAGTATCGACCATGACACCACGAAAGGTGTTCTGGAAAGCCGATTGATGACTGGTCACTGCTCCTGATACGATCCTATGCATCATCTCCGCCATCTTCTGGAGAGCCGCTTCTTCGCTACCGTCAGGCAGCTCGAGTTGGTGATGAGGAACAACCTTCGGGAACGTCTGCTTCTGATAGACTTTGCCGCTTTTATTCTTGGAGAAGGTCTCCAAGCACTTGCGCTGGAATTCATCACAAGCTCACTGCAACAGATCCTATGACTCTAGCGGCAAATCGTCCATGGTCACCTCGAAGACTTGATCTTCGTTAATCTCAGGCATCTTGAAATGAAGTGGTCCCACCGGGCGTGCCAAAAAGTGTGTTGACGCAAAATTCGTCACCTTGCGTCAAGGCACACAGCAAGCCGAACGAGGCTGGCTTCAATCGGGTGCCCGGAGCGTACTGAATCCGGAAGCGTGCCAGTCGGTTTGACCTGAAAACCAACAAGGGACAAGAGTGTGAGAATACCTTGGAACATGCTGGGTGAGACCAGACAGTTCCATATGTACGGCTTTGAAAGCCAATCACGACGGCACACAGCTATAGAAGCTGTTTGTCGAAACAGGTTTAAGATGTCATTCGGCAAGTATAAAGAGAAAGCATGTAAACATGTCGAATGCCGAACACATACGTGACAAAAGAATAAAAGAAGTAACTTGTAAATACAAATCTATTCAGATGACATATGCATAAGCCAATCCAGCTAGTCTGCCGCACGTCCAGCTTTCATGAACCCGTCAGGTATAAACTCAAGCAAAGCTAATCCACCGCATGATACCACTTGCTATAAATCTACACCACTCCTTATAATTAGATTAATCCACCGCATGATACGATCTAATTATAAGAAGCTAAAAGCATACATACATCTGAACAGATCTATACATACTCATTACTCATGTAAGCTTAACCAGAATCGGCAAACTAGCCGAACTGGGCTCCATGAAGAAGAAACATACAAACCAAGCATGATTAAACTAATCTAAAACCTATACCTGCCGCACGGCACCCAGCTCTATCAAAGCCTAAACATGATCGGCATGTATGAACCCGCAACATGTAACAACCTAGATTGAAAGTCGATTCAGCCATCATGATCTTATAATTAGCAAAGCACAAGCGAACTCATGCAACAAGGCCAAACGAAGATCAATCTAGATTGGGCAAAAAGTGTTGTACGAGTTAAGTAAATAAAACATATAACACGTGATAACTTAATGAATCTATTAGATCTGTCAAATCTAACAGAGCCGATAACTATTTTTACTCATGACTCAATCCGCCGCACGATACAAGTCATAGGTAAAAACTTCCCGTCATAAGCTTAAATCTGCCGCACGATACTAAGCTTAACATACGAGACTACTTGCATCATATCTAAATCCACCGCATGATACTAGACATGATAACAAGGTTGCCGGTACTTACGGAGGTCGACGGATCGATGATTCCTCTCGAAGAACTCGACGACACGACTATAAGGACTCGAAGGTGGCACGGGGCCGGTTGTATTGATGTGGTTGTGAACAGTTTTACAATGGTCGAGGGCTTATATTTATACCCTGGACGAAACATGAGTCCTAGACGGTCACGACTTTACAAAGAGATACGGAAAAGATATAAATTCTATATTATTTGGTGCCTTCCATCACCATGCGTCTTCTCGTGCAAGCCAGCTTTACCTGCGATACGCGTTCCCGAATGGAACTATGGCCTCGTGAAATAGCCGACCGCACCGACAAACGTCGAAACTCTGAGGGCCGAATAGTTGTTGATTGCTTGCCGAATCCTTCTCCTTCTGCTGGCTGGGCCCATCTGTCATATCCTTACATGTGCGAAAATCTGGTGTCAACAACAAGATAGAATTTTACCTTTGAAGCGTGTATACCACATTTTAAATCATCCTTAGCATCAACCTTGCTAGAAACAAGTGAAACTAGATACCACATGAGATCAACATTATAAGCAAGGTTCTAGTTACCACTTGCTACACTAAGACTAAGCTATAGATACCAATTGAAGGAAAACAATCATCATTAAAGTCTTAGCTCTAGCAAATATTGCACACAAGCATATAAGAATTTAGAACATATGCAATGCAAGCAAGCAAATGTAATGGACAACCAAATGCATCAAACATGTATTCATGAGCTTGCTCCCCCTACTTGTGTGCTCTCTTTTTGTCGAAGAATTTTGATCCTTTTTAATTGTTCAATCTTGCTCCCTCTTGATCCATGTACATCTTCTTTTCTCCCCCTTTGTCCTTGACATATCACAATTGACATATCTTTTCAACAATTTCTCCCCCTTTGTCATTAATGACCACAAAAGGTATGCTTCTCTTGATACAAAGGGTTGCACTAGGGTAGGTGGTTGACACTTGAGTCTTGTATTTTTGATGGACACTACCATATATGTTGGAATGACAACATGTGTAGGATCTTTGACCTTGATAACAATAGGTGGGGCACCTTCTCTTTTGTCATAGCATGGGTCATCCACTTGATAAACTTGAGCTCTTGTTGGTGAGGGATGCTTTGCTTGATTTGATCACTTAAAGTTCAGGATCACTTGAAGTCTTGTAGGATACCACTTGTGAGCTTGATCTAGACACCACTTGGTAAATATCACTTGAAAGATCATATACCATTTTGAATAGATACCATGTGAAGAAATGATGAGTCTAGATACCACTTGAATGAAAGTTTGAACTTGATATCCATTTGCATTATTATCTTCTTCTTGAACTCTTGTCATGAGCCTCTCATTATGACTTGAACTATTAAATTTGCACAAGATATCTAACTCACTTTTCTCTAGAGTAAGCTTCTTCACACATCTTTCAATGGTTATCTTACTCACGTTGAACTAGACACTTGAATGCTCATCTTCTAGATCAAGTACTTAGGTTCACTAGCTCATGAACAAATCCATATACTAACCACTAGATCATATAATCAAATAAGCAATAGTGGTAGGCTATGAATTTAAAACTTTTCATTTGTTATGCATGATCCTATTAAGCATGTACTATATGCACTAACCGCATACTAGTAAGGGATGAAAGGATCATGCACATTACAATGATACCTTTGCTATGTTGGAGAAGCAGATAGTCACATTGATTCCACTTTGTTTCTCCATTAGCAATGTGGAGTCCATTTGTAAGCTTGGTGAAGACCAATAGATACCAAATATAAATTTCATTCTTCACCCATATGAAATGAGAACCACTAATGATCAAGTGCACTATCTTGTTGTGGTTAGCTTGCTTCTTCATTTGATCTCTGCTTGCATATATGAATACTACTCATGATTTGCTTCTCTATCTTGGGTGTTGCTTGCTTTCTTTCTTGATCAATCTCTAGATTGCTCTAACTAAGTATCTCCAATGATACTTTAGATCACCACTTCCATGTTAGTCTTCCAAGCCTCGCTTGGTTAACCTACAAAAGGCGGCAAGCCCCTACAAAAGGGAGAAGTGACCTCTCTCCAAAGAACCATCCTTGATACTCACTTGAATTGACTTTGTTTGATTGATAAATTTGAACTCTTCTTGAAATGTGACTTTGAATCCTTCTTTGAGTTCTTTTCTTCCTTCCAGTGATCTTTAATTGATACTTAGAACTTGATCTTCATCTTGATCTTGATATTGGTCTTGATCTTCAATTTGAGTACCAATTGTGTGCCAAATACACTGTACAATCAAGTGACCTTGTACTCATCTTTGTCATGATTTTAACTCATCTCAAAACCAAACATAGGTCCCTCAACCACTTATAAATATGATTCCAACTTGAAGGCCTTTCAATCAAAGTGACTTGAGATCTATCCAATAAAAGTCACTTATATGGCAGATTCTGTCCACTTTAATAAACTGATCATATCTCACAATATATTGATCCAATTGCCATGAAATTTGGTGGAGATGTGCCTCACTATGTATTATAGTAGCCATAAAAATTTGAGCTTCATTAGACTTCTAGATTGCTACCAGATTTCACATCTTTCCACACTACTACATACTGAAAACTGCTGCACTATAGTTGACAAGATCCACTCCAGAACCGAAGCATCACTTATCCAATTATCATGAATTTTGCACAGCAACTAATACCATAAGTGTAGAGCATGTGTACCAAATTTCAAGCCAATCCGAATTGATTTGATCATTCAAACATAGCTATCATCACAGCTAGCTCAGATTTGCAATATTGAACAGATTTTCACATTTGAGCTATACTTCTTCAAATTGAATCAACCTTGAGATCAACTTGTTTGAACATTAAGACAAGACATATATCCATGCAAATCCACTTACTAAAGGTCATCTTGTGAATATATCCAATCAAACTAACTCAAACTTGATCACTAAGCAATTTATCCATTCAATCATCTTATAGCAAACAACATATGCATATATATCCAATTCAATCAACTCATATGCACCCAAATGAATATAATCGACTTAGAAATATACCTTGGTAGCTCATGATTATTCATAGCAAGATTCTTCTTTAATTGTTTGCAAGCCTTCAAATATTTCCAATCAACCACCACAACTTGATCATGACACTTGTATGTTGTAGCGCACTTGGACTCCACTTGTTTTGACTTGGCATTGGGATGAGAATAGCACTAAGCTTCATTACTTGACTCAATCACATGATGAACAATATGAAATTAATTGAATCAAGTCTCCAATGTCATGGTACCTACAATAAATCATCCACCTTTTGATGGTACCCAAACTTGTTTGGGTCCTCTCAAGTTAGGTGCAACATACTTAGGCATTGCCTTAGTATGGATAGTGGGATGTTTTGCAATAGCAACCAATGAGGTACCATTTTCATCCTTTCTAAGCAAAGATTATCATCAATTGAAATAGCCTTAGAAGTGTTACCTAGGGGACATGAATTAGCCATGTGTCCCCTTTCCCAGCATGAGTAGCAAACTCTCTTTGATTGAGCCTTCTCTTCCTTGCTCATATGTTGGCTTCTCATTGCCTTGCCTCTCATGAGTTGCTTGAGCCTTCTTCTCAAGCTTGGTAGGACACTTCGAGGCAAAGTGACCGATATCACCACACTTGTAGCACTTGATGTGAGCCGAATCTTTCTTCTCATCTTGGTTCTTGCTCATCATCATCTTGGCATCTTGGATATGAGTTGGATGCCTTGCTCTTCTGCCCCTTCTTATTTTCTTCTTCATCAAGTCACCATCATGATGGTTGTTCTTGATTTGAACTTGGGGCTTCCTTTCTTGTGGCAATTCTTGAGGCTTCTTCTTGTTGGGGCAAGTATTTGCAAGATGTCCCATCTCATGGCACCGATAGCACATGAAATGAGATAGCTTTTCTTGTTCTTGCTTCTTCATTTCTCTTTCATACTTCTTCTTTCCCCATCTCTTGCCTTTGATCTTTCTCTTGTTGAAGCCAATGCCACTCATGTCACCATAGTTCTTTTGACTCTTCATCATGTGCTCATAGGTGACCTTTGATCCACACCACCTCTCTAACTTGTTGCTCAAATTCGTCACTTCACTTTTGAGCTCATTGTTCTCCTTCAAAAGGTTAGTCTCACAAGACATAGAAGTAGAACAAGCATCTATATGTGAAGAACATGGCATAGATAGTAAATCATCACAAAAGGTGGATACATGCTTCTTCTCTACATCACATGGGTTAGCACAAATATATGATTGATCATGTGACCCAAATGATGAGCTCTCACTAGTTTTAGTTTCTAAATTAGAAAGCTTCTTAGTGAGAAAAGCATGGTCTTGTACCAAGTTGTCATGAGCAACACTAAGTTCCTCATGAGTCAATTTAAGCTCATCATGTGAACAAGTAGTAACATAAAGTAGATGCTTTTGTTGTTCACATGCATTCTTTAGAAATGAGTTTTCTTTTGTCAATTTCATTGTTTTAGCCAACTCATTTTCTAAAGCTTTGGTGAGTCTACATACAAGCTCAAAGTTTGGATCATCACAATCAACAACCACATTATCAATTGATACCTTAGTGTCACTGTGTGACATGAAGCAATGTGGTGTAGAGGGAGAGCTTGTAGAGACATCACTCTCATAGCCATCATCCTTGTCAAGTGATCTTGTGGATTGATCATCATCATCATCACTTGACCATGAGGTGGAGCAATCTTCCACAATCACCAAGTTATGGTCATGCTCATCATCCTCATGTGCCTCCTCCTTGGGTTCACTAACATCATCATCATTTGAGACACTCTCATACTTGTCATTGAGATACTTCCACATATTATGGGAGGACTCCATATCCATGATCTCTCTAAAGATATCGTCATGCAAAGATCTAAAAATGATGTTAGTAACTTGGTTCTCGAGATCTAGGCATTTCTCTTGTGCTTGAGTTAGATTAGTTTCATCCAACACATGAGAAAAGCCTACATCTACGATCCACCACATTTGAGCGCAAAAAAACTTGAAATTGCATATCATCCAAGTTTTCCATTGTGTAAAGTGAGTGCCATCAAAAATATGTGGACAATCAATGTCTAGCCCATAAGTCGCCATCCTCTCGGGTCGGTGAGGACCACAAATGAGAGACCTCGACTCTGATACCAATTAAAGGGTCGAGATGGCGGACTAGAGGGGGGGTGAATAGTCCTTTTTAAAATTAACCATAGCGGCTAATCGAAACAAATGTGGAATTAAAACTATCGGTCTAGACAAAACTACACCCCTCTACTTATACTTTATGAGACCTTACAAAAGATCCTAAACGAAGCAAATAAGGTGTCGGGCTAGCTAGAGCTCACCTAAACAATCTAGCTTGCAAGGTCACACAAACCTATGCAACTAGTACTCTAATCAAACCGGGGAGCTCCTACACATGCCACTAAGCAAAAGCACAAAGCCTATCTCACTAGCAATGCTCAATAACAAGGCTACAGAGGCCAAATTAGAGAGCTCAACTTAGCTACACAAACTAAGCAACTAAACACTAGCACAAGAATGAGTATTGAAACACAAGCTAGTGAAGGAAGAAGGCAGCAGGTACTACAGGGCTATTAGGCTGGTACTACTCGGTGGTGTACACCGATACTACCGACCACCTGCAGAAAGCTACGAAATCGAAGTGGGTGAGATGCAATTTTAGATCTAGGAATTACCCCACTTCCCTAAGTGTTGTAGATGAAGATTGTAGCTTTCCCAAGTCTTGGTTCCTTGCCAAAAGGTAGATCGAGTCTTCCCAACCTAAGAGAGAGTGAAGGAGGGAGGAAGAACACAAACACAAGCATAATATGCAAGGAAGAAAGAACAACAAGTAAAGGGGACACAGGATTTTATCCCGAGGTTCACTTAGTTGCCACCAAGCTAGTCCCCGTTGAGGCAAGCCCAAGGTTGCCGCCGATCCTCTTGCTAGTGGTGACCCTAAGTCACACTCTCCACGATGGAGTGCTCACCAAGAGCTCTAGCTTTTGATCCGGCCGGACCACTTGGCGCTCTTCGCACCTCTCTCAACTAGAGTTGCTCTTCGCGATCCCCGCGGGGCGAGCACAATGCCCCTCACAAAGCCTTCTCTGGAGCCACGCACAATCTTCTTGCGAGCTTCACGATGGAGACAATCACCAAGCCGTCTAGGAGGTGGCAACCTCCAAGAGTAATAAGCACCACCGGCTTGCAACTCGACCACCTAGTGTCAACTCTTGCAATCTCTCATGCACCGCACTAGAATCACTCTCCCACACAATCGGATGAACACTATCAAACATATGTGAGTTAGAGGGCTCTCAAGCACTCCCAACTATGGACACAAAGTCCCTAGGGTGCTCTACCTCGCCCAAGGGCCGGCCACCCCTCTATTTATAGAGGGGAGCCACCAACTAGTCGTTTTCTCATTTTTTTCCGAGCTCATACGGCTACACCCGGTACTACCGACGAGAGGGTCGGTACTACCGGCGAACAATATGACCGTTAGCATAGCCTTGCTAACACATCCGGTACTACCGGGGGCCAGTACTACCGGCCTTATGGCGGTACTACCCTTAGGCCAAAACTGCCCTACACAGTTAACCTTTGAACTGCCCTCATACACCGGTACTACGGACCAGGGGGGTCAGTACTACCGGGGCCGGTACTACCGGCCTTATGGAGGTACTACCTTTAGGCCAAAATTGGCCATGAACAGAGAGCTTGCGAACTGCCCACCAAGGGGTCAGTACTACCGGCTACAATATCCTGAGCTCTGCGCTAAAACGGCAATAACTCTTAGTTCCGAACTTGGATTTCGATGATCTTAGACATTTTGGAAAGTTAACTCAGAGATCTACACAACCCACAAACATAGCTGATCCAACTCACAAAGGATTAGTACATAATTCCAATCCAAGAGCCATCCTAAAGTCCAGAACACATCGAAAAGCCTCCTTCTCTTCTCTGAGTTGATCCAATTCAACTCCAACACCTTCTCATTTGCAAATGTGCCAACACCACCAAGTGTATACCACCTTGTGCATGTGTGTTAGCATTTTCGCAATCATTTTTCAAAGGATTAGCACTTGCACTCACCATGCCACTCGATCCTAGTAACAACGCAATGTTAAATCGCTCAAGTGGCACTAGATGACCGATACGCAAACAAGTTTGCTCCTCTTGATAGTACAACCATCTATCCTAAACCCGGTCATAATCTTCTCTACACACCTATGACTGGTGAAATGAAATGCCCTACAAATATACCTTTGCCTTGCGCATTCCATTCCATCTTCTTCGGTGTTGATGCAACACATGCACCAACCTATCATCAAATGATATGATCCACTTCATATCATCACATGGCCTCCATGGTCCACCGATCTTGATCTCACTTGCTCTTCACCATTGTTTTGGTCCTTCGGCGCCAAGTATTTGCTCAAGCCTCCCGACACTCGGTACCAACGGCTTCAAAGCCTCCAACTTGCCCTTCACCTTTGAAAGGTCCTAGTTTGGTTTTGGTAATTGAGTGACAACTTAGGTGGACTAATATGTGTTTGAAGTAAATTACACAGGTGATTAGTCCATAGGTGATCATGTGTGAGCAACATATGCCATATAGGAGAATTGGCTTGGAGGATGTTGCAATGCTCATGCATGAAGATGAAGAAGGAGCTTAATGCATATGTGACATGACATGTGGTCATATGGCTAAGATGGAGAAGATCAAGGCAAGACTTGGCTTGATGGACCGGTTGCGAAGGTGAAGGGCAAGTTGAGGCTTTGAAGCCGTTGGTACCGAGTGTCGGGAGGCTTAAGCAAGACTTGGCGCCGAAGGACCGAAGCGATGGTGAAGAGCAAGTGATGTCAAGATCGATGGACCATGGAGGCCATGTGATGATATGAAGTGGATCATATCATTTGAAGATAGGTTGGTGCATGTGTTGCATCAACACCGAAGGAGATGGAATGGAATGCGCAAGGCAAAGGTATATTTGTAGGGCATTTCATTTCACCGGTCATAGGTGTGTAGAGAAGATTATGACCGGGTTTAGGATAGATGGCCGTACTATTAAGAGGAGCAAACTTGTTTGCATATCGGTCATCTAGTGCCACTTGAGCGATCTAACTTTGCGATGTTACTAAGATCGAGTGGCGTGGTGAGAGCAAGTGAAAATCCTTTGAAAATTGTTTGTGAAAATGCTAACACACATGCACATGATGTTGTACACTTGTTGGTGTTAGCACATTTGCAAAGGAGAAGTTGTTGGAGTTGGTTTGGATCAACTCGGAGATGAAAATGAAGTTTTCTGTGTGTTGTCGGTGGTACCGACCTGGGGGTGTCGGTAGTACCGACCCAGGAGGGCTGTTTGCAGCCTCTCTGGATGTGGCTCGTTTTTGGCCTGGCGGTGGTACCGCTATTACCTCGGTACTACCGCCGGCGGTGGTACCGACCAGGGGTCGGTGGTACCGTGGCCCTGAAGGGGTTTTGCGGAGCTCTCTGGAAGTGGCCAGTTTTGGCCTACCGGTAGTACCGCCATTACCTCGGTAGTACCGCGCTCGGTACTACCGACTCAAGGCCGGTGGTTGGCAAGTTTGCGGAGCTCTCTGAAGTTGAGTGGAAGATGACCTGGCGGTGGTACCGCCATAGGGCCGGTACCACCGGGCTCGGAAGTACCGACCAGGGGGTCGGTAGTTCAAGAGTCAGGAGGAAGTTTTTGAATGCGTTCGAAAGTAGCCTGCCGGTAGTACCGCCATAGGGCCGGTACTACCGACCTCGGAGGTACCGACCAGAGAGTCGGTGCTTCGCCTAAATCAGCGGGCCTTGTGGTAACGGCTAGTTTGACTAAGCCGGTAGTACCGCCCAGGAAGGGTCGGTACTACCGACCGAGGCGCAGGAAAGGGGAAACGGCTAGTTGGCCGCTCCCCTCTATAAATAGGAGTTGAGGCCGGCTTAGGGCCGGTGGCTGAGCACTCCAAAGCCTTGGTGGCTTGAGTGGATGTGCCTGGGAGCCCTCTAACTCGCTTGTGCTTGCTAGTGCGCGAATCTATTGCGAGTGAGCGATTCTAGTGCGTTGCTTTGAGAGATAGCATCGAGTGGCACTAGGTGTTCGAGTTGCAAGCCAGTGGTGCTTATTACTCTTGGAGGTTGCCACCTCCTAGACGGCTTGGTGATCGAGTCTCCGTCGTGAAGCCCGCGTGAAGATTGTGCGTGGCTCCGGAGAAGGATTGTGAGGGGCATTGTGCTCGCCCCGCGGGGATCGCGAAGAGCAACTCTAGTGGATTGCGCGTGTCATTGAGTTACCCTCACTTGTGGGTGAGTTCTTGCGGCGCTCGAGTGTCGAGCTAGGTGTGGTGCCTATTAGCCGCCGAACTACCAAAGTGTGTGGTCGACACAACGGGGACTAGCTTGGTGGCAACCAAGTGAACCTCGGGAGAAAAATCACCGTGTCAACTTCGTGTTCATCTTCTCGGTGGTTTGCAAACTCTTTTCACTAGCTTGTATTTACTTGTTCATATACATGTGCTAGTTGCTCATATGATTAGTTGGCTTGCGTAGCTTGCTAGTTACCTTCCTTGCTTGTGTAGCATAGAAGTTGATCCCATGAGTGACTAGTTGACTTGTAGTCTTGCTAGTCACATTGCTTAGTTTGTGTAGCTAAGTTGAGCTCTCTAATTTGGCTTGTGTAGCCTTGTTATTGAGCATTGCTAGTGAGCTTAGGCTTTGTGCTTTTTGCTTAGTGGCATGTGTAGGAGCTCCCCGGTTGATTGAGTACTAGTTGCTTAGGTTTGTGTAACCTTGCAAGCTAGAATTGTTTAGGTGAGCTCTAGCTAGCCCGACACCTTATTTGCTTTGTTTAGGATCTTTTATAAGGTGTCATAGAGTATAAGTAGAGGGGTGTAGTCTTGGCTAGACCGATAGATTTAATTCCGCATTTGTTTCGGTTAGCCATTCCGCTGCAATTAAGTTTAAGTTTTTAGAAAAGACTATTCACCCCCCCTCTAGTCCGCCATCTCGACCCTTCAATTGGTATCAGAGCGAGGTCTCTCATTTGTGGTCTTCACCGACCCGAGAGGATGGCGACTTATGGGCTAGATGTTGAGTGTCCACACATTTTTGATGGCACACACTTTGCACGATGGAAAAATTGGATGATATGCAATTTTAAATTTATTAGTCCTCAAATGTGGTGGATCGTAGATGTGGGTCTTTCTCTTGTGTTGGATAGAAAGAATGCAACTCAAGCGCAAAAGAAATGCCTACATCTCGATTGCCAAGCTACTAACATTTTCTATCAATCTATGGAGGATAACATATTTGGTGAGATCATGGACTTGAAGTCCGCCCATGAAATTTGGATTTATCTCAATGAGAAATATGGGGCGATCTCCGATGATGATGTTGATAAGCCCAAGGAGGAGGCGCATGAGGATGTTGAGCATGACCACAACTTGGTGGTTGTGGAGGATTGCTCCACCTCATGGTCAAGTGATGATGATGATGATCAATCCACAAGCTCACTTGACAAGGTTGATGGTGATGATTCAAGTGTTGCAAGTAATGATTCTACTCCAAGCACACTTGATGATGTTGATGGCTCATGCTCGAGCGATGATTGTGATACTACTACAAGCCCATCACCACATTGCTTCATGTCACAAGGTGACACCAAGGTATTTAATGCAAATGTGGTTGATCATGTTGATTCATATGATGAGCTTGTCAGTAGACTTGCTAGCATAACCATGTCTTTAGAAAATGAGAAAAATAAAACAATGAAATTAGCAAATGAAAACTCATTTCTAAAGAACTCATGTGAAGAACATAAGCGCTTACTTGATGTTCTTAAAGCTTCACATGATGATTTAATTGAAAAGTATGGCTCTCTCATTAAAAAGCTTTCAAAGAAAATTAAAAATAATGAGAGCTCATCACATGGATCAAATGATCAATTGCAAAATGTTGCTAACCCATGTGATGTAGGCAAGAAAATGTATCCACCTCTTGTGAAGATTTATTATCTATGCCATGTTCTTCACAATTAGATGCTTGTTCTACTTCTTTGTCTTGTGAGACTAACCTTTTGAAGGAGAACAATGAGCTCAAAAGTGAAGTGAAGAATTTGAGCAACAAGTTAGAGAGGTGGTGTAAATCAAAAGTCACCCATGAGCACATGATGAAGAATCAAAGAAGCTATGGTGACAAGAGTGGCATTGGCTTCAACAAAAGCAATGCCAAGGGCAAGAAAATGAGGAAGCAAGAAGAAAAGAAGCTATCTCATTTCATGTGCTATCAATGCCATGAGATGGGACATCTTGCAAAAGCTTGCCCCAACAAGAAGAAGCCCCAAGTTCAAATCAAGAACAACCATCATGATGGTGACTTGATGAAGAAGAAGAAAACAAGAAGGGGCGGAAGAGCAAGGCATCCAACTCACATTCAAGATGCCAAAATGATGATGAGCAAGAATGAAGAAAAGAAGAAAGATTTGGCTCACATCAAGTGCTACAAGTGTGGTGATATGGGACACTTTGCCTCGAAGTGTCCTACCAAGCTTGAGAAGAAGGCTCAAGCAAATGAGAAGAGGCAAGGCAATGAGAAGCAACAAATGAGCAAGGAAGAGAAGGCTCAATCAAAGAGAAGTTGCTACTCATGCCGGGAAAGGGGACACATGGCTCATTCATGTCCCCTAGGTATGACCCCTAAGCCTATTTCAATTACTAATGATTCTATGCTTAGGAAGGATGTAAATGGTACCACATTGGTCGCTATTGCAAAACATCCCGCTACTCATACTAAGGCTATGCCAAAGTATGTTGCACCTAACTTGAGAGGACCCAAACTAGTTTGGGTACCATCAAAAAGTGGATGATTGCGTGTAGGTACCATGGCATTGGAGGCTTGACTCAATTGATTTCATATTATTCATCATGTGATTGATTCAAGTAATGAAGCCTAGTGCTATCCAAACCCAATGCCAAGACAAAAGAAGTGAAGTCCAAGTGCAAAACATACAAGTGCAAAAGATCAAGTTGTGATGTTTGATTGGAATTATTTGAAGGCTTGCAATCTAATTGAGTAGAAGCTTGCTATTTGGATGATCATGAGCTACTAAGGTATATCTCTAGTTGATCATGTTATTTTAGATGCATATGAGATGATTGAATTGGATATATATATGCATAAGTTGCTTGCTATAAGATGATTGAATGGATAAATTGCTTAGTGATCAAAATTGAGTTAGTTTGAATGGATATGTTCATGAGACTTCTTTTAGTAAGTGATTTGAATGGATATATGTCTTGTGAGAGTATTCAAACATGTTAGCTCAAGTTTGATTCATATTGGTAGAGTATAGCTCAATTGCTCAAAGTTGTCAAAAATCTGAAATCTGAGCTAGCTGTGATAATAGCCATGTTTGAATGATCAAATCTATTTGGATTGGCTTGAAATTTGGTACACATGCTCTACACTTGTGATATTAGTCGCTGTGCAAAATTCATGATTATTGGATAAGATGTACTTTGGTTTTGGAGTAGATCTTGTCAACTATTGTGCAGCAGTTTTCAGCATGTAGTACTATGGAAAGAATTGAAATCTGGTAGCAATCTAGAAAGCCAATGAAGCTCAAATTTTTATGGCTGCTAGAACACTTAGAGAGGCACATCTCCACCAAATTTCATAGTCATTAGACTTATATTTTGGGAGATATGCATGTTTCTTTGAGAAGGACAGAATCTGCCAGAAAAGTGACAAATATTGGATTAATCTAGAGTCACTTTGATTGAAAGGCCCTCAAGTTGGAATCATGTTTATAAAGTGGTTGAGGGACCTATGTTTGGTTTTGAGATGAGCTAGAAGTATGGCAAATATGAGTACAAGTTCATGTGATTGGGAAGTGTATTTGGCACACATTTGGTACTCAAATTGAAGATCAAGACCAACATCAAGATGAAGATAAAGATCAAGCTCTAGTATCAAATTGAAGATCATTTGGAAGAAAGAAAAGGACTCAAAGAGGAATTCAAAGTCACATTTTCAAGAAAAGTTTAATTGGATCAATCAAACAAGGTCAATTCAAGTGAGTATCAAGGATGGTTCTTTGGAGAGAGGTCACTTCTCCCTTTTGTAGGGGCTTGCCGCCTTTGGTAGGTTAACCAAGTATGATACTTGGAAGGCTAATATGGAAGTGGTGATTCAAAGGATATTTGAGATGCTTAGTTGAAGCAATGAAAGGATTGACCAAGCAAAGCAAGCAACATGCAAGATAGTAAAGCAAATCATGACAATTCAAGTGGTACTCATATGCAAGCTATGTTCAAATGAAGAAGCAAGCCAACCACAACAAGATAGCGCACTTAATCATATGGGTGAAGATGGATTTCATCAATTGGTATCATTTATTTGGTATCTATCTATTGGTCTTCACCATGGACTTCACATTGCTATTTGGAGCTTAATTGGAATCAAATGACTATCCTCTACTCCAAGATAGCAAAGGTATCATTGTAATGTGCATGATCATATTCATCCCTTACTAGTATGCGGTTAGTGCATATAGTACATGCTCAATAGGATCATGCATAACAATTGAAAAGTTTAAATTCATAGCCTACCACTATTGCTTGTTTGATTATATGATCTAGTGGTTAGTATATGAGTTTGTTCATGAGCTAGTGAACCCAAGTACTTGATCTAGAAGATGAACATTCAAGTGTCTAATTCAACATGAGTAAGATAACCATTGAAAGATGTGTGAAGAAGCTTACTCTAGAGCAAACCGAGTTAGATATCTTGTGCAATATTGCCTAGTTCAAGTCACAAATGAGAAGCTCATGAAGATGACAAGAGTTCAAGAAAAAGACAATAATGCCAATGGATATCAAGTTTCAATTTTCATTCAATTGGTATCCTACAAGACTTCAAGTGATCCTCAACTTTAAGTGATCAATTCAAGCAAAACATCCCTCACCATCAAGAGCTCAAGTTTATCAAGTGGATGACCCATGCTATGACATAAGGGAGGTGCCCCACCTATTGGTATCAAGGTCAAAGATCCTACACATGGTGTCATTCCAACACATATGGTGGTGTCCATAAAAAATGAAGACTCAAGTATCAACCATCTACCCTAGTCCAACTCTTTGTATCAAGAGAAGCATACCTTTTGTGGTCATTGATGACAAAGGGGGAGAAATTGTGGCAAAGATATGTCATTTATGATATGTCAAGGACAAAGGGGAGAAGTCAAGAAAAGAAGATGGACATGGATCAAGAGGGAGCAAGATTGAAGGATCAAAATTCTTGGACAATGAGAGCACACAAGTAGGGGGAGCAAGCTCATGAACTTGGTTGTTGCATTTGATATGTGCATAATCATGTGCTTGCTTGCATTGCATAAGTTTTAAAATTTTATATGCATGCTTGTGTGGTGTATGCTAGTTATAGGATTTAATTGATGAATTGATAACTAGCATGCATAGGTTAATAGCTAGACTTGTGCTTTTAATGCAAAACTAGACTCTTGCTATTAATGTTGATCTCACGGGGTTTTCTAGTTTTTATAATGTCTAGCTACTCTTCGATGCTAAGGATGAATCAAAATGTGGTATGCACGCTTCAAAGGTAAAATTTCATCATGTATACCTTAGCATCACTTAGTAGTGCTAACACTCCCACAAATTTCATATTTATGCATGTGTGCAAGCTTGAAACCAAACCATTTGAGCACACATGTAGGGGGAGTTAACACTACAAAGTTGGGTTGTATGGTGCTTATCCAAATTCTCTTATATGGTCTTAACGTTGGATAAGTAACATAGAATCCAAAGAGCTTAATTTCCATATCTTTGTAGAGTTGTCATCAATTACCAAAAAGGGGGAGATTGAAAGGTCCTAGTTTGGTTTTGGTAATTGAGTGACAACTTAGGTGGACTAATATGTGTTTGAAGTAAATTACACAGGTGATTAGTCCATAGGTGATCATGTGTGAGCAACATATGCCATAGAGGAGAATTGGCTTGGAGGATGTTGCAATGCTCATGCATGAAGATGAAGAAGGAGCTTAATGCATATGTGACATGACATGTGGTCATATGGCTAAGATGGAGAAGATCAAGGCAAGACTTGGCTTGATGGACCGGTTGCGAAGGTGAAGGGCAAGTTGAGGCTTTGAAGCCGTTGGTACCGAGTGTCGGGAGGCTTAAGCAAGACTTGGCGCCGAAGGACCGAAGCGATGGTGAAGAGCAAGTGATGTCAAGATCGATGGACCATGGAGGCCATGTGATGATATGAAGTGGATCATATCATTTGAAGATAGGTTGGTGCATGTGTTGCATCAACACCGAAGGAGATGGAATGGAATGCGCAAGGCAAAGGTATATTTGTAGGGCATTTCATTTCACCGGTCATAGGTGTGTAGAGAAGATTATGACCGGGTTTAGGATAGATGGCCGTACTATTAAGAGGAGCAAACTTGTTTGCATATCGGTCATCTAGTGCCACTTGAGCGATCTAACTTTGCGATGTTACTAAGATCGAGTGGCGTGGTGAGAGCAAGTGAAAATCCTTTGAAAATTGTTTGTGAAAATGCTAACACACATGCACATGATGTTGTACACTTGTTGGTGTTAGCACATTTGCAAAGGAGAAGTTGTTGGAGTTGGTTTGGATCAACTCGGAGATGAAAATGAAGTTTTCTGTGTGTTGTCGGTGGTACCGACCTGGGGGTGTCGGTAGTACCGACCCAGGAGGGCTGTTTGCAGCCTCTCTGGATGTGGCTCGTTTTTGGCCTGGCGGTGGTACCGCTATTACCTCGGTACTACCGCCGGCGGTGGTACCGACCAGGGGTCGGTGGTACCGTGGCCCTGAAGGGGTTTTGCGGAGCTCTCTGGAAGTGGCCAGTTTTGGCCTACCGGTAGTACCGCCATTACCTCGGTAGTACCGCGCTCGGTACTACCGACTCAAGGCCGGTGGTTGGCAAGTTTGCGGAGCTCTCTGAAGTTGAGTGGAAGATGACCTGGCGGTGGTACCGCCATAGGGCCGGTACCACCGGGCTCGGAAGTACCGACCAGGGGGTCGGTAGTTCAAGAGTCAGGAGGAAGTTTTTGAATGCGTTCGAAAGTAGCCTGCCGGTAGTACCGCCATAGGGCCGGTACTACCGACCTCGGAGGTACCGACCAGAGAGTCGGTGCTTCGCCTAAATCAGCGGGCCTTGTGGTAACGGCTAGTTTGACTAAGCCGGTAGTACCGCCCAGGAAGGGTCGGTACTACCGACCGAGGCGCAGGAAAGGGGAAACGGCTAGTTGGCCGCTCCCCTCTATAAATAGGAGTTGAGGCCGGCTTAGGGCCGGTGGCTGAGCACTCCAAAGCCTTGGTGGCTTGAGTGGATGTGCCTGGGAGCCCTCTAACTCGCTTGTGCTTGCTAGTGCGCGAATCTATTGCGAGTGAGCGATTCTAGTGCGTTGCTTTGAGAGATAGCATCGAGTGGCACTAGGTGTTCGAGTTGCAAGCCGGTGGTGCTTATTACTCTTGGAGGTTGCCACCTCCTAGACGGCTTGGTGATCGAGTCTCCGTCGTGAAGCCCGCGTGAAGATTGTGCGTGGCTCCGGAGAAGGATTGTGAGGGGCATTGTGCTCGCCCCGCGGGGATCGCGAAGAGCAACTCTAGTGGATTGCGCGTGTCATTGAGTTACCCTCACTTGTGGGTGAGTTCTTGCGGCGCTCGAGTGTCGAGCTAGGTGTGGTGCCTATTAGCCGCCGAACTACCAAAGTGTGTGGTCGACACAACGGGGACTAGCTTGGTGGCAACCAAGTGAACCTCGGGAGAAAAATCACCGTGTCAACTTCGTGTTCATCTTCTCGGTGGTTTGCAAACTCTTTTCACTAGCTTGTATTTACTTGTTCATATACATGTGCTAGTTGCTCATATGATTAGTTGGCTTGCGTAGCTTGCTAGTTACCTTCCTTGCTTGTGTAGCATAGAAGTTGATCCCATGAGTGACTAGTTGACTTGTAGTCTTGCTAGTCACATTGCTTAGTTTGTGTAGCTAAGTTGAGCTCTCTAATTTGGCTTGTGTAGCCTTGTTATTGAGCATTGCTAGTGAGCTTAGGCTTTGTGCTTTTTGCTTAGTGGCATGTGTAGGAGCTCCCCGGTTGATTGAGTACTAGTTGCTTAGGTTTGTGTAACCTTGCAAGCTAGAATTGTTTAGGTGAGCTCTAGCTAGCCCGACACCTTATTTGCTTTGTTTAGGATCTTTTATAAGGTGTCATAGAGTATAAGTAGAGGGGTGTAGTCTTGGCTAGACCGATAGATTTAATTCCGCATTTGTTTCGGTTAGCCATTCCGCTGCAATTAAGTTTAAGTTTTTAGAAAAGACTATTCACCCCCCCCCCCCTCTAGTCCGCCATCTCGACCCTTCAACCTTCGCAACCGGTCTATCAAGCCAAGTCTTGTCTTGATCTTCACCATCTTAGCCACATGACTCCATGTCATGTCACATATGCAATAAGCTCCTCCATCACATGCATGAGCCTTGCAACATCCTCCAAGCCATTTCACCTCTATGGCATATGTTGCTCACACAAGATCACCTGTGGACTAATCTCCTGTATATCTCACATAAACACAATTAGTCCACCTAAAGTTGTCACTCAATTACCAAAACCAAACTAGGACCTTTCAGCTGGCTCCGATCACCTTGCCTTCATCTTGACCTGGAGTGAGATCCCCTTAGCTCTCTCTCTCTCTCTCTCTTGGTACTCTCCTTGTGCCAAACTGTGGCCTCTATGGCCTTTTCCAGTGAGCGTTGCAGAGCTTCTCGCCATCGACAGTGGCCAACCACTGCGCCGCCACTGTGCCAGGTGGGGGCACCGCCCACTCTTCCCCCTATTTTAATCTGGACCACCCAGACTCAATCGGACGACCGATAACGCCTGATACCTCTTCACCTGATGATTTTGCTAAAGAGTCCCTCAACTTTTGTGTATTTGTACTGTAGTCCCTAGCCGATGCAGCAACCTAATTTTCCAGATTTAGTTTATTTCAAAAATAGTTCTGCTTATTTACAGAACCGGCACTGCGCTATTATGCTTATAACTTGCTCATCTTAAATCCAAATTGATATTCATTCAAATTAAATTTGTTTCGTAATTTTGTAATCTAAGAGTTGATGCTACTATTAGGCATGTTTACAACAAATAAAATTCATGTTTAGATCTATTCTAGTGTAGACCTTTTAGAAACTTGTTTAGGTCATATGTTTCACGTTTTTAATCTAATTTTTCTAGTGCTTAACTTAAATATACATAATCAGAAATATGACTAATGATATGTGTAATCGAATGTTAAAACTTGCTTCGTAGCAACGTGGACATAGAGCGAGGGAGTTTTGTGCTCTTGGCCCTCTCTAAGAATTTATCTATCGGTAAAAGCTGAGACATATCGTACAACCGTGAGGACTACATAACTCTGATTTTAGTTTAGTAGGAGGACCTCTCCTCGCTTGGTGGTGGTTATTATCTGAAATGGCACAAAAGAGGCTTACAAAGACGAGTATAGGATAACCTTTGTTCTTATTTGTATAGCCGCGAAGGAATGTGTCATGTTAAAGGGATTTCTATATTTGCTTGCCGATTGAAAACCTAGTGACCGCTAACTTCTTAGGAGACCCTTTGAAAGACTTCATAGTGAGCCTTGTCGGCCTTCTTCGGAAGTGGGCTAAGAGGCTAGCTACCTCGGGCGGAAGAGTAAATCACAGCTCATGGGTAAAGATGTTCAACCTCCGCAGAGTGTTAAAAATTGTTATAAGAATCGTGCCCATGGTCACAAGCGGTCTAAAAAACTCACAAAATAATTATTTATGTTAATGTTTATTACTTTATGATGAATATTGCTTCTATTATGATCATGTGATTTAACTAGTAAAGATGAATGTTGTTCACAAATGCGGACAAGTTTACTAGTTATAATATATATAAAAAATAAGGCGCATATCATGACACGAACTCATCTCGCCCCTCCTGTCGCCGTCGTAGACCTCCATGAGACGTGACCGGCCCTTGGCCGGCCCCAGCAGGAACGGCGAGCGAGGAAAGGAGAAGATATCCATATCCGAAAAAAAATTCCACATGTGCTGCTTACAACTGATCCTGCTTAGTGTTAAATATGAATGATTTAGGGTTTTATGGAGACACCCAACAGACCAGTAGAATTATCTGGTTCATGTGCGCAGCAGTTAGAGATCTTTTAAACGACGACAAATATATGTAGGCCAGCATAATTCAGAGGGTTCCGCCACACATGTTCACGGAACAGTATGAGTCCACAATATCTACTCTATACTTTTTATCAATCTAATAATAAAGAGCGAAGTATTTCTTATAATCCGTTTTCTTCTATTCTCAAAATACTCCTATTGCCGTAGTTACTCCCACGCCCGTGAGCGGTTTGTTTCTACCACGCATCGTTCGTCATCCGCTCTTCTCCGTCAAACTTAGTTTGGCCAATTATGAAGTAAGATATTTGCTTTCAAAACTGTCTTTGTGCCCGCATGATCCCGTATATAACCTAGAAGCATCACTCATGCTTACTACAAAAGTTAGCAAATTCAACAGTGATATAAAGTCTAATACTAAAGTCAGTCTGAATAGGTTTTATTGAATTTCATGCACATTAAATAGAGTATCACGTCAGCTTTTTGTATGAAATTGAGAGGAGAGAGAAGAGAAACGTTTTATCCTGGTAAAACGTTTGAGCGTTGTTTCTAAAATATTGGAAACTAGGTGAAATCTCTAAAATATTGGAAACTAGGTGAAATCCTCACCGAGAGAACATTCGTTTCATCAACAACACCAGAACAAAACTGTGACCTCTTTCGCCTCCATCGGCCGGGCGCGAGCACCTCCACCGGGAAACTATCATCCTTCGCCTGGGCGCAGGTGCCTCCGCCGCGGGCCCGGACAAGAAGACGGCGTGGGAGGTGGGCTCCGTCACGGGCTGGCGTGGGCGCGAGCTCCATCACCCACTGGCGCGGGTGAGAAGACGACACGGGAGGCAGGCTTCGTCGGTCAACAAGCACAAACGGGACAAACGGGACATTGTATTGAATGTTGCTTCCCCAACTCCGACTGATGTGCATCCGGTGAGAGATGTGGAGGACGGGGAGGTATTTTCACCGGCTCGTGACCACAACGGGCCAGACATGACACAACCTTCTCCAGCTCGTGTCGAGCAAGGCCATGATGACATGGCACAACCTTCTCCATCTGTGGCCGAGCAAGAACATGATGAGATGCCACAGCCTTCTCCAGCTCGCGCTGAGCAAGGCCATGATGAAATGCAACAGTCTTCTCAACAAGCACAGCTGATACATGAACGAATGGCTTCTAAGGGTGGGCATGCAGAAGATGAGGGTACGCCTGAATGGGAACTCAGGATGAAGTATCTCATCCATACAAGGCTAGTATATGAGCCAATCTTGGACGTCACGTCGATTCACAAGTGGCATGCCCATGACCAATTCAAGCCTAAGAACCAACGTAAACATGGTAGTGCACATGGTAGCGCACGTCCTTATGAGGAAGCCGTCAGTAGCAAACTCCACCAGGGGGTAAAGAAGTGTCCCGATATTGAAGCCATCAAATGGTCTAGTGATTGCCCGAAAGAATATGTGAGAGGCAAGAAGTTCCTACCAAACTGGATCATGCAGTGTATGCCACTTGGAATGAAAAAGTTCCATGATTGGTACTTGCATGCTATCCCAACGACACTCGATACCATACAGGCATCCATCCCTTCCGGCACGTTTGGAACCCCATATTCGGTAATTGCCTTCGGCTTCAGTGACATGCAAACTTGCTTCCACCTAGGAGAAATGGACGTGAATCTAATTCGCACATGGTGCCTGTAAGTAGTCTTTGCCCTCTCGATATGGTACCAATGTAACATTTGGACTTTATTGTAACTAACACAATACTCTGATTTGTAGAATGCAAGCGCACATTGTGAAACAGGTTTCAAGTTACAAATCTAGGTATGTAGACCCTCAACCTATAGCACAAACAAGATTTAAGTACCCCAAAAAGTGGAAACTGGATTGCAAAGAGCTAGATGCTGGAAAGACAGTGCAGGAGAAGGATAAAATCCGGAGGGACAAGATAAGGGAAGAGTCCCTGAGGGTTGCCACATTCCTCTCTCACTGTTTCAAAAAAACTCCAACATAACACTACAATATACATACCATACAACTTCGAGTAAGTTCAACTCTATACTTAAGGCTTTGTTCGATACATTTCGTTTGATGCAAACTAAAGAGCTTATCTATTTCTTTCTTAGGTTAAGTGAAAACATGAATCACTGGATTTGTATATGCGTCAACGTCGAAAGGAGCATGGCATGGGTCTTTGATCCAGCGGATGTTGCAGTAGAGTTATATAAAGACTTCATAGCGATTCTCAAGACGTATGTATATCGACAATCGTCATTACCTTTTATGTCTTTATATATACTTGTAACATTCACCTTTGGATACTAATAAGTTACATTTTTTATAATCATTCTAACAGGGCATTTCGGTTTTATGTCAATCACCATAAGGGAATATGTGACCCTAACAGGAAGTGTGATTTGTATATCAAAACTCTATGTGTGGTAAGTGTCATTTACTCGGGTACTTCATTATGTCGTTGTGAATAGCATTACTTAACATCTTCACATATACAGTGCCCCAAGCAAAGGTCAGGGAGTGTACATTGTGGATACTATGTATGTTGTATGATTAGTTGCAGGGGTCCGTACAGGAGACACCCCAACTTGGTAAGTTTGAACCGCTCTCGTAGTATGAAAAGTTCACATATGCTATGAGATACTAAACCTAAACTTGTTCTCTGTAGTGGAAGGAAGAGAAAAACACTTCAAGGGACCATACAAGGATGACGAGCTCCTAGAGATCGCCGGTAACCTTTGCAACTTCTTATTAGACCAGATTATACATGTCAAAGGGACTTACCATAGCCTCATTTCCGAATTAGGTACAAATCCGCTTCTCCAACACCTTCGTGAGACTGAAAGGCTAGCTCTAGGACGTTGATGAACTTTAAAATCGTTTGGACTTGTTAATTATAACTATGTAATGGACTTGTGGGTAAAGATGGAACTTGTATGGATGTAATGGACTTATGGGTGATGATGGAACTTGTATGGATGGATGGACTTCTATTAATTCTCATGTTTGTGGATGAAACTTGTATGGATGATGGAAACTTATATGGATGATGAATTTTGCACTTCTCTTATGTATGGATTATATATATATGTTGTGTTGTGGTTTGAATTATATATATATATCTGTTGTGTTATGGTTTGAATTATATAAATATTTATTTTTTTTTGCTGGAAACTGCACTGTAGGGGCGGCTCTAGATTGAACCGCCCCTACAGGAATACACTGTAGGGGCGGCTCAATCTAGAGCCGCCCCTACAGTGAGAGCCACTGTAAGGGCGGCTGGTGATTGAACCGCCCCTACAGTGGTCCACTGTAGGGGCGGTTCAATCACCAGTCGCCCTTACAGTGGCTCTCACTGTAGGGGCGGCTGCACTGTAAGGGCGGCTGCCCCAACCGCTCCTACAGTGGGTGCGCTGTAAGTACACCTTGATAGGAGCGGCTGGACCAGCAGCCCCTACAGTGCTTCTGGAGCCACCCCTATAGTGCCCTATTGGCATAGTGATAGCTCCGCCACGCGTGCGGCTCTGTCAGCAGCTAGCGCATGGGAGGAGAAAATGGATAGGACTCCTCAGGTGCATCGGACGCCATGGGCTTGGGCATACACGGACCGTGAGCACCAGTCGTCGTTGTCGCGGGCACTGGTTGAGCTATGGCTGCAGTTGTGAAAATGAGACGATAAAGAGAGATCGTGGGACTCATGAAAGACTGTGAAACTATGTATTGAAACTGTATATTGAAAGAGATCTCTTTCATGCATAGTTTCATATGTAGTGCAATTTTTTTCATGGACCTTTTTCCCACGTCCGGTTGGGTTGTATCTCTCGTTAATTTCCTATTTGTTTTTCATCCCTTTTTATTTTTTTATATATAAAGAAAACAATACATATAATTATATTATTATGAGCAGTTAAAATTAACCTCTTTTTTAAAAAATAGAGATTACACCACTAAAATTATTGATGGAATTTTGATTGGAAACAAAACCTGTGTATATAGTCTGATTTAGCCGATGATCCAACATTCCAATTGATCAAATCATGAAGTATAATCTAGAGTTGTTTGTTGCCCATAAAATGCATGTACGATGTACCATTGTAATATTAAAGTGATGATATACATTAGCTTAAATGTCATAGTTAGTATAAAATTAATAAATTATAGCTTCAAAATGTTATAGAAATAGTAAACCGCAAATAGATATATATCTGTTGACGTCGGAAGTGATCCGAATCACACACCAGCAGGGCTAGTACGCATGAAGAGGTTGCAGATCAACCTAAAACAACAAGGAACCTAAATAAACCGACGAAACCGATCTAGAGACCAGTTTAGGCCGATTTAGGGCTTGATCCCTTGTGTTGACAACTCTCGAACTTCTCTCGGGAAGACCCATCGGAGAGGAGCACGTAGAGGTTGCTCTAGGACCAGCAAGGTTGCCTAGAACGCCGCCGAATCTCGTCGAGAGATGCGACGAACAGCAGAAAAGAGAGAGAAAAGAGTAAAAGGCTTGTAGTAGATTGATTTGACGATTAGGGTTGGATTCTCATATATATATATATATATATATATATATATATATAGAGGGGGTGGTCTTATCCCAGTAGGAAACGTCTTTAGATCGTGATCTCCAAGTTTCCTTACTTGAACTCTATCAAAATACAGAAGAGTCCAATCCGGACTAGAAAAGGCAAACCCGATCTAGTCAATTCCTAAACCGACCAAACCAGGTTTTGTGGGCCTTAGTGTAACCGACAATAGCCCAAACCGACTAAATCGATTAATAGATCTTGATAATCCATGTCAATACGTACCCTGGTAGAGAAAAAATCTTTAAATCAGTACATTGATAATCACGAGCTGGTCTCCCCGCCGTCTCCGACTAGTGTTACCTGGTCGGAAGTTTTGTGACCGGTCGGAAGATACCTATAGCAACGATCGGATCAAGCGACCAGATTCGACCTGCTCGGAAAATCTCAGAATAGTCAGTTCATCAGGTATAAAGTGCTCTCATCAGATATAAAGTGTTTGATGATAATCTTTGTTCACTTCGGCTCTAAACGTGATAATCTGAATGCGCCTTCTAGCCATCTAGATAATAAAAAAATTTATTATAGGTTTAAGACAATTTTGACTGTCAACAATATCATTTTGATTCTCGATTTTTATAAATATTAGATAGTAATTTTTTATTGCAACGTACGGACACATTTATGAGTTATTATTATAATAATATAAAAAATAAGGCGTGTATAATGACACGAACTCGTCCGTGGCAACTCGCCCCTCCTGTCGCCGTCGTCGACATGAGAGGGCCCCCCGGCCGGCCCCAGCAGGAGCAGCGAGAGAGGAAGGAGAAGATATCCATATCCACAAAACAAATTCCACATGTGCTGCCTACAAATGGCTGACAAGGACCCCCTCCGGCTCCCGATGGTTGTTGGCTACTAGCACGGGCGACACGCCGAGCAGAATAAGCGAAGCGAAATCCCCACGCGGCCCGGGTCCTCCTGCCTCCGGGCTCCGGCTAATATATATTCAGATCCGAGCGGAGCACTGCGGTGCCAGCAAGTATCCTGCCTATCTATTATCCCTCGTCGACGTCCAGGCAAGGGAGGAGAGGCAGCCACCATGGATTGGGGTGCTCCGGCATTGACGAGCTCCGTCGCCGACTCGTCCTCCCGTAAGCTCTGCTGTTACGGGGCCGGAATCGCAGGTTAGTAGTACTTGAGCTCCAAAACTCTGCTGTGTTCCTATCCCTCGAGATGGCGGCTGAATTTGGTTGCCACAGTCGTCGGCAGTTCCTCATCATCTCATCTCATAGTATTGCCGATTGCTGCTTGTGTGTGATTCGCCGTTTCAGGGAACGTCTTCGCCTTCGTGCTCTTCGTCTCCCCACTGTAAGTCAAGTCAGATTTACTCTCAAGACGACGAATCCCCTCCCCCCTCCCTTGTTTTCTTTTCATTCATCCTCAATCGATTCCAGTTGTAGTAGCTGTAATGCCCGTCGCTTGCAGCCCCACATTCAAGCGGATCGTTCGGAACGGGTCCACGGAGCAGTTCTCGGCCATGCCGTACATCTACTCGCTGCTCAACTGCCTCATCTGCATGTGGTACGGCCTCCCCGTCGTCTCCTACGGCGTCGTCCTCGTCGCCACCGTCAACTCCATCGGCGCCGTCTTCCAGCTCGCCTACACCGCCGTGTTCATCGCCTTCGCCAACGCCAAGCAGAGGGTGGGTGCTACTGCTGCTGCTCCAGCTCAACTGCATATTCACAACACAGAGATTCTGAATGAATGGATTCGATTCCCTGTCCTTTTGGCAGCTCAAGGTCTCTGCTCTCCTGGCCGCCGTCTTCGTGGCGTTCGGAATTATCGTGTCTGTCAGTTTGTTCTTGTTGGACCACAACACCCGGCAGATATTCGTCGGATATCTCAGCGTCGCATCTCTCATATTCATGTTCGCGTCCCCCTTGTCAATCATCGTGAGTTCTTATTCATTCTTACGGGTTGCAACGAATATATTAATTTATTTATTTATTTTATTACATAGCCTTAGGCTCTGATCTGGCCACGTCTTCTTCAAAGACTTTTATTTACTGATGACTGATGGTCCCTATTCATTCATTCATTCCATGTGGGTTATTGTTTGGCAGAATCTGGTCATTAGGACCAAGAGCGTGGAGTACATGCCCTTCTACTTGTCATTATCAATGTTTCTCATGAGTGCATCCTTCTTCGGATACGGAGTGCTGCTGCGTGATTTCTTCATATATGTACGACGGTTCACGCGTTCCCTATTTGTTGGTTAATATAAACCTTTTGCTTGGATTGGCAGCTTGTCTAACTAAATGTCTGTTCGCTATGCTCATCTAGTCTGTTTCTCTATTCTAGGTTCCAAATGGTATTGGGACCATATTGGGTATCATACAGTTGGTGTTGTATGCCTACTACAGAAAAGGATCAGGCGAAGAAGCCAAGCTGCCATTGCTAGCCACACATACATGACTATGAGCATGCCAAACAACAAGGTTCGATAAACCACTTACCTGCCCATTCATGCCTACCACAACTTCACAACTGTTTACTGATGTTGTAGCAGCTGCATATTTTGTAGCTTTGCTTCAATTCTCAATTGTAAAAACAAATACTTGGACGGGGTGGGTGGGACCTTTGATTTGTTGTAGCAGCTGCATATTCATCATACTGATTTATTCTCTCCTGAAAGCAAGCATTAACATAAGCAAAACTGGCTTTCTCTTCGTGAAAAGGTAGATGGTTTGTTCTCTTGCATACGCATTTATCGTACCATCATAAATAAATTATTCAATTAAATGCAGCTTATGGTCAGTATAAAAAGTCTGTATATATCTACTAAGTAATGTTTAGATAACCCGCAAGCAACCACATGTTTATACTTGAAAATCTTTGCTTCAATAGAGACTTTGCCATAGACATATAAGAAGCAACTTCATTTTTACACATGTCGATGATGTCCAATTAAACACAAATGGGTGGTCAACGAAGACGTAGGTAGCTTTTTTTATTTTGGTGTCATTTTCTTGCAAGATATTGCTGTCCTTTGGTACGGCTCAAACGTTTTTTTCTCTTGGACGCAAAGGCTATAAACATGGGGGTCCCCATTCAGGATCTGAGCTGGCACTAAATCATTTTCAGGTTCACTGTTGGACTTTCTCGAAATCCTCTGGGCTGGGCTCGTACAGTACTCAGGTTCACTGTATTCTGCTGTATGCTAGGAAAAACTTGTCCGAATTGTTTTTCTCCTGTGGAAAGCATGTTATTCTTTCATTTTTATTTACACGCAACGGGGATCATAGTTTCGCTGTATATTCCATGGTAGATGCTGCAAGTTGTTGTTGGAGTCATTCCTTTATAATGAGTGAGTGAAGTATTTTGTATAGAGTAGTAGTGTTGTTGCGTGGACTTCATCAACGGATGGGGCCTCCTGTATACACAAAGAAAAGCAATAAGAACATCTCATATTTTGTTTTCAAATCATGTTGTTTGTCGACTCCTAAATAAGTATGGGAGGAAAAAAAAGAAGTCTCTAAAGTAGGTACCCTATATTTAACTTTCTAAACATCAAAATTATTATACCACACTCATTTTCTAGCCCGCCGGAGGAGACCACGCCGGCGATGCGACCATGTTCAACGAGACCCTAGCGGTGAATATTATGTACTCTATTTCAAATTATAAATTATTTTAAAAAAATTAGAAAGTTAAAGTTTTATAAGTTGACCAAATTGATATAATAACATAATGATGTTTATGGTATCAACCAAATATCATTAGATTCTTTATTAGTCATATTTTTATAGTATACCTATTTGATGTCACAAATCTTTATATTTTCTCTATAATTTTGGTTAAATTTAACTCTTTAAGATTTTTAAAATGACTAGTAGCAATGCACGTGCGACACGCATGTGTTTATAAAAACAAGTTATTATGTTTTATGAATATTAATGAGATTCTTTATGTCTTGCAAAAAAAAGAGATTCTTGATGCATCGTGTATGAAATATAATTGACATGTGCAATGATCAGTTTAAAAATTTCTCTCGCAATGGAGAAATCAACAAACCAATTAATTCTTATACTATACAGATTCTTAAACGTGTGTTTGCCGCCAAAACATTCATCCTCTCCTTTTTCCTACCAACACAAAGGACCTGTTTGGATGTACAATTGGGATGTTTGGATGCTTCAACTAATAGACTTAGCTAAATTTTATCTAGTTTTAGTTGTGTCGGTGTTCGGGACCCGGGGGTCTACATCGGCGAGTGAATTTGTGTTTGCGTGTTCCCTGATCTGGATGGTGATGCAAGAAAAATACAGACGATTTATCCTGGTTCGGGCAAGAGAAGACCCTACGTCCAGCAGGGGAGAGATAGATTGTATTATCTTGCACCAGGGTGCTTGTACAGGAGCGAATACAAGCGTGAACGAGAGAGAATCGAAACGTGGAGGAAGGAGCTAGAACTAGAGAACTAACTCTAGAGTCCTGGGCTATGGTGGAGAACTTGAGAGCTTTCGGGAACCTGCCCTATTCTAAGCCCCAACGTCCCCTTTTACAGGCGTAGAGGAGGCACAGGATTACATAGTTCTAGGGCTGTCGTAGGTGATGACGTTAGTGATGATGATGTCGGTCATGTCGGCGCCGCTGTAGAGACATGCTTGGTCCTGGGGCGACGTGCTTGGCGATGTCGGGGAAGGACGAAGCCCATGCGCCGACGTGTGTGGAGATGTCGCATCGGGAGTTGTTGGAGTGCTGACTGGTCCTGGCGGAGTCGTGCTCGAGGGCGAGGTCGAGGCCTGTGCGGTTGGATACGAGGCCGACGCGGAGGGAGTCGAGCTCCGGGCCATGCGCGGGACGCGGGGACGAGCGTACCTCGAGGGGTGTCCTGGAGAGGTACAGTGCGCGGCATGGGGCGACTGCTCTGCGCGACGTGCTTGTTTCCCGGGGATGGGCGGTTAAAGTTTGATTTAACCGTGGTACGACCCAACGTGGTGCTTGTTGTAGCCATATGAGTTAGACTAGAGCAGGTAGAGTGCATTTAATGCTTCTGGGGTCATACAAGTGGTAGGTACGGGGTAATCGAGGCTTGCTTCCTTCGCTAGGAAGTCTTGGCGGTTGGGGCTCCACCCCTTCGTGTGGAGGGTCGAGGATGTATGGCGAGGCGTTCGCCCGAGGCTTGACGTGGAGGGCTCGAGTGAGACGGAGATCAAGCGTTTGCCCGAGGCCTGGCTCGGAGGGCTCGAGCGACACGGAGAATGCGCGTTCGCTCGAGGCCTGGCTTGGAGGGCTCGGGCGAGACGGAGAACGTGTGTTTGCCCGAGGCCTAGCTTGGAGGGCTCGGGCGAGACGGAGAACAAGCGTTCGCCCAAGGCCTGGCTTGGAGGGTCCGGGCGAGATGCTAAGATTGTTGGGCCGCAGCGGCCTGCTTCCTCTTGACGGGCTTTTGGCTTGGCGGGCCAAGTAGTGTCAGTTACCTTCTTGGCCCTGGTTATGTTTTTCTTAATCGAGGTTTTGGGGTACCCCTTTTCTATGTACCCGACAGTAGCCCCCGAGGCCCTACTTGAGTGCTGGCACTTGAGCTGGGGATCATGTACCAAGAGCGAAGGGTAACTCGTAACTTTTCTGTGGGGCGCGCGCGAGCGTCCCCCATGGGGGTAGCCCCCGAGGCCTCGGGGGAGTGGGAAGTACTCCTTCGAGGGCTTTGTTGGCTTTGTATTGCTTATCATGCGTGAGGTCAAATACGTTTGATACTCCTGTAAGATTTGATCAGCTTGAGTTGGGGCGATGGCTCTCAGCCGTAGTGGGCCTCGATCTGTCAATCCCCTGGGTTAGTTCGACCCTCTTTCATCGAGGGGTGCCAGGCGTAGTCGAGCCCCCGAGCCTTGTGCGGCTTAGGGAGTTGCTAGCTCCGGCGTCCTTCCCACGAGCCCTTTCGATCAGGTGTGAGTTGAGAAGCATCGTACTACCCTCGACAGGGCGGAGTCTTGACGTCCTCGGTGAGCTAGTAATGGGGGAGTCCAAGTGAGAGCTCGTGCCCCGTTCGATAGGGGTCGACTGTGGCCCGGAGGCGATCTCATTGAAGCAAGTTGTGTGGGTGCATTGATACCAGCTCCGTTCGATGGGACCTGGTGGCTCAATGCCTCTCCACGTGGAGATTCCATGGCGACTCATTTGTCTTACCTTGGATATGCATCAGGGGCCTCGAGAGTCCGTTCTCGAACTAGACTCCGAGTGAGCTCCCCTTCGGCGTCCCTGACTCGGGTACTCGAGGTTGGCTGTTCGAACCCTTCGAGGGTCAGCCTTCGCTACCTCGAGATTTTCGGATGGGCTGGGGCCCATTTTACTTCCCGTGGAAGGATCCTTTGCGGAAACGATTCTTTTCGTCTGTCAAGCGCGTCTTTTTAAGCGAAGAATGATACGACACGGCGGTCGTGGCGGGCCCGTGCAACAGAAGGAAGAGGAGGGGACGCCGTGTGTACTTGTCGCGTACTTCGAGGGGGGTTACGTGACCACATTTAATGCGGGCGGCGTTACCTTTTTCCTTGCGCCGCTAAGTCTGACTGATGCGCGCTGGTCCCTATAAATACGAGGGGTGAGGGGAGCCGTTCCCCTTCTCTGCTTTCCATGTTCTTGTTGCCGTCATTGAGAGTTCGAGCGCCCTACTTCGCCTGTGAAGGAGAGAGGGAGAGAGAGAGATCGCGAACCTTCCCGGACGCTCGTCCACAGCACATATCCGCGCTGCCGCGATGGCGACTGTTGACACTTGTTATCTATCAAAATTAAAGGATAAATAAATATGAAAAGGGCATGAATTCAATCACCAATAAAGGTTTAGGGTTTTAATTGACAATATTCCACGAGTTTTGGTGAATTATGATTCTACAGGGACTAAACAGGAAAACCAGCACTGATTACTTCTCCTAGAAGGAAACCGACGGAAGATTACGGAACCGGCACGTCAGGAATATTCCAGAAGGACCTAGAGGACACCAGAGGACACCACGAGGCAAGACAACCCGAGAGGCCACTAGGTGGGACCGACCGGTCCCACCCTAGGACCGGTTGGTCTGCCCCTGGGCCCGCTGGACTCCGTCTTCTGCAAGCTACCTCCACCGCCTCCTAGGATCCATCTCAGCCTACGTGAAGTCGGTTTGATCTAACGGTCACGGTTGATCCCTCAGGGCTATATAAATAGGCCCCCAGGCCCCAGGATAGAACAAGTCTCTCTTCAGAAAAGCCTACGCCTTATTCAGAAACCATAGAAGAAGACTTCAAGAGCCAGCTTTCAAGTAGAAGACTAGTTACCCCTCTAATTTAGGTTTAGAACCAAGTCTTATACTAGAACTAGAAGAGAGAGAGAGAGGAAGAGATCAAGAAGGAACTCCAGCCTGTCGGATCAACTTCTTCAGCTTGTACCTGCGGATTCAAGTTCATCTTCAACTTGCTTCAGCGATTGTTTCGGTAATCAACATCTATATTTAAGTATGAGCCATTGTTCTTATTATTCTTAAGGTTTATGACTCTCTTTTGAGTATTTTAATTCTAAGTTGCTCTAGAGTTAGAGTAGTTGGATAGTGTAAGCATGGTGCTTAGACTTGATAGCTCATAAATGCCTCCTATAACGCCGGTAGTAGTGGTTGTTCGCAAGGGTGACTCTTATAGCCTTGTTGATTCTTTTATAGTCCACTTACCCGTGTGTAGGCTCGGTAGGATTATACATTTGCATAAAAGACTCATACTCTATTTGTGACCTTTTATGGCAACGTCTCCACTAAGAATAATATAAATATATCACTCTTAAATTAGAATTAGACAACCTTAATGATCCCCTCTATACTTCTAGATTCTCCGTCCTTGTTAGCTACTCAGGGGTTAGACTTTGAGACTTAACACTATCTGTTCCTTTAGGTTCGATATTAAAACTGGGTTACTTCGGTGAAGTGCTACATCGGTAGATTTTATCTGTGCGCTTGCGGATAAAGTAGAGTGTGCGTTAATTTATACCAACAAGCATTTCTGGCGTCGTTGCCGGGAACGGTAGATCATCTTAAGTCTTAGTTTAACCTTGTAATCATACTTTTATCTTTTCCTTTTTTGTCCTAGTCTTTTCATTATTTTTGTTTTCATTCCTATGAATGATGTTTTTGTATTCCACTCTTATCTATCACTACCCCATGAGCGCAAGCTATAACCAGTAGAATCCTTACACCCTATCATTATATCTGGTTATTAGCTACGCCTACCTTTCCACTGCACTTCCTTCTGTAATGAGCATAGAAATATAATTATGAAATTATTCCTTCGGGTAATCTTGACACTAACCTTTCCAGGTCTGGAGCAGAAAAGAACAAAGGAACAACAAACACAAGGTATGTCCCACCAATCATCATGCAACATTGAATTACATTCATCCAATCTTGATTTGTGCAAAATCCAAGCTTGGGGAATAGACTTTCTAAGAATATTTCTTGTCATGTTGCTATGTCCCTACCTTTAGGATATGCTCATATACTAATCATACTCTTTCATCACCATCTAAATAAATCTCTACAATACTTTCATGCTACCCTCATTCGCTATTTTATATGTTTAGGTTTGGAGTACTTTCATACATCTCTTAAATTAAGCATGGTGCCTAGTTTAGGAGTGGTGATCTTGCTTTCAAAGGCTTTTAATTTAAGCAATTAAGTTAAAATGCCTTCCTAGATCAAATTAGACGTGGTGTCTAGGTTGATTTTTGAGCCGACAGTATGCTATAGTGGATGTTGGATATTTTGTTGGACTAACCCCTGCAGGGAAACTTTCAATATCAATTTGGGAAAGTCCGGAGATGAACTCACACTAGAGATGAAGAGACACATGAACTTCAACAACTTTGCACAATGAAGACTCAGCTCATTCTTCATGGATGAAAGAACTGTGAGTATCAAAGTTTATTTATTTTGTCTTCTACTGCAAGTTATCTTTTGCCTTGAATCATGTTAAAGTGCAGCCAACACATAAAATACTAGTCTATGCTAAAATAATCCTAAAAACATCTTTTTATTAGCATAGATGCAAAATACATAAGTTGTGGATAATAACCCATGCTTCATATTCTTGCAATTCTTCGGGTATATGTCCACTAACATTACGCAGGAGAGAGATTTTGTTCATCCATGGTTTGGTCTGAACATTGAAGATCCAAAACTCAAACCATAGACACACAAACCTACTCTCAGATCACAAATGGTGCTAGCCTAGCTTTGAGTCTTGCTTGGGCGCTGATGACAAACAGGATGCAACTTACCTCATATGAGACAACCTATGCCTGCAACCATCATTGTCCAAGACATCAAGACAAGAAGTGGGGAGTTGTCTTCTTTTCTAATCAAGAGCTAGCTTGGGAGACAAGATGGTACCACTACAACAACAGCAAGATCTACAAGTCAAACACATGAACATGTTGGTTGGGAATCCATCTACATCACAAGCTAGCCTGAGAGAGACAATTATGTTGTCTTGATGTGTTTCACAATCAAAGTGAGGAAGGAAAAACCCAACTTCAAGACATACTGATCTCCTACCTATCACTTTGATCAGTACAAACCACTAGATGTTGTCCCAGTCGAGAAGAAGAATATGATCCATCACTCATTCTTGGAAGATCGTTCTTGAACACCATCAATGTTATCATCTTTGTCGAACCTGGAGAAGTCAACTTTTGGATCTCTTGCTGCATCTTCAACATCTACATCACTTATGAGCAGCCAAAGAGAACCAAGAGAAGACGTCAAAGGGAGAACCAACTGCCAAGAATTGAGGAGGGCATCATGAAGGATGAAGCCATTGCACCACATGAGTTAGAAGATGGAGAGATAGTACCTGAGCCAGCAAATCAAGAAGAACAACCGATAAGATCTCCATCATCTAGACACTGTTAAGAGGACAAGTCTCAGTTGTGACATTACAAGACAAAAGACTCTCATGGAGGCACTCGAGTAGCAGCTCTAAATTCAAGTCTCTTGCCAACCCAATGATTAAAGGAAAACAAGAAAGGTTGACAAGAGAAGAATGTGGAACTATCCCTACATCCTCATAGTACAAAATTGATACAATAAAGAGAGAGGATCCTAGACAGCATTCTCGAGGAACAATGCGCCTTCACTGATAAGTCGACACATAGAGAAGGAAGGTCGATACCTATAAAGATGATTCCACTGCGATCTTCCTCCTCTTAAGCACAATGTGAGACAAGCAGGAGAAGACAAGCTAGCTAGACAAGAGAAGCTTCCACAAGGTGGTTCGACACATCACTCTTCAATGACAAAGTAACATTTCAAGGTAAGTGACCATCACTTTAAAAGCTTCTTCTTGATTCTAGTATGAACAAAACATGTTTAAGTTACACCTCACTTGATCCAACCTAATCAACTTAACATGTTTAGTCCTTTGATCTTAGCTTTACTCTCTTGAATCTCACTGTCTAAAATGTTGTGCATCTAACCTTTGGAAGATGATATATCTCAATCAAGAAAAGATCGACACTTTATGCATAGATTATCTTTCCTTGGGTTAAGTAATTTGATCTGTTAAATATTTTAAGATGCTACTTTCATGCTCATCCTCTGATACTATCACTCATGTTAAGATTGAATAGTACACATAAACAATAAGTTTATCTTGTGCAATGAGCCTAAGGTTAGAGGAGAATAAACAAAACTTTTGGTTCTGTTGGTGTTTTTCCACCAACAGAGCCCATGCACTTGATCTCTACCTTGTCTTTATGAGCATGACACACTCTTGAGCAAAACATGGAGAAGTCACTCCCAAATTCTACAGAGTGAAGGTCCTAGATCTATAAGAACATGCACACTGAGCAAGATGCTGCCAGCGTCCACAATTAACGCTTCACTTCAAACTGCTGGACGAACAAATGACATAAGTGACACCATATCAAGAGGCATAAACAAGAAGGAATGATGGAAGACATCGTAGTCAGAATTAGAGGTCATGAAGTCTCCACAGACTTCTTGTTCCTCGACGTGAGAAGACGATGATGTCCACCTCATCCTAGGAAGACCATTTCTCTACGCTACAAGTACAATCATTTACAAGAGGAAATCCATTTTCACTTTCTTGGAGAAAAGGCACGATGCAACTTCATCAACTAAATGCCTAATAAAGCACCCAAGAAGAATAGAAGTGGAAGACGTCGCTCTCAAAGCCAAAGAAGACAAGCTATCGAGAATAGAGAGGCTAATCACGAAGAAGAAGCTATCGACACTGTCCCGGAAAAGAAAGGATAGAAATCTCAAGACAGTGAACCACAGGAAGTGAAGACTCAGACCAAGAAAGTATGGAAGAAAATGTCTGCACCTAAGAGGTACAATCAATAACAACTTTCTAAATGTCTGACAACCTTGGGAGGTCTGAACCAAGGGAGGGTCCGGTTCGTCGAACCTAAATATCCGAACCTTCGCCAAAAGGTAAAAATCGGTAGTTATCTTTATATTTACTTTCCTGCATATTTTTCATATTTAATTCATAATCATTTCTTATATCATCATATTTAATTCACAAACATTTTAATTAGAAAACAAAATAAAAAATATATATTACTGCATCGTAAACCATGAAGCCCCATGTGAATAATTCTATGGTGTGTAAAAATCCACGGGAATGTTCATCGTGGTGGCATAAAAATAATAAAAATAAATATGCATGCATTCATCCTGTGCATTTTCTCTTGCATCATGAAAATATAAAATACAAAAATATTGAGAAAGAGATCTTACTGAAATTCTAGACAACTAAGGCTTAAGTGGCCAACCACTAACGCTTAATCTGTTCCACAAGTTTTGTTGTCTATTTGAATTTCACAGGATTCGAAAGACCAAGAAAAGCTGACGAGCAAGTGAATGCTTCATCCACTATTGGAGCATTGTCTCAACAAACATCAACATCAATCAAAGCTCTGATAGAGGAAGGACATATCCACTGCCAGTCTGCTACATTGCAAGATCAAACGACTACGTCAATATTTTGCTTGGGGGAAGGCACCCCATATATCTATGTAAGTATCTTTATCCTCTTAAAGTTTTTTATTCTATAAATAAATTCAAAAAAAAGTGAGCACATGAAGGCTCACCCTAAAAAGAAAAGAAAAAAAATATGTGAGCACATGAAGGCTCACCATTAATTAAAAAAAGAACAAAAAAATATGAGCACATGAAGGCTCACCATTAATAAAAAAAAGACAAAAATATATGGGCACATGAAAGCTCAAACGCTATTAAGGGAACCAGCTTGGGGGAGACGCACCCCCGTTATCTTTGCGATTCAGGTATGTCTTTATTATTATTACTACTACCACTATTATTATTAGCTTTTATTTTATATCTTAAAGTGTGTTAGATTAAATAAATAAAATAGTGTGTTTTAAGAAGTTGATGACTAAAAGAGAACCCCCTCTCTCTAATATTTTGCATGAAAATGATGAATAGTTGCTCTATCTAATTTCTTTCAAGTACCTAGTCTTCAAAGCATGAGTTCTCCTAATTAATAATGATGCCTTAAAATAAAATTAAATGCATGGTTAGCAAATACTTAATCTAAGGTCTAGGTAATTGGGATATGACATGTGATGATCTGAGCTGCTATTATCTTGTTCTAAACAACACTAAAGTTCCGGAGATTTCTAAATATAAACATGACTAATAATTGCATTGAGTTAAATTAAGCTTTGTGACCCTATGAGTAGTTTATCATGCCATTGAATTAAGATCACTTCGAAATTTCATCCATCTTCCGCATAAATGCTCATAATTATGTGTTGAAACCCTCTCAGAAGTTTGTTGGAAGCATGTGGCTATTAAAAAAAGAAGAGAAAGAAAAAAAAGAAAGAGAGAAAGATCTGAGGAAAATAAAAAGGGACAAGTGTCCAAAACCTCAAACAGATAGATCCCGAGGAAATAAAAAGGGACAAGTGTCCGGAACCTCGAAAAAAAATCAGAAAAAAATGGGCACGTGCCCGACAGTAGAATTAGCCTAATAGTCATATGTGTCTGATAAACAGAAGAGAGTGAATACATTCAAAAGAGCATCCAACTCCATTTTTCCATACACATGCACTTCTTTATTCAATGGTTGGTTGAATTTCTCTTTGGATCCATTGTTTAATTTGACAAAATATGTATTAAAGCTTTTAAAAATTAATTAAAACTACAGAATAAAGGTGAAGTGAAAGAACTAGAGACATAGTGCTTGATTTCATCGTTCAATCTTTCAACTACTCAAGATCTAAGGTAAAAGTAATAAGCCCCATGAAGAATAACATAATATATTTTGGAGAATTTTTTGTTTAACAGCGGGTGTACTTGTTGGAAGTGAAGATATTGTAGCAACTCCTGATCCATTGTTAATCTTTGGTTTTGCTAAGGGACTAGCAAAGGGTAAGCTTGGGGGAGATGTTGACACTGGTTATCTATTAAAATTAAAGGATAAATAAATATGAAAAGGGCATGAATTCAATCACCAATAAAGGTTTAGAGTTTTAATTGACAATATTCCATGAGTTTTGGTGAATTATGATTCTACAGGGACTAAACAGAAAAACCAGCACTGATTACTTCTCCTAGAAGGAAACCGACGGAAGATTACGGAACCAACACGTCAGACATATTCTAGAAGGACCTAGAGGACACCAGAGGACACCACGAGGCAAGACACCCTGAGAGGCCGCCAGGTGGGACCGACCGGTCCCACCCTAGGACCGGTCGGTCTGCCCCTGGGCCCGCTGGACTCTGTCTAATGCAAGCTTCCTCTACCGCCTCCTAGGATGCATCTCAGCCCTACGTGAAGTTGGTTTGATCTAACGGCCGCGGTTGATCTCTCAGGGCTATATAAACAGGCCCCCAGGCCCCAGGGTAGAACAAGTCTCTCTTCAGAAAAGTCTACGCCTCATTCAGAAACCCTAGAAGAAGACTTTAAGAGCTAGCTTTCAAGTAGAAGACTAGTTACCCTTCTAGTTTAGGTTTAGAACCTAGTCTTATACTAGAACTAGAAGAGAGAGAGAGGAAGAGATCAAGAAGGAACTCCAGCCTGTTGGATCAACTTCTTCATCTTGTCCCTGCGGATTCAAGTTCATCTTCAACTTGCTTCAGTGATTGTTTCAGTAATCAACGTCTATATTTAAGTTTGAGCCATTGTTCTTATTATTCTTAAGGTTTATGACTCTCTTTTGAGTACTTTAATTCTAAGTTGCTCTAGAGTTAGAGTAGTTGGATAGTGTAAGCATGGTGCTTAGACTTGATAGCTCATAAATGCCTCCTATAACGCCGGTAGTAGTGGTTGTTCGCAAGGGTGACTCTTATAGCCTTATTGATTCTTCTATAGTCCACTTACCTGTGTGTAGGCTCGGTAGGATTATACATTTGCATAAAAGACTCATACTCTGTTTGTGACCTTTTATGGCAACTTCCCCACTAAGAATAATATAAATATATCACTCTTAAATTAGAATTAGACAACCTTAATGATCCCCTCTATACTTCTAGATTCTCTGTCCTTGTTCGCTACTCAGGGGTTAGACTTTGAGACTTAACACTATCTGTTCCTTTGGGTTCGATATTAAAACTGGGTTACTCCGATGAATATCGACATCGGTAGATTTTATCTATGCGCTTGCGGATAAAGTAGAGTGTGTGTTAATTTATACCAATAGCGACTGTGGTGCCCGCCGATGAATGGCGTTCGTCGTTGGTGACGTTGGAGAGAATGCAGGAGTTGGTCGATGTGGGGCTTCTTCGCCCCCTCACTTCTCAGGAGAAGCCGGAGTGGATGGCGCCGCCGCGGTCAGATCGGGAGCCAAGGCCGTCGAAGGGCTACGTCGTGAGCTTCCTGAAGTTCCACCGATTGGGGCTCGGGTCGCCCCCGAGCTGGTTCATGCGGGCGCTCCTCCACCATTACGGTGTCGAGCTTCACAATCTTTCCCCCAACGCGGTCTCCCAGGCCGCCATCTTCGCGGCGGTCTGCGAGGGATACCTGGGGATGGAGCCGCACTGGGAGCTGTGGCTCCATCTCTTCAGCGGGTGGCACTTCAACGCCCCCTGGGGTAAAGGCATGAGGAGGGTCGTCCGCACCGGCTGCCTCAACTTCGCCTTGAAGACCGGCAAGTCAGATGTTCCGCGTGAGTACATCCCCACCAACTTGATGAGCAATCATGCCCAGTGGGACTCTCAGTGGTTCTATTTGCGGAACGACGAGGGGTATTTCCCAGAGTTCACCGGGCGTCTCCTCTCGGAGCGTCCGACTCACTGGTCATACGGTGTTGCGGCGGAGCGACAGTCGCGGCTGGTGCCGCTCGTGGATGCGAAGAAGAAGCTTCGCGAAGCGGGGCTAACGGCGACGATTGTCGTTTGGGCCTTCCAGCGACGGAGGGTGCTCCCCCTCATGGCCCGCCTTGTGCGACTGCATAAGATGGGGCCCAAGGCTGAGCCCGAGCGCCTTAAAAGGAGTTGTATGTCCAAGGAGGCGTTGCCCGAGGCGGAGGTCGCGGCGAGGGTGAGGGGCGCAGTCTCCGGACCCTTCGAGCCGGAGAACGTCCATCTTATCCCTATGCTGTCGGACGAGGGATGTCTCGACTTGGTGAGTGCCTCGAGTCGTTCCCTTCGGGTTTCATTCTTCTTTTCTTCTTTCTCCCTTTGCCCTTGCTCTTACCCATCATATTTTTCCACAGGGGAGGATCGACTATCGGATCTCGATACCCCCAATGAAGGAGGACACCGCCGTCCGACAGGTGAGACGCCTTTCTGTCAAAAATAGAAAGAGAGAAAAGACACGAAGAAGGCAAAGGAGAAAAAGAAGAACCTTCCACGCCAAAAGCGCGAACAGCATCGGGCGAGTCGAAGGCGTAATAGGTCGCTTGGGAGGGAGTCGTCCACGGAAGAGACCTTGACCGAGGAGGATGATGATGACGATGATGACGACGACGACGAGGGGATGGACATACGTCTAAGTCGTATATTGGGGTTCAATCTGCGAGCTGACGTTCCTCTTGCGCAGGAGGATGTCCTGGAGCGCCCGAAGGAGAAGAAGCATGGCGGCTCGTCGTCTTAGCAGTCGTCCAGCGGTGTGCAGTCGGCCTTGATTCGAGACCAACGCGGCTCGTCGCAGACCTCGATCGTGGCCTCGAAGGAGAAATCGGCGTCTCCCTCGAGCAAGGGCCGGTGCCCTGAGAAGACCCCGGGGAGCCGCTCGGGGCACCGTACGCCCCGGTCTCGAACCGGGGCTCTAGTCCTGAGCGAAGCTTCGAGGGAGGGAGGGCCTCGAGGCCCCTGAGCGGGTCGGGTGAATCCGGGAAGAAAATCTCCCTTCCCCGGGGGTAAGTACTCGCACCTCAAGCTCCTCTCCGTCCTTTGTCCTTATGCCTTGACTCGAAAGTCACGCGACCTGTTCGTCTTTGGCGGCCTTAGGGTGAAGCGTCAGGTAGGGCCATCGAACCCTGCCCCGGCTAAGAGGCTCAAGGCGGAGGTGGCTGCCAAGATGTCGACGGACCTGGCTAGAGATAGGGTTTTCCTGCCCCCTCATGCACAGGCTTGGGCCGCGGCGGCCCGGGAGGCCATGGCTTGGGGCAAGCTGACGAGTGTCGCTATGGTTGCAGGCGCGTCCCCCCCCCCCCCCCGAGGCCAAGTACCGGGGGTGACGCTGCTCCAAAGGTCTCCAGGCCCGTTGTGGCCCAAGCCCTGGCATTGATGGGCCCTACCTCGAGCCGGGCTGAGGGTCCCATCCTTCGACCCGAGGAGGTGGCCCTCGAGGCCCCGAGGGTGGGTTCAGAGTCTGCCCTGATCGACATAGAGATCGAGGAGGTGGCCGCCGGTTCACCGCCCGTCGGTGCTTCGGTGGTGTCAGCGAGGGCGTGGCCCACGGGGCTCCACGAGGCGGAGCTGAAGAAGGAGGAGGAAGAGAAGAAGCAGCACGAGCAACAGCAGTAGCAGGAACAGCAGGAGGTCGTACCGGCCCTGAGCCACGTGGCGCCGCAGCCGATCGTGGCGCCAGAGATGGCGGGCGCTTCCATCTTGCCCCATCGCCAGCAAGACGAAAATCAGTCGGCGTCGAGCCGACTGGAAGATGTGGAGATGGGGGGATCGAGGCCAGCCTACCACAAGGGGACATGGCGACCCCGGGCTCCCCTATGCCGGGCCGGTTAGAGACGGGCAATGTTCTTGCGCTTGCCGGGGCGTCGGCCACTCGAGGTGTTCCCGATGCGTCGAGGTGGTCAGCCCCCGAGCTGCGGCCTCGGGGGACCAAAGCTACGTCGTACCTCACCCTGGCTGACCGAGTGGAGCCGCAAGGCGGCTCGCGCGAGTCGGCGGAGAGCATCCGGGGCGAGGTGCGCGACAAGATTACCGCGTGCCTTCCATACTGGGGCTAGGAGCACGTTTCGCTTCGGGATCCGATCGGCCCTCCCCTCGCGTTGGATGATCCCGCCGAGCTAACGCGTTGGGAGGATATGGAAATGTACCGCTCGTGGATGGCGCAAACCTTGAAGATGGCCTGCTAGGTCGTCACCGAGGACTTCGACCGATGCCTGTCGGTGAGTAGCCTCTGGGCGTTCTTCGTCTTTGTCCTCTTTCTTGAACCGACGACTGAATGTTTGCCCTTTGCTTGCAGGATCTGAGGAGGCACTCCCACATGAAGTCCTCCTTCCTCCACGCGAAGCAGGACAGTCGCCAGGAGGCGGTGCGCCAAATTGAGGCCGGTCGGGCCGCGCAAGAGGCTATGGCTCGAGCCGAGGAGGACGCGAGGAAAGCCAACGAGGAAGCTACGGTGGCGAGGGCAGAAGCGGCGAAGGCGAAAGAAGAGGCCTCGGAAGCGAGGGCGAAAGAAACAAATGCCCTCGAGGACCTTGCTTTGAGCTCGAAGCGAGTTTTTGACCTTGAGGGTAAGCTTGGCGGAGCCGAGGGTCGGATCAAGGGCCTCGAGAAGGACGTGTCCGACCTCACAAATACTCGAGATGCCCTCGGTGTTTCAAGTGGGGAGGAAAGGACGCGGGTCCGAGATCTATCCGCGAAACTAGGGACATTGAATGCGGCACTCATCGAGAAGGACCTTTCCCTCGCAACCGTCGGCAAAGGGATGGAGGAGCTGAGAGTCAAGGCGACGGAGGCGGCCTGTGCCCTGAATCAGGCGGAGAAGGGACGCGTCACGGCGGAAGACCATAACACGACTCTCCAGACCCATTGTGCTGGTGAGATCTTGCTTTTTGGTTTCGATTCTTGCGATCCTGAGTCATTGCTAGCCGCGGCTAACCTTTGTTTTGGTTTTGAGCCCTTGAGGAGAATCTGTCAGCCGCGAAAGCGGCTAACTTGACGCTACAAGGGGGCTTCGAGACGAGGCGACCATGACCAACCGACTCCGAGGGGCCATCAATGGTCTTGGAGCCGTGTGGGGCGTCGGCCCGGCGAATGAGGCCGGCGACGAGGTGCGGGGGAACGGCCTCGTCGACCAGCTCAGCCACCTGGGTGCCATCTTGAGGGACCATGTCAGGGACGCGGTCCACCTTGGTGTGAAGCGCGCGATGGTTGTGGTCCATTCCGGCTATATTTATGACATGGAGCTGGTCTCTGGAGGCTTTGTGTCCGACATCAACAAGACTGATGATGAGAACGAGGAGCAACACCTCGCCATTGTCGCCGAAGCCGAGAAACCTGGGGCGGCATTAGCGAAGCTATTCGAACCTGATGTCCTTCCCCCCGGCGTCGAGGAAGGTTTTGGAGACTTGGTGGATTACGGCCTCGACCTCACCGATGAAGGCCCAGCTGGTGGTGGCCAAGGAAGCGCTGAAGCCTGAGGCCTACGAGCCATATCTGGGCGAGAAGGCCCGTGTAAATAATTAGTGTTTTTGCGGTGTTGTGGCCCTTTGTGACCTAAATACATTTATGAGTGCCCGAGATGACAACGAAACGTCTTTGCGTTCGAGTCTTTCTTATTTTTCTTTGCCTGAGTTTTGCTTTTTTGACTAAGTTTTCGACACAGGCTCGAGACCCTCGAGGGAGGGAGTGAGTGAAGGTACCATAACCCGGAGGCGTAGGAGAACTCTCGTCTCGACGCCCCTCGACTCTTATGGAGTTCGAGGTGTTTTCTACTTAGCTGTGAAGCGCTTTTTGAGGCATAGATAAATAAAATAACATCGAGTTTGGTAAAAATCGTGCGAGTTTTTTGGGAACTTAGGGGGATCCCCCCTAGCCAGCCCCCGAGGGAGCCTTGACTCTGAGTTGACAGGGTCGAGGCTACCTTTATTTTGAACGAAAAAAGGTAATTGGAATTGAAAACTTTTATTCGTTCATGATGCGATGTTTGTACAAAATGATAAATGTACAAGGCCTCGAGGCTTTAGGGGTAGAAACGACGTAGTTGTTCGATGTTCCAAGTGTTGGTGAAGGTTTCGCCTTTGTCGTTCGAGAGCTTGTATGTCCCGGGCTTTAGCACTTCAGCTACAGTGTATGGTCCTTCCCATGGTGGAGTCAGCTTGTGACGTCCCACGTTGCTCTGCCGTCGACGAAGGACGAGGTCGCCAACTTGGAGGTTTCTCTTGCGCACGTGTTTGTCGTGGTAGCATCGAAGCGTCTGTTGGTACCTCGTAGAGTGGAGGAGGGCCATGTCCCGAGCTTCCTCGAGTTCGTCAGCGGCGTTTGTAAGGGCCCCTTTGTTTGTTTTCTCATTGTAAGCCTTCAGTCGAGGGGATCCGTACTCGAGGTCAGTGGGGAGGACGGCCTCAGATCCATAAACTAAGAAGAACGGAGTGAATCCAGTGGCTCGACTAGGTGTTTTCCTTAGGCTCCATAGGACCGAGGGTAGCTCTGCGGCCCACTTCTTCCCAAATTTCTTCAACCGGTTCTAGATCCTTGGCTTGAGGCCTTGGAGGATCATATCGTTGGCGCGTTCGACTTGACCGTTGGTTCTGGGATGGGCAACTGCAGACCAGTTCACACGGATGTGATGATGGTCACAGAAATCCAAGAGCTTCTTACCAGTGAACTGTGTGTCGTTGTCGATAATGGTGACATTTGGGATCCCGAAGCGGTGGATGATGTCGGTGAAAAATTCGACCGCTCGCTCGGAGCGGATGTTGCCGATGGGCTAGGCCTTGATCCACTTAGTGAACTTGTCGATAGCCACGAGCAGGTCCGTGTAGCCTCCGGTTGTCCTTTGGAGAGGTCCTACGAGGTCGAGTCCCAGACCGCGAACGACCAGGAGATGGGGATCATTTGGAGGGCGTGTGCTGGAAGGTGCGTTTGCTTGCCGTAAAACTGGCATCCTTCGCAGGAGCGCACGATGTTGTTGGCGTCATGGACAGCGGTTGGCCAGTAGAATTTTTGTCGGAACGCGTTGCCGATGAGGGTCCTTGGCGTTGCGTGGTGGCCACAAGCCCCGAGTGAATATCTTCAAGGAGGCTCTTGCCTTCTTCGATGGGGATGCAGCACTGGAGTATCCCCGATGCGCTTCTTCGGTACAGCTCCTTACTGTCGCCATAAATGACGTAGGTCTTGGCTCGTCGAGCGATTCGGCGGGCTTCGGCTTGGTCTTTCGGTAGCTCCCCTCGAGTCAGCCAATCGAGGTAGAGAGTTTGCCTGTCTTATGGGTGGCTTGAGGAAGGAGCAGGTGGCTCGATTTCCATGACCTCGGTGTCGGTCGAGGGGTTGGGATCAAGTGACGGTGTCACAACGTCAGCCCCTGAGCTTAAGTCGATGGAGGGCTTGAGGAGGTCCCTTGAGAAGACGTCGGGTGGAATAGTCCCTCGAGAGGACGCGATCTTGGCCAGCTCATCCGCTGCTTTGTTGTAGCGTCGAGCAATGTGATTGAGCTCAAGGCCGTGGAATTTGTCCTCCAGCTTACGTACCTCGTTGCAGTAGGCTTCCATCTTGGGGTTATGACAGCTTGATGCCTTCATAACTTGGTCGATGACAAGTTGTGAATCGCCTCGAGCATCAAGGCGTCGAACCCCGAGCTTGAGGGCGATGCGTAGGCTGTTGACAAGAGCCTCGTATTCTGTGACATTGTTGGAGGCAGCGAAGTGGATGCGGATGACATAGTGCATGTGTACTCCGAGGGGTGAGACGAAGAGCAAGCCCGCGCCCGCTCCTGATTTCATGAGCGACCTGTCAAAATACATTGTCCATAGCTCGGCTTGGACCTGTACCGGAGGTAGCTGGATGTCGGTCCATTCTGCGACGAAATCCGCCAGCACTTGAGATTTGATTGTCTTCCGTGGTGCGTAGGTGATGGCTTCGCTCAGGAGCTCGGCCAACCACTTAGCGATTCTTCCTGCTGCCTCTCGGTTTTGGATGATCTCTCCCAGTGGGAAAGATGATACCACGGTGACCGGGTGGCTGAGGAAGTAATGCTGGAGCTTGGGGCGTGTAAGGACGATCGTGTAGAGCAGCTTTTGGATGTATGGGTAGCGAACTTTGGCTTTCGATAGCACCTCGCTGAAGAAGTATACCGGCCGTTGGACGAGTAACGCGTGTCCCTCTTCCTGCCTCTCTACTACTATGACCGCGCTGACCACCTGGGTGGTTGCGGCGACATAGAGGAAGAGTGGCTTGGGCGGCTCGGTTGCCGTAGCGGGTTGAGGCAGGACAAGGATTGGAGCGGAGGTCAGTACGCCTTTTAGTTTGCTGAGGGCCTCTTCGACCTCTTTGGTCCATGTGAAGTGCTCGGATTTTTGCAGAGGCGGTACAGGGGAAGAGCTTTTCCCCCTAGCCGTGAGATGAAGCGGCTGAGGGCGGCGAGACAGCCCGTGAGCCTTTGTACGCCTTTCAAGTCTCGGATTGGCCCCATTCTTGTGACGGCTGCGACTTTCTTGAGGTTGGCCTCGATGCCGCGCTGGGAGACAATATATCCTAGGAGCATGCCGCGCGGCACGCCAAAGGTACACTTCTCGGGGTTGAGCTTGATGTTTTTGGCTCGAAGGCATCCGAACGTGATTTCCAGATCCCTAATGAGGTCGTCTCCTCTTTCGATGCACTCGACATCGCAGGTGTAGGCGTGTTTGTAAGAGGAGCCAACGGTGATGACCCCTTTGGGCCCGGGCATCTTCATCTTTAGGTAGGTGTAGTTGGGGACCACCATGAATCGGGCGTAACCTGGTCTGCCAATGATGGCGTGATATGTGCCTGGAAACCCGACCACCTCGAAGGTGAGGGTTTCTCACCTGAAGTTAGAGGGGGAGCCGATGCAGACCGGGAGGTTGATACGCCCGATGGGTAGCGCCTTTTTCCCTGGTACGACTCCGTGAAAACCCCCGGCGCTTGGCTGGAGTTGCGACTACTTGATGCCAAGGAGCTCGAGGGTGTCGGTGTAGAGGATGTTGAGGCTGCTGCCTCCATCCATGAGCACTTTTGTGAAACAGGTATTGAGGATTACAGGGTCGACGACAAGTGGATAAGCCCCCGAGTTGATGACGCGATCCGGATGGTCATCACGGTCGAACGTGATGGGCTCATCGGACCAGTGGAGATACCGGAGAGTTGCGATCTAGGCGGAGAGGATCTCCCGACGCTCCTTCTTGTGTTGTCCAGGACTGAGCTGGGTCGAGGGCCCCCCTAGATCATGTAGCAATCATAGACTTTCGGGAACCCCTCGGCCTCCTCGTCTGCGTTCTTGTCGCCATCTTTACCTTTTTCTCGTCATCCTTCTTGATGTCGGTGCTATCGTAATGTCTTTTGAGCATGCGGCAGTCCTAAGCGTGTGGTTTACCGCTCCTTGGTGAAAGGGGCAGAATTCTTTCAGCATTTTGTCGAAGGCGCCCCCGCCGGGGGGCCTCGAGGCTTCTTGCGTTCGGTCGTGGTGACGAGATCGTCCTTCTCGACCTCACGCTTGGTACGCTGGCCTTTCTTCTTCTTTTTGTTATTGTTGTCGTTGCCCTTTTTCGGCCCCTTGCTCGATCCCTCGCCGTCTGCGGCCCGCGCATTGCCCTTCTCGCTTGCTTCGTCGAAGAATGCTCCGACCGCTTCATCACCGGTCGCGTAGTTTGCGACCACGTCCATTAGCTCGTTGATGGTTCTGGAACGGTTACGTCCCAGCTCGTGGACCAAATCCTTGCACGTGGTGCCGGAGATGAATGACATGATTACGTCATGGTCGGTGATGTGCGGGAGCTCCGTGCGCTGCTTGGAGAAGCATCATGCATAATCACGGAGAGACTCGTTGTCAAGCTGCTTCCATCGGCTGAGGTCCCATGAGTTGCTTGGGCGGATGTAAGTCCCCTTGAAATTTCCCTCGGAGACCCGATCTAGGTCCGCCCAGTTACGGATCTGGTCGGAGGGGTGTGCTTCGAGCCATCTTTGGGCGGAGTCTGACAGGAAGAGCGGCAGTTGGCGGATGATGGCTTGGTCGTCGTCCCGAGCTCCGCCCAGCTGACAGGCCAGGCGGAAATCGGCTAACCAGAGCTCGGGCTCGGTTTCGCCGTTGTATTTGACGAGGCTCGTGGGGGGCGGAATGGCTCTGGTAACGGCGTGTTGTGGATCGCCCTACTGAAGACTCAAGGGCCAAGTGGCTCGGGTGCGATGCGGTCCTTGTCGCTGTCGTAACGTCCCCCTCGATGGGCGGTAATGCCCCGCTCCTCGGCTCCCTTGTCCTTGCGACGTCGCTCCCTGAGGATGTCATGGCGGGCATCGTTCGGATCGCGTGGTTCGCAAGGATCAACGATGTGGTCTCGAATGTTCTTAGCTCGATGGGCGACAGGCTGGTGTACCGAGGCCTCCCTTTCGTTGTGGGGAGGGCTCGATTGGTCGTTCCGAGGCCGCTCCTCGACGTTTCGAGGTCGAACTCTTGGCTTGTTGCACGGTTGCGGCTTGGAGAAGGTTTTTCATCTCGTCCCGAATGCGTCGACCTTCGGGGGTCGATGGCTCAGGCATGTTTCATAGAAGCATGGTCGCAGCTATAACATTTTGTCCCGCTCGAGGGAAGTAGTTGGCGGGAAGCTCGGGCACCTCATCTTCGATGATCTGCCATTGGACATCTCGAGCCCTACTTTGAGCGTCTTCGTCGCGCGGCGGGGCGTGGCTTCGCTCGAGTGCTTGCTCGAACTGGTCCAACCGCCAGCGGTCCTCGTTGAGCTGGGCCTTCATTTCCCGGATTTGCGCGATCTATGCGACCTGCTCGTCATGCAGGCCGGCTGGATTGACGAGATCTTGTGGTCAGTCTCCTCATCCTGGAGGCGTTCCCCCAGCTGCCGCGGCGGCCGCGTCGGGGTTATGCGTCTCGCTATCCGAGGCGGTGACTCCATCACGCTCAATGTGGAAGCATACCCTCCTGGGGTCGTAGTCATCATCGTCGTCATCGTTGAGGAGGTCGTCCTCATTAGTATCGAAGTCGTCGAAGCAGTAGTTGCTGACCGCTAGAAAGCGGCGTAACGCCTCGGTGTCGTGGAGCCCAGAGAAATCTGCGTTTGCCCATGTGTCGTCGTCGGCGGCAATCTCGACGTTCGCGGGCATTGATGGTGTTTTCTCAGGGCTGAGGGTTGGCCCCAGGTGATACCCTAGGAGATTCATGGTGTTGTTGAAGCGAGTGCTCACCATCGTGGAGTAGGTTTGGGCGGCATTGTCGTAACCGTAGAGGTATGAAGGCGGCGCCACGCCTGTCCTAGGTGCCGGTAAATCTGGCGCTTCCACCGGTGGTGGTATCGCAGTGCCCGTTGTCGGGGTTTGAGGAAGATCCGTCGGGGCTCCCTGGTTGGCCTGATCCATCTTGGCTAAAACCCTTTCGGAGGGTTTCACCGGATCGGCCGGACGGGGAGCTTCAGTGGAACGTGGCGGGATGTCTCCGGTCCGCGCGGAAGGACCGGGTGTGATCGGCACCCAACGCGCCCGCGGTGCGCGCTGGGTGCAGCGATCCGGATGTTTGATGCGTCCGGGACAGTACTGAAGAGCCTCCATCGCGAGGGGTGGTGTAGGCGGGAGGAGGGCCATGTTGTAGCCGCTGCCTAGAGCCATGAACTCTAGGCTCCCGAAGCGCATCACCGTGCCGCGAGGGAGCGGTGGTGCGGAATCTGCCATCCAGAACGAACTATGGGAAGTCGTTGGAGACACGCGCTGCCCCTACCTGGTGCGCCAACTGTCGGTGTTCGGGACCCGGGGGTCTATACAGGCGAGTGAATTTGTGTGTGTGTGTTCCCTGATCCGGATGGTGATGCAAGAAGAATATAGACGATTTATCCTGGTTCGGGCAAGAGAAGACCCTACGTCCAGCGGGAGGGGGGAGAGAGAGATTGTATTATCTTGCACCGGGGTGCTTGTACAGGGGCAAATACAAGCGTGAACGAGAGAGAATCGGAACATGGAGGAAGGAGCTAGAACTAGAGAACTAACTCTGGAGTCCTGGGCTATCGTGGAGAACTTGAGAGCTTTCGGGAACCTGCCCTATCCTAAGCCCCGACGTCCTCTTTTATAGGCGAAGAGGAGGCACAGGGTTACATATTTCTAGGCTGTCGTAGGTGATGACGTTAGTGATGACGATGTCAGTCATGTCGGCGCCGCTGTAGAGACATATGCTTGGTCCTGTGGCGACGTGCTTGGCGATGTCGGGGAAGGACAAAGCCCATGCGTCAACGTGTGTGGAGATGTCGCATCGGGAGTTGTTGGGTGCTGACTGGTCCTGGTGGAGTCGTGCTCGAGGGCGAGGTCGAGGCCTTGTGCAGTTGGATCCGAGGCTAGCGCGGAGGGGGTCGAGCTACGGGCCATGCGCGGGACGCGGGGACGAGCGTACCTCGAGGGGTGTCCTGGAGAGGTACAGTGCGCGGCATGGGGCGACTGCTCTGCGCGACGTGCTTGTTTCCCGGGGATGGGCGGTTAAAGTTTGATTTAACCGTGGTACGACCCAACGTGGTGCTTGTTGTAGCCATATGAGTTGGACTAGAGCAGGTAGAGTGCATTTAATGCTTCTGGGGTCATACAAGTGGTAGGTACGGGGTAATCGAGGCTTGCTTCCTTCGCTAGGAAGTCTTGGCGGTTGGGGCTCGACCCCTTTGTGTGGAGGGTCGAGGATGTATGGCGAGGCGTTCGCCCGAGGCTTGACGCGGAGGGCTCGAGTGAGACGAAGATCAAGCGTTCGCCCGAGGCCTGGCTCGGAGGGCTCGAGCGACACGGAGAATGCGCATTCGCTCGAGGCCTGGCTTGGAGGGCTCGAGCGAGACGGAGAACGTGCGTTCGCCCGAGGCCTGGCTTGGAGGGCTCGGGCGAGACAGAGAACGTGCGTCCACCCGAGGCCTGGCTTGGAGGGCTCGGGCGAGACGGAGAACAAGCGTTCGCCCAAGGCCTGGCTTGGAGGGTCCGGGCGAGACGCTAAGATTGTTGGGCCGCAGCGGCCTGCTTCCTCTTGACGGGCTTTTGGTTTGGCGGGCCAAGTAGTGTCGGTTACCTTCTTGGTCCTAGTTATGTTTTTCTTAATCAAGGTTTTGGGGTACCCCTTTTCTATGTACCCGACAAGTTGTGTCAGAATAGCTAACTCTAGTTCAACTTTAACTGAGTTGTTTGAATGTCTAGCAGCTAAATTTAGCCAGCTAAAGTTTAGCTGATGTATCCAAACGACCAAACAGGGTATAATGTCCACAGCCAAATACAATAGACCAAAACTGGGCTTCTAGACTCTTGAAACACACATCTCCATCCATAGTTAAAGCTTCTGTCTTCATCAAATAAAACACATCATCCATGTTTCGTGATTTTTCATAAACCAGTCATTGTGTAATGAAACATTTGCATAATAGAAAAACACAACCAATATATTGCAAAGATGGTAGTTACATGTTGTGGATCCATAAAGGGCACTCATTGGCCACAATAATAATTGCTCTAGTTTACTGAGAAGACTGACCATGCAAAGTTATAGTTCGATTCTAGGAGCATTAGCAGAACAACCTAAAATTCACATGTTTTGTCCAATTTAGTTTCCAAAAGATAAGTAACTGCCAAATGTAAAGGAACATCACCTAACCCTAAGACATCAAGCTCCATACATGTTGATCAGGGTAGCATTGGCAATCAATAGAATCTTCTGCTACTCCTTTTGATAATCCAACAAGCTACTCAGCCTGGAACAATATGATTATTGTCACTATAAATCTAATACAAAATAAGCAAAAAAAAAATGGACTGTAAAAGTTCACGACATCAATCAAATAATTATTTCACGACATACAACTAATCTAACTAAGCAACTCAAATCCAAAGCCAACCAAATACTTTTCCAAGGACCACACATAAGTCAAATAATATTGTTTTCCATTTTAGTACAAGTTCACTTGATCACTTCGGTGCTCAAAAATATATTATTTAAAACTCCAATCATAAATTTGGCAAACATAAGAAAATAATTGATAGTTGCAACCTACTGTATGTGCTAATTTGGAGGCTTTGCATCTTGAAAGGTTTAAAAAGAAGCAACTATTGTTTAGAGTTTCCTCCCTTACCCAATGGAAGCAGCTATCCAGGTCGGATTTGGCAAGTAAATTTCCTAAAAGATTTATATTGTTGAGTGGCTATTGTCAATGCTAATTTATCTACCCCAATAAGTCAGATAGAAATGAATGTTGCTGCTCTAACAATTGCTATAGCACCCTGAGAATTCCATTTCATCGTTAGGATGTGGACCTGAAAACAAAAAGATGTATCATAAAGCAAGTCATATAGCTACAAATAATAAATAACATTGTTCAGTTTTGGCAAAGTGGTAATAAAATAAAATAGAAATCCTGGCGAGGGACATGCCAGAGTTTATACCTCTCCAAGTCATTGACCTTGTTTTTGGAAAACTCTTAGCTTCAGTGTCATAAGACCTGAAGTAATTCTAATTTTTATTTCCTTCAAAAATAAAAGATGTACAAATTCATAAAGAAAATCCCAAGCTGGATAAATTCTGAAATATAGTGTCAAAAAATTAGAAAGAATATTAAAGAATCAAATAAAACAACAGGTTAATTTGAATTGAAGAGATATATCAATTGGACTCAGAATCATTCTTTAAGTTTGACAACCGCAAAACCCACATGTGTCTTTAGTATGACAGGTTCAAACCTATGCGTGTGGTAGAAATTCCTTCCTGTGACCAAGCATTACATATATTATATGTAGTGAAATTTACTTTTCCTATCTTTTGTTTATTTACATTTTTAAACTATTTTCCATAAATAGTTCAGTTAAATAAACCGTTAGTTTAAAAGTCTAGATAAAAAAGTTCCATGATAATCAGAAACGACGTGGTAATTAAGAACATTATATGTGCAAGCAATGAAAAGAAAAAAAATTCCATGCATTTTCCCCTTCAGAGAACAACCCTCACTCACGCCAACACATCCTCCTACTCGCAGTATAGACATAAATTTTATTTGGGTATTGCCATTAAAATGCACTACAAATGAAGGGAATTTTTTTTTGAAACAGCAGTCATTCAAACAACAAGCTAGATATATTTTTTGTCCAGAGACATAAGAAAGCTCTCCTTTTTCAACAAATAATGCAATTTTGCAACATCTAGAAGAAGACTAATGAGATGGACATGCAGCATAGAAGAAAGCTCTTGTCCTTGCTGCTAATTTTTACTCCCTTTCTAGAAAGGAGCTAAAAGCCAACACTGGATGAAGAATTTAGTGGCGTTTAAGTATCATGTAATAATTCAGGTCTTTAATGTGGAAATTACACTATGAAAGTAGCAACTGAATTAATATCATATAATAATTCAGTTCCGCAATTATAGCAACAATATAAACACATGCAGATAGATGATACGATTTTTTTATAAAAATGAAATAGAAGGATCTAGAAAGTGAGAAACGAATCAAACATGCAAGTTACTTACCTGGCTGACACAAGGGGATTGTAGAGGAAAGGACTCAATGGCCGGATTCACCTTGGTTCGTTGTCCCGCAGTCCGGCCATCACACAGACACACACTTCACGCAGGCGAGCCCAGGCCATGTGAAAAGTGAAACGACAGCGCAGACCCAAGGCGTTGCCTCCTTTCCACGAATCGAGGCTAAACCTGACAATCGGCTGAAAACCGCATTGAACCCACACCAAGAAAATTGATAAAAGCACATGAACTTAATACTACCTCCACCCCGTTGATCTGATCTCGAGTTTCACCTTTGTCATACAATTGTTGTTGGGTCTTATTTAGTTTCTCCAAGCCCCAAATTTTTCTAGATTTCCCGTCACATCAATCTTTAGATACATGCATGGAGCATTAAATGCAGATAAAAAATAACTAATTGTACTTTTAGTAATTGTACTTTTAGTATGTACATGTCGAGACGAATCTTTTGAGCCTAGTTAGTCAAGTTTAGACAAAGTTTGTCAAATAACAACAAAATTGCTACATGACTTTTTCCAAAAAAATTCAGAAAGTAAACACAGCCAAAGAAAATAGTTATCCTTGATGATACAGCGGACGCGATTATCCTGAAGGCATATGAGGGCAGTCCCAATGAAAAATTAATTGTGGTTTCTATCTTCATTAAATGACTTGTCACATAAGCAAAACGGTAACATAACACGAAGAAAGAGAGGAGAAATCGATGAAACCGTTTCTTCAGCAGGAAACGACGTCTCCACTAAGATCGAGATACGAAGAAACAACCATTTTGTCGTTTGGAAAAAACTGGTAGTGTCTGTCGCGTGCGCTCGTCTGCACAGTCGACGCGTGCTCGCCGGCCATCGCCGATACCTGTGCTCGCAAGCCGCGACCGCGCTTGCCCGCGTTGTTGTGCTCGTCGGCCGCCGCGAATGCTCAACCGTACTGCCGCGCTCGCCGGCCACCACCACACTCCCGCGCCGACATGAGTGCTCACCCACGCCGGTCACACAGCCGCGCCCGCCCGTGCTGGCTTTGGCCGCACTTGTCGGTTGCGCTAGCCCACGCTACTCTCCGGTTGAGGCCAAGTTCCAGGATGACGACGAACGTGAGCTGAGCACGTTGTTCCATGACAACACTCCTCTTGTACGAACAAGAGGTCTCTATACGCCAATGGGGCTTGCTGTACAGGGTGATCGGGAGGGAGACGATGGAGCTGGGATAGACCAAAAAAAAAAAAAAATAGAACATTTATTAGGCAAAGACACCTCCATTGTGTGAGATAGTTTTAACACATAGTTTCTTTTCTTGGTGATGTGGCTGTTATGAAAACCATGTCTAGTTTCTATCATTGGGACTGGCGTGGTTGTCGCTGGCCACAACAAAGTCATCGACGGTGTCAGAGAAAAGTCGTTGTCGTCCTGCCAGCAGCATGGCGCGAGCGGGCATGGAGGCCATTACGGCATGGCAGAGGCGTCCCCACAACATTAGATGAGCGTGGCCGGGATTGGACGTGGACTCATATGGCATCAATCAGATCCCGTGCATGCGAAAGAGAAGTCAAGGAAAAAATTTCATCCAATGGGATAAGCAAGGAAAGAGGAAAGCGGACTTTTAACGAGTCCAAACAACCCTGGTGGGTACGTTTATTTTGGGTATGAATTAATATCTATCATTAGATGAAAAATCAAAACGCATCTAAGGGAGGAGACCTTAGGTGGGCAAGAAATTTTTAGGTGATAACTATTTTCTAATTTCTTCGCTCTTGATAGTATAGACTTGTAATTTAGAACAGAGGAAGTACATAATTAACTCTAAGAATTAATATAATATGTAATTTCATTTCAAGTTGTATCAATCTCTCAGCTTGATATATACTCCGTACTTTTGAAAAATAGCCGGTCGACGTCACGTCATCATACTCTCTCCGTATAGAAAATAGATGACGTTTTGGACAAGGTTTCGGTTAAACAATGAGAACATAAATTATGAATAACTTTTAAATTATTAAGTTTGAAAATATAAAAACCATTTGAATAGATTTGTCTTGAAAAGTAATTTCATAAAAATATACATATATCACTTTTTAATAATTTTTTTTTGTATAAAAGGAGTTAAAGTTATATTTTGAAGACAGTGTCGATGTCCAAAACGTCATCTATTTTTATACATATGAGTATCGTAAGGACACCCGTAGTGGTATGAGGTAGCTGTTCAATAATGTTAACCTTTAGTAATAGCTTATAGTATAATTAGACTTACATTATATTCGCACGTGATCTTAGAATGTACTCCCTCCGTATCACAAATAGAGTTCGTTTTGGAAAAGCTTTCGGTCAAACATTGGGAATATAAATCATGAATAACTTTTAAATTATTGAGTTTAGAAATGTAAAAATCATATAAATAAATTTATCTTCAAAAGTACTTTCATAAAAGTATATATATACCACTTTATAACAAATATTTTTAAAGAAATAAGTGGTCAAAGTTATGCTTTGGAGACCGTGTCGCTGTCCAAAACGAACTCTATTTGTAATACGGAGGGAGTATGTATTAGTCTAGCTCTTGAGCAAGAGTTAATTCTTTTTTTTCTTGTATTAAAATATAACCAAAATAAATTTTAAGAATACTTATGAGGGAACAAGCTTTGCTTCCTCGATCATTTTCGGGGACGTTAATAGCGTCCGGACGTCCGGATACCGGGATCCGTTCGGGCGCCCACTCGTGCCCTGTATGACTTTTGTTGTGTAAGAACGTGCTTGACCAAACCAATGTCCACGCGTGCCTAGCGTGTTGCCCATGCTGCTCCTGCGCGCCTGAAGCCTGCGCCTGCCTACCTGCTGCCCATGCTGCTGTGCATCAACGAGGCCGTCTCTTTTTAGACTATCCGTAGTCAGGTTCCTCTATTTTTATCGTTTATACTGTCTGGTTATCAAGATTCTCTCCTTTATACTTATTTCCCCGCATCTATTCATCCTCTATATCATCATCTATTCACTCTGGGCTCATTTGTCACTTTATCTAAATATATCTATGAGAGATCTAATTTTGAAAAATTAATTGCAACGAATTCAATGGTACATTCAGAATTTAATTTAGGTTTTTAGTCTGTGAGTTATAACATTTTATTGTTATTTGAAGTAGTTGGGGCCACCGCTGCTGTTGTCAACTCTCTCTTCTCTCTCCCACGCGAGAAGTCGGCTGGGCATACGCTATCCGCCTGCCCTTGCGTTAAATGTGGCGGACGCGCGTTGCTTGCGGACCATATAGCGTGCCCCGCTGCAGAACAGTTGCTATATCAAATTGCTTTAGCGTTTCATTTACAAGTCTCCACTGTGCATAGTCTTGCGGGCTCGCTTTCCTCACCAACTGATAAATACACTTACAACATAACAACATTTGCTACAAAAATATGTCTAAAATGTTTGAAACAGATAAAATATTTAAAACATAAACTTGCAATACATATATATATCTAGTGCAATATATACAACATCTAGAACAAATACTTGCAACATATGTTTGAAACAATTGAAACATTCAATTACAACATACTCCCTCCGTATCGAAAATAAATATCGTTTTGGATAAGGTTTGAATCAAATATTGGGAATATAAATCATGAATAACTTTTAAATTATTATGTTTAGAGATATAAAAATCATATAAATAAATTTGTGTTTAAAATTGCTTTCATAAAAATATACATATACCACTTTACAATAAATATTTTTAAAGAAAGTGGTCAAAGTTGTACTTTGGAGACTGTGTTGTTGTCCTAAACGACATCTAAAAGCGATACGGAGGGAATACATAATAACTACCGAAACTTATACAACATCAATATCCGAATAAAATACTTGCAACATACATCTAGAAAATTGCTAAAATATTTAAAATATACATTTACAATATACATGTATAACCATTGCAACATATGCAATACTGAATTTACTTTTATAATATCTAGATAAAACACATGCAACATAGAGATAAAATATATGAAACATGCTCCCTCTAGTTTGGTAAAAGAAGTCATTTTGGACAAGGTTTGAGTTAAACATTAGGAATATAAATCATGAATAACTTTTAAATTATTGAGTTTAGAGATGTAAAAATCATATAAATAAATTTGTCTTTGAAAAGTACTTTCATAAAAATATACATATATCACTTTCCAGTAAATATTTTTAAAGAAACAAATGGTCAAAGTTACGTTTTGGAGACCGTGTCGCTGTTCGAAACGACTTCTTCTAGTAAACTGAAGGAGTATATCTAAAACGCATTAAACATAAGGAGGTCGACGCCGGTGTCGAGCTCACCAGTGGCATGATGTGCAAAAAAAAAAATAGACCGGTGATGCAGATGCAGAATCCGCGACATGCCCCTCTCACAAACTCCAAGGTCCTATTCGCTTGAACTGAAGGCTAGTTCGACTGATTTTTTGAGAGAATACGGTTCCACGATTGATTTATATATATTAAAATGAAAACTAGTAGAGTAGCTCAGGATGCGAACACAAGGTTCATATGTGTCCTTGGTTCCTTTTCTAAGTGATGAGTGATCGGTCAACAGGCAACGTGTGTCTCTTGGCTGTGTTGATGTGCAGGTGTGAAGCTCGGAGACAATGGTCGATGGCGAGGTGAAGGTCAAGTAGAGACGTCGTGCCGACAGACCGGGAGCGGTGAAGGGCGAACGTGAGGCTTGGACCGATGGACTGGGAGGCCGGAGGATCAGCTGTGGTAGCTGGCACATGGCATCGGCGAGCGAGAGCACATGAGGATGTGCAGTGCATCAGCCGAGTCGGGAGGAAGACGATGGCGTCGTGACACTTGGCGGGAGCCCGAGAAGGAAGACGAAGGCGTTGTGTCCGGCATGGAGGCTGGACATACATCGACATCGGTGCCGGTGGCCGGGGTGTGCGAACCATATCCCCTCTACGGCGCTGTGGGGATATAGACCCCAGGGTAGCACACGATGGTACATGGGCCTTACCACTAGGGGTCGTCCGGCCCACATGATGAAGACGTGCGGTGCACGGCATGCACCGCATGACAGTTGTAATCTAAATATAGTACCAACTCGGATACTTACCGTATAACTTTGTCCCTTCGGAATATATAAGGAGGGGCAGGGGTCCTCCAACGAGACAAGTCAGATAGGTCACAGGTCATAAGCCACAAGCCAGATCCAATCAATACAACTCGACGCAGGACGTAGGGTATTAAGAAAACCTAGCGGCCCGAACCTGGATAAACCTCTGTGTTCATGTACTTTTGCCTTGCGTCAACGTCTAGGTCATCGTCTTGCGCACCTTCCCCTCTAATCTACCACCTTGGGCATACCCCTAGGTGGGCTATCGACTATATTTCGTCGACAGCGGTGCCCACCGTGGGGCATGTGCGTACAGACACCATGACGACTCAGATGGTTTTCTTCCTTGTTTCCACGACTCTTCTGGAGGCTTCACGTTCGTCACCCGGTCATTCTCCTGGACCATCGACGTCGACGGCGCCGCCCGGGGCGTGGAGACGGTGCAGGCTTCTCCTGTGCTGAACGGATCTGCTTCCACCACTTCAGCATCAGTGTAACAGAACCGACCAATTTGCACCAGATTAAGCACCGAATCGCTGCTTTCACAGAGATTACAAGTACTTAAGCTCGTACAAACCCGGTAGTCCGGAAATCTCGAAGGATTTCAAGTCATTCAACTTTAACCAAGATCGTAATAGATTAGCGTACATGCCCACAAGGTACATTCAGTTCGCACATAGTTCAAATACATCGGAGTTCGATAGTTATTACAAACCATAGTTTTGAATTCGAAGCGGAAGCAACATAGTTTTGAAACACAAGTCCTTAGTTCACAATACGGTGCCATATGCCTGATCCGTCCACAAAAGCATCAGGGAAGATAAGGATTGACCATGCCCATGGTCTAGTCACTGCCCTCGACGGGATACAGACAGTTCTCACAGTAGCCGAAGAAACATTGCCCATCTGCAACAACAAGGGATAGCACCCTGAGTACGAGAAGGTACTCAGCTAGACTTACCCATCATAAACCAGAAATAATTGACACCAAAGATTATGCAAGGCTGTATCTGAGGTTGGCCACACTTACCTTTTTGCATAAAAGCATTTTATTATTAAATAATCATCATTAGAGCATTAGCAGTCACTTTTATGTAATCAGCCTGATTATCTAGATTGCACCTGATCTAGAGCAAACACTTGACTACTTATTCAAGCAAGAGTGACTATTTCATCAATAGCCTTTCAGATTCACCAACCTTAACCATCATTAATTCCATATATTACTACGGTAACACATGCTCAGTCAAGTTACTCACTAACCAGGAGCGATGGCGATTATAATCGATTCCTACCAGCTGGGGACAAAATGTCGCACACTCGCCCGACACACCCTGCCAGGCGGCCGTTGGCGACCACTCAGGAGGTTCGAGAACCCAAATCGCGGGACGGCCATGGACCCTTCTACACCGAGGGTTATCTCAATGCCAGGTCGCTCAAGCTATTAACTGCCCACGGCCATGCCAGGTCGATCAGGCCCTGCCTGCCCTCGGACCATGCCAGGTCGATCAGAATAGTTGCCCACGGTACATATAAGGCCCTGGGTGTTAGGCGTCAACGTCTCCGTCACCGGCTCGAAACACCTTACTCGACTTCACGGGAGGTACCCGCACCTGCTCCGTTAAGTGATTGACGCGTTCAAAATGACTGAGGTGTGCCTTCGTCGGGTCCTAATCGACACAGACGGGAGACTACTAGCACACAGAACCCATGTCCTGCTGCTCCTACATCCCGCCCGGTCTCAGATTAATTAACACATGGTTCTCTCCATGATAGCACCAGGCTAAACATGTTTAGTATCCACCTATATGCGGGGGACAGGAAATCACCCGACTTTTACCGGTCTAAGCAGGGCTAAGCATATAATCGAGCCTAGACCTAACAGGGATCACAAGATAATGTTTGCAGGTGGACAAGGATAATTAGTCAATGCAGCGACGGTATCACACAACTCCTATGACCTAATGCAACAATTATATCAGGTTAACTTGTAAACGGTAATTTGCAAACCGTAGGAGAAAAATGCTCCGGGGCTTGCCTCGCTCGAAGTCGGCGGGGCGGTGATCACGGCACTCCGGCAGGTCCTCAGCGTCTCCTTCCGGGATCCCCTCCTCGGTTGTCTCCTCCTGACGCTGCTCCTCCGGCGTGTCTTGGGCTTCCACTACCGACCCTGCATGATGCGGTACATGAATGAATAACATGAATGCACATGGGATGCACGGTGATGCAACATGGAGTAACAATTCAGGAGATAAGCACATGTCATCTACTGCTACTCACTTATTTAATTTAACATACTACTTATTAAGTCTTGTTGTCACCACATCAAAGTTGCTTAACGGGTTTATTACCCTCTAATTATTTGTAGAATTAAATCTAGTTAATTAGGCCTATAACAGTAACCTATTCTAGACAGCTTCACGAAAATCTATAAAAATTACTGGAGATTAATAACACTTAATCTAACCCTCTGTCCAAATTTCATCCCATTTGGACCTAGACTTCATCCTCTATGAAAAAGACAAATTCTATCATGAAAAGGTGCTTTGAACTACACACCCTAGCAACAAGTGTCAAACAACAGATTTCTTATTTTTCTACTGAACTTCCTAGCATAAGAGCAATGTGCTTAAATTCTCAGGTGCATATTCCTCATATTTTAATTACTACAAAATAAACAAGGAAACAACATTTAACTATTTTAAAAGCTACTGTCAAATTAATTCACAGAATAGCCTCATATTATATTTTTCTCTGAAACTACACATTCATACAAATCTAACAAAACTGGAATTACATTTTTCTGACTTATACATAATTAGTTATGCATTTTCCAAGTTATCAGCACTTTTCTAATTTAAATAAATCTACACATAAAAGTATCACCAAGAATGCTTTCAACAGTTTTCACTGATAGATCTAAACATGCTTGACTTAACAAAATTTGTTTCACAGGAGCTGGACTTAAAATGAGCCTTGTGAGAATTTTTGAAGCCATTACACAATTCTGCAAAAACAAACTAAAAAGGAACCCAAACCTAAACGTACGGACTCCACTTGGTTCGGCCGAGGCATAAGACAAATGCTCAGCACCCCCGGCGCGATTCGGCTGAGGCTCGAGGCAAAGGCTTCGGCACGTTCGGCGCGATTCGGCTGAGGCTAGACGCACTCGACCGATTCGGCCGAGGCTCAGACACCTTTTTCCGATTCGGCCGAGGCACACTGACAGCCGAGGCTAACCTATTCAGCCGAGGCTACTGACTCAACCGAGACTAACTGACTCAACCGAGACTAACTGACTCAACCGAGACTAACTGACTCAACCGAGATTAACTGACTCAACCGAGACTAACTGACTCAACCGACTTGGTCGAGGCTCGAGGCGAAGGCTCGGCGCTTCCGGCTTTCCGAGGCCTACGGCACCCAAGCTTTTCCCTTTCTCTCTTTCTTACTGCCAGTCGGGGCCCGCTGGTCAGGGCGACCAAGCTTCCGAGGCCAAGCTCGGCACGTTACCGCGCGAGGCCAGGCTCGGCAGGTCAACGGCGGAGTTTAGCGCCGTGGTCGTTGACCGGCCCTAGCTCGTCGACGGCGACACTTCTGGCGACACTGAGACCATCATTGGGTGCGGGTTTGCGAGGCGAACACAACTAACCGACTCGCTGAGACAGAGGGATACCGGAGCAAGCTCGACGGCGGCCATGGCGGAGCGGCGGCTCTGCGACTCGGCGGCAGAACTCTTCCCGGCGGCTTGCGACTCGGCGAGATTAACACTAGCCTAAGCAAGTCACAAGTGACCTATTGGAGCAACTCCCAGGCTTCGGCATCCCCGGCATTGTCCGGCGCGATGCACGGCGGCGGTCCATGGCGGACACAGCGCGACTGGCCCGTGGTCCGGCGAACTCAGGGCACGAGAGAGGTCTCCATTTGACTGCTAAGCTACTACGGCGGTAGAGAAGACTAGAACATGGCTCAGCTTAGGGTAGCATGGCCGGAGATGACCGGTCCACGTGAAGGTCACGGTGGCGGCCATGGCGGAAGCTTGCGGATGGCGTCCGCTGTTCCGGCAGCTAGAGAGGAAGAGAGGGGAAACCAACCCTTACCGGAGAAGGAGGAGATCAAGACGGAGAGACTGGCGAGAGGAATTGGACGGCGGTGAGCGGTGGAGCGAGTAATCGCTCGCCGAGGTTCGGCGGGCGGCGGCGGAGCGGAGCTCTGGTGAAGATGGAGTGAAGTGGAGCGAAGGAGAGACTGAGCAGTGGATGCTCTGCTGGTTGCGAGCACAGGCGGAGCGAAGGCAAACTGGAACGAAGTGCTAGGTGCATTGCACCTGGCCAGTTCCCATCGGGGGAGCTCCCGACCGGACGCGGCGGCGTCAGGCGTCGCGCTCCACGCGGCGAGCATGCACCGAGCTCCCGGGCGACGTGGCGAGTTCGGGCGCAAACCACGGGCGGTGATGACGGTGGTTTGGCCGGCCGGCGAGGCGGTCTCGCGGCGGCGGGTGGTTTCGGTCGGCGCGGAGGGAGCGGCGTGCGCGCGGGGAAGAAGAGAGGGACTGGCCGGTGGGGTCCACGGTCAAGATTAAACTAATGAGGTTTTGTTTCAAACTTTGATGCTCTATAACTTCCTAAACTAGACCGAACTAGGAAAAGGTCCCAACAGCAAAGTTGCTTAGAATTTTGTAAGGAACAAATCATCCTTAAGGCTCCAGTCCAAATTCTGTTGTTTAAAAGAAATTTAGTGCTAAACCATTTTTCTAATGCAAGAAATTCCTAACTCAAAAGCTTTTTCTGAGAAAGTGCTTTAAAGCAAAGTTGTTCCCTTCATCAAGATCTACAACTTTGTTATAAGGCACTTGGTCAGAAACAGAAAGCATAACAAGGTTACACTAGAGACCAAACAAGGACTTAAGCATTCAACAAACATATGCACATGAAATGATGAGATGCTATGCTTATGCCATGCCAAATTATGCATTTAGGGATTGCTTAACACCGGGGGTGTTACACACGAGTCCGGACCCCGGTCCACGCTCACTGAGCTTGTATTCTCCCCTGTACGAGCACTTAGGTGCAAGTAATACAAGAACATCCCCCGCTGGACGTAGGGCCATCTTTGCCCGAACCAGGATAAATCCTTGTGTCCTCTTGCATCACCATCTAGGAAGAGAAGCACGCGATCATATCACTCGTTGGTGTGGTACCCCCGGGTACGAAACACCGACAGTTGGCGCGCCAGGTAGGGGACTTCGCGTGTCCGAGCCGATTTCTCGTTGATTCCTGGATGGCTTCATCCCCTCTTCTGTTCTCGGCTGGAGCCGTCGTCTGGTTCGGGAGCCTCGAGTTCCTGGCCACAGGCAACGACGACGAGCTGACTCTGCTCTCCACGAAGGGCCTGAGCGGAGTGCGCGTCACGCCACCCCGCGCGGGGGGCGCGACGCGTCACCCGCACCACCACGCGTCGCCACATCGCGAGCGGCGCCGTCGTCACCGTCGTCGCCGGGCGCAGGCGGTACCCGCGGCAAACACCTACGCCCCCGTAGCTGGTGCAGGGTCCCCAAGGGGAAACCAGCCCGGCGTGCGGCCGGAGACCTCCAGGGCGCTCCCGCGCCCGCCGAGCGACTTCGCATTCATCATGCGTACGGACCAGGAACCAGGCCAGAGGCCTCCGAGCCGCGCGCCGTCGACGCCATTCAGCCTCCTCCCGCACGGGTCGCGCCGCGCTCGGCGCCCGCGGTTCCCGGTCGGCCTCGACAACTCTGCGGCTGTATGCGCCCACCGTCGCGACGAGCGCCATCAGGACCAGACGATGGCGGACCGGGAGCAGCGTCCGGGCGCGCTGCTGCAGGCCATGGCCAGCCTGGAGATCGTCCACCCCGCGTGCGTCGACCGCGACTTTTTGCCAGCCTTCGAGCCACCTCGGCGGGCCACCGTCGGAGAATGGTACCGCGAGCTGCGGTCCCAGCATCGATCAAGGCGGCGTGCCGTCAACAGCTCCGACTCCGACGAATACGACTACCACGACCCCGACCTCTGGGATCCCACCAGGGAGTGCTTCCAACTCGAAGGAGTCGTATGCGACACCGAGGACGAAGGCGACGACGGCAGGCCGGCGCTCGACCTAGAGGGACCTAGCAACGTGGCCGCGGCAGGCGGATCACGCGTTCAGGGAAGGGACGAACCTCTGGCACTGGCTGTGCCGCCTAAGCACGACGATGGTCGGGCGGCGCAACTCGCCCAAGTGCAAGAGGCAATCGCCAAAGCCGAGGAGGAACGGCGACACCTGCTGCAGCTCCGGCAAACCCTGATGCAGGAACCACCCCAGCCCCGAGGGGCCCGAGCTCGAGGTCGGGCTCGAGAGGTCCACCGGCGGATCCTCGAGGACGGGGCACCAGCACGCCCCGAGGTATGTTTCCCGCGAGCTGGCCAGGACGTGGTGGCGGCGGCTATGATGCTCCGTGACCTGCCCACCGTCTCCAACCCCGATGCCAGGCGCATGCTCGGAGAAATGAAAAACCTCCTCGAGACAGCCGCGGTGCAGCAGGCCGAGAGCTCGGCGTCACGCCGACGCGGAGCGGCCTCGGGGAAACCGGCGGACACGCCCCACGACGCTTGCGAGGCATCCGTCCACCAGCCGGACGCCTCTCGAGCTAGGCCAGTCCGCGAACGGATCATCGACAACCGGCCACCTCGAGACCCCAACGACGCCCGCAACGACATCAACCGACGGCGCAAGGACAAGGGGGCCCAAGAGCGTGGCTATAGCGCCCATCGAGGGGGGCGCTACGACAGCGACGAGGACCGGCAGGTCCTCGAGCCCCCGGGCCCCCGAGTTTTCAGCCGGGCCATCCGCAGCTCGACCCTCCCCGACCGCTTCCGACCGCCGACCAACATCGTGAAGTATGACGGGGAGGTCGAGCCCAAGCTCTGGCTCTCGGACTTCCGCCTTGGCTGCCAACTGGGCGGAGCGAAGAACGACGACCGCGTGATCATACGTCAACTCCCACTTTACCTCTCGGACACCGCCCGCCGGTGGCTCGAGGGGCTCCCGCCGGATCGGATCCATGACTGGGCCGACCTAGTCAGTGTAACAACCCAAAAATTCGGACTTTTTAAAATTTTTCTGTGAATGTGTGGAGCATGTAGATACTAGCCAAACCAGAAACAATTTATAAATAAATTGTTGCATTCATATAGTAATGTTTGTAAGAGTTTGCCGAATATTCTTTTGCAACTTGAGTCTTATGATGGAGAGCACAAATCCATAGCAACCTCCTTGTAGTTCTCTCCTAGGACTATCTCGAGTCCCTCTCAAAGATCCCCAACCTCCTAATTAAATCCCCCTCCTTTTCCCTTAGCAAAATTAGGAAATCTTTATTCCTTTATTTGGGCCGCAACCCCTCTCCCTTCTTCCCAGCCGAATAGGCTTCGGCCCAGCCAAACCTTTATCCCTGGCCCAGCTCACCCACTCACTCCCTCCTTCCGAACCCTGCTGCACGGGCCCGAGCGCCAGGCCTGCTCGCACGTGCTCGGTCCAGACCGCTCACCTTTCTCCCTTCTCCGCCTCGCACCGAGCCCACGCGCTGAGCCTCGGCCTCGGCATGCGAACTCCGCCTCGCACCGAGCCCACGCGCTGAGCCTCGGCCTCGGCACGCGAACTCCGCCTCGCACCGAGCCCCACGCGCTGAGCCTCGGCCTCGGCATGCGAACTCCGCCTCGCACCGAGCCCACGCGCTGAGCCTCGGCCTCGGCACGCGAACTCCGCCTCGCACCGAGCCCACGCGCTGAGCCTCGGCCTCGGCACGCGAACTCCGCCTCGCACCGAGCCCACGCGCTGAGCCTCGGCCTCGGCACGTGAACTCTGCATCGCGCCGAGCCTCGGCACGATGGACCGACGCGCCAGGTCGCCTCGCTACCTACCTCCGCCCGCAGGCCGCTTACTCGCGCGGCCCAGACGGCCCAGTAGCTGGCCCAGCCGTGCCACCCTGGAACCCTAGGAGCAGGCGCTCCCAGGAGCCGCCGCCGCGCCTCCACCAACCACGACCGCACCTACCGCGCGCCCTCTATTTCTTCCTCGACGTCCATGCCACCTACCGCGCCCCTCTCTACCTACCGCGCACGCCCCTCTTCTTCCTAAGCCGCGCCGCCGCCTACTCCTCCTCTCCCTCCCTGCGCCGCCATCAGTTTCTTCCTCTCCTCCTTCCACGCCGTGCTCCTCGACGTCGGTGCCGTGCTCCACCACGCCGCAGCTCCGCTCGAACCACACATCCGACGGACCAAGAAACCGGAGCTCCGACCTCGCCGTGCTCCCCCTCGACGACTCGACGGGAGCCGCGCCACGACGACGCACGCCGGCGACCTCTGCATCGCCCTCTGCTTCCTCTTCCTCCCATCCAGCGCCGACCGAATCGGAGCCATCTCCGACCGAGCGAAGCCGAGCACCGTGAAGCCACGCCGCCGAGAGCCACGGCCGCGTCCCCGACCAACTGCGCCGACTACAACCTCCTCTGCGCCGAGCCGGGCTTCTCCACGCCGTTGCCTTCTTCCCGAACCGGCGCGCCCACGCCGCACGCCACCACCGAGCCCCGTGACGCCGTCGTCCTCTTCACCGAATGCCCTGCATCGTGCCACGCCACCGGGACCCCGACCTCGACGACGAACGCCGATGCACCGAGCCTCGACGCTCTGCTCCTTCGCCGCGACGTCGACCTCACCTCCTTCAGCATCGAGCCGGTGACCGCACCGACCTCCAGCCGCGCCAGACCGACCCGTGGCCGCAGCTGCGTCGGCCGCGTCCGCGCCAACCGAGACCGTGGCCGCCCCGCGCCACGGCGCCCTGCGTCCTCGCCTCCTCTCCGGGCACCGGCCTCGACGCCTCTGTCCCATCGCCGAGCTGTCCCAGTTGGGCGCGGCCACAACTACGGCCACATCCTGCATCGCTCCGACCATCTCCGACCCCGAACTGCACTGCCTGCCTGCAGAACCACCACGCCGGAGCTCCTCCTTGCTGTCGGTGAGATAACAGCACCCGAACCCCCTTCCTTTTCCTTCCCAAATGTCATCTGTGCTGAAACCGGCCTTCGCGCCGTGATCCACACTGCTGCAGGGAAGGTGACCCTGTCATGAAGCCTTTGCCGGAACCTTGGCGCTTCCAGGATGCCTGCGGACACGAACATCCAGCAGCAGCTAGTTTTTCCGGCCGAAACCACGTTCGGCCAGTCCGCGCCCGCTGTTCGGCAGAAGTCACGCCGAACCACTTCGACTCCCCTGCCGAATCGCTATTCGGTCGATGGCGCCCTGCTGTTCGGCCGTGGAGGTGCTCGACGTCTTCGACAGCTCACCGATGAAGACCTCCTTTACATATCCTGCACCTATTATTCATCTATCCATTGTAATCCTGCCTGCCCGTGCCTTCGTGCCGGCTATATTCTTGTGAACTTGTTATCTCGTTTATCATCTTGATATTCCATCATTGTCATCTTCTTGTACTCGAACGGACTTCTTCTCTTTAGGTACACGCTAAGTCGACGGATGATGACCAAGTCACGTGGATGATGCCGAGCAACGTCGGAACTACTCTTGATGAATCATGGTGAGCTACCATGCCTCTCTTCCAATCCCTGACCTTGCTTGCCGAACGGAACGCGTAGACCGTGTACGTTTCCAACCGTTGGACACGTGTTGTTTTCCGTTGTAGTCATGCGTAGTCGTCGACGTGATTAGACCGAATAGAACGAACCTTGGACGATATGCTGGACGTTTGGACATGCTGGACGCTAGACCGTGTAGAACGAACCTTAGTTGACTTGCTGGACAACCAGGTAATTCTATTCTCATCCTTGACTGTAGGGTGCCCCCTGATGGGAACCATCGCGTATGTCAATAGAGGAGATCTCGTGACCCTGTATACCGCAACCATGATCCTGTGAGACCTTGTTATCGTGATGCTGACGTTTTGAGACCACGAGACTCTATGTGCCGCCACCATGACCCTTTGGAAACCACGTTATCTCATAGTCGATTTACCGAGCCACTTCTGGAAAGTCTCTTATTCATCTATCTGTACTCATGCACCTCGATCTTACGACCACCTGTATATGCGCTTGTGATACAGGATCCATCCAACTCATGCTATGGGGATGTGTTACTCCACTTAATTTGGTTCGATGTCTTTTGTCGCTTAATGGTTCTTATCGTGGTATTTATGGATGTTCGTGTGTTTGTCTATATGTGCCGAGCCTTTAAGCCGGCTAAGGGATCGTACCTCGTTCGGATATTACGATCGCGAGACCCGTTTCGCCATGACCGTGATGCCGAATGTAACACGACCCTTGTTAGTGTATCTTGTGGTCGCGAGTACACCTCGCCATGACCATGGAGCTACGCTCTTTTTCACTTATTTGAATATGCTTTATAAATGCTTCTTCGTGCACGAACTCTTGTATGTTTGTATCCATTGACCACTGCATATCCAGATTCTCGCGGTGACAACCGCACCACTATGAATCTGGAAATGAATTAGTGCCAGAGCACCCGGTCGGGTACCCTACAAGTAGTTTGCGCACTTGCCTCTTATAATGTGCCACACCTTCCAACACCCCGTCTTCTACCATGATGTGTGTGTGGAATGAACCTTTGACTTATATATTCGTACTCTTGCTAATCCTTTTGTTAGCATGGCTATGGTCTATGTTGTATCTCAGAACCCCGCGCGTCGACTCGATCGACCACCTAAACACATTTCCCTAGAAATGTGCCTGAGAACATGACATAGATGTGCTGAGCTAATACCGCTCTTATTAGTGACCCTGAGTCTTGGTTCCCGACGTACTGTGTCGTGTGGATCGAGAGGATTGTAGACCTCCAACCTTTTTTGCGCTACCGCTTTTACCATAGCGGGCAAGCCAAGGTACTTTGGAGTCAAGTCGCAACGGTGTTAATCGTTCTTATGATCAACTGATCTTTGGGATAAGGCTACAAGAGCCGAACCTCGTCGTTCGTTATTTGTTAGGCCCATCCTCTGATTCCCATCCTTTTCATGACAGCTGAATCAAAGGATGTGAGCCGTGGTGTTTGCTAAGGATAGGCCTTGGTTTGAACCCTATGTCATAAAGCCATATTGGTTTGGCCAAGACTTAAACTTGCAAACCACCACCTTGTTTCTAGCTCGAGGAAATCGGCCAAACGCCGAGAGAGCTAAACCTTGTGCATTTTAGTGTCTCGTTGGTATTAATGGATCTTCCCATGATCATTCGACTTCTCAAGTATGGTGTGAGTGTTCTCTTGCCTTGCGTATCTTTTCGTGGAGTAGCATACGATTGGACCAAGAGAAGAAAGCATGGACGACATCAAGGACTGTGACATGGAGTCAACTCAAGAGGAGACGACCTCGCCCATGGAACACCAACGAGGAATAATTAACCACGACTACGACTACTTCGCAGGTGTCATGGCAGCACCCTCTTTTAGAGAATCCTATTAGACATTGCAAACATGTAGATTTGCTAGTGCTTTATATTTACTCCTTTGCTAGTATAATGATGCATGATACTACCCAAGCCTTTATTACCTGATTGCAACCCGCTCTACCACGATACCCTGCTTTGCGCATTCGCTCACTTATTCGTGCTTACCGCCTGCTTGCTTGCATGTTTCACCGTTATATTATTTAACTCCACTTCGTATTATATCTGAGATGTGATGCGGGTGGTGAACCCTTGGGAATGGTTTGGCGGGTGATGCCAGACTTGGTGATGTGTGAGCGTGCTGCGTGTGTGACTTGGGTGTGTGGAGGGTGAGGGTTGAGTCGACCGAGCCGGAATATACGACGAGCCTAGTGCGAGTCTTGCCGTGGGGCAGACCTGGAAGCCCCTGTGGTGGTGAAACCTGTGGCGGGTTAAATGGTGACATAAGGTGGATCTGGGTGTGAGCCGCTGGTGGAGCCCAGATCAGGAGCGTGCTGTGGTGGCACATATAATGAAAACCCTTGAGAAGACATTCCGGCTTAGTCACCCTAGGTGGAACGGGGACCTGACCACGGGGAATACCTTTACATGCCACTCGCTCCTTATGGACGGGGACGGTCGGACTACCTGGTAGGGTAATGCCACTACTGCTAGGCGAGAGAGTGCGAGGAAGGTACGGGTATCAGAGTCCCACACCCTTCCGAGACGATCACGGCCCCCACTTCGGGAGAGGGAACGTGACTTCACAGACTTAGCCATCCCAGACATACTTGGGGTGATTCCAGGGTTGAGTGGTAGGGTGGCATTATTCTAGGCTGGCAAGCGACCGGTATCCGCCTAGGCATTCTAGAGTGCCGAGGATGGCGATCTTGTGGATATTGTAGAACCTCTGCAGAGTGTATGGTTGATCGATCGATACGTTGGCCAATTCATTGGCCGCGGACCTTTTTCCCTGACTTGTTTCCGACTAGTGAGAGTTCTCTCTTCTCCCCCTGGTATATGAGTGCCGGCCGTGAACCTGGTGTGAGGTTGTGGGCCGTTGAGACAAGGCTGGGAGGGAGCTGGCCTTTGTCGACTGAGTGTGTGAGATGAGATGAGGTGATGGTGTGGTGATGGTTGAGTTGGATATGGGTATGGATATGGTGGATGGATGTGGATGTGTGTATGGGAATGTGTTAAAACTTGATAAATATTATATATTACTACAGCTCATGCGCTAGGATGCAAATCCACAGCCAAATATTAGGATCGCCAGATCCCTTGATTTATCTTTCCACTAAAGCTCATCGGTGCTGACCATGGCCTGCACACATCTGGCGGTGTGCAGATATCCTGCTTCAGAAGTGCTGACTTTAGGAGGTTTCGTGCCTACGCTCAAGTTTGGTTCGGAGGATCCGGTCGATGCTGCGCTACAACAACTCTGATGATGTCCGTGAAGGAGGAGCCTTCACTCAATAGACTTCCGCTAAAATTAGACCCTGTAATAGGTGTTATTCAATGATGTAATGCTTATATCTATGTAATCTTACGATGTATGACTGTAATATCGACTGATATATGATAATATGATAAGATCAGCTCCTGGTTTTGTCATATTATAACTCGTTCTGTGGATTTTCCCTTCGCGGAAAATTGAGGACGTTTCAGTTGGTATCAGAGCCATACTTGACCTTAGGACGAAACCTCAGGACCCAAACACTAGTATAGAAGCCAAACATCTCGTCTAATGACTGCTGACACTAGTTTTCTTTTCCCCGCCTTGACTTCTGCTTCATACTAGCACTCTTACCCTGGAAAAGTGGTGTAGAAAACAACATACCCTATGACTGTCCGCGTTAGACGGTAGATGTGTGAGACTTGAAGGTTTAAAGAGTCACTTTAAGTCAACACTATGCATATAGGAGTTGTAATGCTGTCTGATTGCCTGGATCTTGTGTTATTGCACTTTCATTCGTTCTTACTACATGAGTGTAATTTGTAGAGTTACTTTTCATAATGACTCTGGACCCTAGCCATCTCAGGGTAGACCCCCACCCAAGATCCCTTCATATGGTACATAGGTGACCCAACTACCCAAAGTTATGTGACGATGCACCATGTCTTTCCAGACTATTTAGAAAATCAGATTTGAGTTCTAAACTTCAAATTTCAAATTTTCCCCCTATTTGGTTGAAAATATAAACTGTTTTCTTTGTAAAATTTAGATTCATAATTTCAAACTTGAACTTGACTGGATTTCAAAAGCAACTATTCTAATAAGATTTCAAGACTGTTCCAAAGGTTGATTCGAAAATGTTTTCTCTTTAAAAACTATGTTATTTACGAATCACTACTTTCCAAAAACTGTCGTAGATATAAAAGGTTCTTGTTCTACAAAAATCTTTTGAAACAAAAGTGTGTTTTGTTTTCAAAATCAAAAGATTCCAAAATTCGATTGCAAAACTTACGTCGATCTCGACTATTTTTAAAGGCCTGCACTAGATTTGCAAAGCGTTGCGAAACGTTTCTTTTAAAAGGATTTTACAAACCATGCATCCTCTCTATTTTAAAATCCCGTCTTACCAAAAGCCTTATAAAATGTTTTGGTTTCGAAATACTTTCCTTCCAAAATGGCCGTTCTTTTTCAAAAGAAAACAGATTTAGTCTCTTCTTAAACTGATTCCTTCACAAAGCTATTTTGAAAACCTTTTTTCTTTTCAAAAAAAAAAATGTTTCAAAACTCGATTTCAGGAAACCAAGTTTGTTTTCATTAAGTAAAATGAGTTTAAACAAAGGACTCTGGCTCGATTTTGTTGTAAAACTATTTTGATTTCAAACCGAGGGCCAAGTACCACTTTCCAAAAATAAACTCTGCTTACCAAATGATGCTTGGCAACTGTTTTATCAAGCAAATCTTTGCGAAAAGGATGTTTTGCAACTATGCTAAAAAGTATTTGTCAAAACCAAAAAGGGTTTTCCAAAGTTTATTTCAAAAAGCCGTTTTGAAAATGGTTTCTGGAAAACAAGTTGATTGCAAAATCCTTGTCTTTCAATAGGACACGATTTAAAAATCCATTTCAAAACCAGTTTTGTATGTTTCAAAATCAGTTTCAAACTAGTTTTATATCAGACTCAAAACAAAAGGGAGCAACGCCCCAATTCAAAACTTGTGTGTTTTCAAAATCGCTTGTTTCAAAACTTTTATAATAAACGAGTGTGTTTCGTCTTCAAAAACAAAAGACTTTCAAAATGCTTTTAATGCAAAACCGGTGTCAAATTCAACTATCTTCAGAGATCTGATTTCTCTGGATTTATAAAGTTTTGCATAATGTCTCTTCAAAAGGATTCAAATTGCCTGTTTTCGCCATTACAAAACACCTTTTTACCAAAAGCTTGTTTGAAAAAGTTTTGCAAATGATTTGATGTCGAAATGCTCTATTTCCAAAAGGCTCAACCGCTCTTGAAAATCTGTTAAAAGCTTTGATAAATCAAAAGACTATTTCGAATCTTTTTCAAAACCCCTGGCTCGGCTTTATTTCAAAACCTTTTGATTTTGACTAAAGGAGCCATGATCCTCTTTAAAACCTCCCAATTCCAAATGGATTTATAAAACCGAAAGCTATTGCAAAATATGTATATTATCTTTCAACCCGGTTGTCAAAATAAATTCCGTTTTACGAAGCCTTTTGCAATCAATTTCCTATTTCAAGCTAAATAATTGCTTCCATTTCGAAAAGCTATTGATTTATTTTGAATCATCCTGAAAACTAGCTTGCTTCAGTTTTCAAAAGCGCATGGAGTAATGCCTCTTTTAAAAGTATCTTTCGAAATAATTAGCTCTCAAAATATTTTGGAAAGCAAATGTGTATTTTCATTTCGAAAACCCTCCAATACATTTCAAATATCACCTATGGAATTTTGAAAAGTTTTACAAATACCTACTTTCGAAAGGATCTGGAAAAGGACTTTGAATTCTATTCCAAAAACCCTTTGCCTCTTTCTTTTTAGAACAAGGAGTCGAGAAGTTTGCGAAAATCCGTTTTCTCTATGCAGAAGATCTTTAACATATATGTTTTCTAAAATCTCGTCTTGAATCTACTTCGAATTCTCGGAAACCTATGTCTATCAAACCACGACTTTCCTTTTCAAACCTCCTTTTATATATAAAACTCCATTGAAAGGTTTTACGAAAAACCCTGATTTTCCCTCTTTTCAAATGACTTCCCGATTTGAAAAGTTTTCGAAAAAGCCTGCCTTGATTTATCGTGTTTAAGGAAGTTTTCAACCAAACCACCTTTATTTGCGAAAATCATTCCTCGATTAGATGTTTGCAAAACTCTTTCGTTTTAAAAGAGGACCCTTTGCAAAACACAGTTGTTACCAAAACAATTTCTTGGGCCTTCTAGGAACATTTTGAACATGAGACTTTGATTTCGAAAATCGAACTAATTTCCAAAAAGGAATTGAAATACCGGTTTATTTCAAAACTGACCCTTAAATTGTTCTCCGAAAGAACAATGTTTACGGAAATGTTTTCAACTAGAATTTAAAAAAAATAGAAAGAAATTTCTCTTACTTTGCGAAACAAAGTTGCTCCATTCTAAAAGAATTTCTGAAAACAAATGTTTCCAAAACTTCTCTTCAAAATGCTAGAATTCAAAATAAATGCACTAATGCATATGACTTAACAACGAAGACCTGACTCAATAGCACTAACTCCTAAATCTCGTGGACGAGATCCTTGTAAGGTGGGTGGACTGTAACAACCCAAAAATTCGGACTTTTTAAAATTTTTCTGTGAATGTGTGGAGCATGTAGATACTAGCCAACCAGAAACAATTTATAAATAAATTGTTGCATTCATATAGTAATGTTTGTAAGAGTTTGCCGAATATTCTTTTGCAACTTGAGTCTTATGATGGAGAGCACAAATCCATAGCAACCTCCTTGTAGTTCTCTCCTAGGACTATCTCGAGTCCCTCTCAAAGATCCCCAACCTCCTAATTAAATCCCCCTCCTTTTCCCTTAGCAAAAATTAGGAAATCTTTATTCCTTTATTTGGGCCGCAACCCCTCTCCCTTCTTTCCCAGCCGAATAGGCTTCGGCCCAGCCAAACCTTTATCCCTTGGCCCAGCTCACCCACTCACTCCCTCCTTCCGAACCCTGCTGCACGGGCCCGAGCGCCAGGCCTGCTCGCACGTGCTCGGTCCAGACCGCTCACCTTTCTCCCTTCTCCGCCTCGCACCGAGCCCACGCGCTGAGCCTCGGCCTCGGCATGCGAACTTCGCCTCGCACCGAGCCCACGCGCTGAGCCTCGGCCTCGGCACGCGAACTCCGCCTCGCACCGAGCCCACGCGCTGAGCCTCGGCCTCGGCATGCGAACTCCGCCTCGCACCGAGCCACGCGCTGAGCCTCGGCCTCGGCACGCGAACTCCGCCTCGCACCGAGCCCACGCGCTGAGCCTCGGCCTCGGCACGCGAACTCCGCCTCGCACCGAGCCCACGCGCTGAGCCTCGGCCTCGGCACGTGAACTCTGCATCGCGCCGAGCCTCGGCACGATGGACCGACGCGCCAGGTCGCCTCGCTACCTACCTCCGCCCGCAGGCCGCTTACTCGCGCGGCCCAGACGTCCCAGTAGCTGGCCCAGCCGTGCCACCCTGGAACCCTAGGAGCAGGCGCTCCCAGGAGCCGCCGCCGCGCCTCCACCAACCACGACCGCACCTACCGCGCGCCCTCTATTTCTTCCTCGACGTCCATAGCCACCTACCGCGCCCCTCTCTACCTACCGCGCACGCCCCTCTTCTTCCTAAGCCGCGCCGCCGCCTACTCCTCCTCTCCCTCCCTGCGCCGCCATCAGTTTCTTCCTCTCCTCCTTCCACGCCGTGCTCCTCGACGTCGGTGCCGTGCTCCACACGCCGCAGCTCCGCTCGAACCACACATCCGACGGACCAAGAAACCGGAGCTCCGACCTCGTCGTGCTCCCCCTCGACGACTCGACGGGAGCCGCGCCACGACGACGCACGCCGGCGACCTCTGCATCGCCCTCTGCTTCTCTTCCTCCCATCCAGCGCCGACCGAATCGGAGCCATCTCCGACCGAGCGAAGCCGAGCACCGTGAAGCCACGCCGCCGAGAGCCACGACCGCGTCCCCGACCAACCTGCGCCGACTACAACCTCCTCTGCGCCGAGCCGGGCTTCTCCACGCCGTTGCCTTCTTCCCGAACCGGCGCGCCCACGCCGCACGCCACCACCGAGCCCCGTGACGCCGTCGTCCTCTTCACCGAATGCCCTGCATCGTGCCACGCCACCGGGACCCCGACCTCGACGCGAACGCCGACTGCCACCGAGCCTCGACGCTCTGCTCCTTCGCCGCGACGTCGACCTCACCTCCTTCAGCATCGAGCCGGTGACCGCACCGACCTCCAGCCGCGCCAGACCGACCCGTGGCCGCAGCTGCGTCGGCCGCGTCCGCGCCAACCGAGACCGTGGCCGCCCCGCGCCACTGCGCCCTGCGTCCTCGCCTCCTCTCCGGGCACCGGCCTCGACGCCTCTGTCCCATCGCCGAGCTGTCCCAGTTGGGCGCGGCCACAACTACGGCCACATCCTGCATCGCTCGACCATCTCCGACCCCGAACTGCACTGCCTGCCTGCAGAACCACCACGCCGGAGCTCCTCCTTGCTGTCGGTGAGATAACAGCACCCGAACCCCCTTCCTTTTCCTTCCCAAATGTCATCTGTGCTGAAACCGGCCTTCGCGCCGTGATCCACACTGCTGCAGGGAAGGTGACCCTGTCATGAAGCCTTTGCCGGAACCTTGGCGCTTCCAGGATGCCTGCGGACACGAACATCCAGCAGCAGCTAGTTTTTCCGGCCGAAACCACGTTCGGCCAGTCCGCGCCCGCTGTTCGGCAGAAGTCACGCCGAACCACTTCGACTCCCCTGCCGAATCGCTATTCGGTCGATGGCGCCCTGCTGTTCGGCCGTGGAGGTGCTCGACGTCTTCGACAGCTCACCGATGAAGACCTCCTTTACATATCCTGCACCTATTATTCATCTATCCATTGTAATCCTGCCTGCCCGTGCCTTCGTGCCGGCTATATTCTTGTGAACTTGTTATCTCGTTTATCATCTTGATATTCCATCATTGTCATCTTCTTGTACTCGAACGGACTTCTTCTCTTTAGGTACACGCTAAGTCGACGGATGATGACCAAGTCACGTGGATGATGCCGAGCAACGTCGGAACTACTCTTGATGAATCATGGTGAGCTACCATGCCTCTCTTCCAATCCCTGACCTTGCTTGCCGAACGGAACGCGTAGACCGTGTACGTTTCCAACCGTTGGACACGTGTTGTTTTCCGTTGTAGTCATGCGTAGTCGTCGACGTGATTAGACCGAATAGAACGAACCTTGGACGATATGCTGGACGTTTGGACATGCTGGACGCTAGACCGTGTAGAACGAACCTTAGTTGACTTGCTGGACAACCAGGTAATTCTATTCTCATCCTTGACTGTAGGGTGCCCCCTGATGGGAACCATCGCGTATGTCAATAGAGGAGATCTCGTGACCCTGTATACCGCAACCATGATCCTGTGAGACCTTGTTATCGTGATGCTGACGTTTTGAGACCACGAGACTCTATGTGCCGCCACCATGACCCTTTGGAAACCACGTTATCTCATAGTCGATTTACCGAGCCACTTCTGGAAAGTCTCTTATTCATCTATCTGTACTCATGCACCTCGATCTTACGACCACCTGTATATGCGCTTGTGATACAGGATCCATCCAACTCATGCTATGGGGATGTGTTACTCCACTTAATTTGGTTCGATGTCTTTTGTCGCTTAATGGTTCTTATCGTGGTATTTATGGATGTTCGTGTGTTTGTCTATATGTGCCGAGCCTTTAAGCCGGCTAAGGGATCGTACCTCGTTCGGATATACGATCGCGAGACCCGTTTCGCCATGACCGTGATGCCGAATGTAACACGACCCTTGTTAGTGTATCTTGTGGTCGCGAGTACACCTCGCCATGACCATGGAGCTACGCTCTTTTTCACTTATTTGAATATGCTTTATAAATGCTTCTTCGTGCACGAACTCTTGTATGTTTGTATCCATTGACCACTGCATATCCAGATTCTCGCGGTGACAACCGCACCACTATGAATCTGGAAATGAATTAGTGCCAGAGCACCCGGTCGGGTACCCCTACAAGTAGTTTGCGCACTTGCCTCTTATAATGTGCCACACCTTCCAACACCCCGTCTTCTACCATGATGTGTGTGTGGAATGAACCTTTGACTATATATTCGTACTCTTGCTAATCCTTTTGTTAGCATGGCTATGGTCTATGTTGTATCTCAGAACCCCGCGCGTCGACTCGATCGACCACCTAAACACATTTCCCTAGAAATGTGCCTGAGAACATGACATAGATGTGCTGAGCTAATACCGCTCTTATTAGTGACCCTGAGTCTTGGTTCCCGACGTACTGTGTCGTGTGGATCGAGAGGATTGTAGACCTCCAACCTTTTTTGCGCTACCGCTTTTACCATAGCGGGCAAGCCAAGGTACTTTGGAGTCAAGTCGCAACGGTGTTAATCGTTCTTATGATCAACTGATCTTTGGGATAAGGCTACAAGAGCCGAACCTCGTCGTTCGTTATTTGTTAGGCCCATCCTCTGATTCCCATCCTTTTCATGACAGCTGAATCAAAGGATGTGAGCCGTGGTGTTTGCTAAGGATAGGCCTTGGTTTGAACCCTATGTCATAAAGCCATATTGGTTTGGCCAAGACTTAAACTTGCAAACCACCACCTTGTTTCTAGCTCGAGGAAATCGGCCAAACGCCGAGAGAGCTAAACCTTGTGCATTTTAGTGTCTCGTTGGTATTAATGGATCTTCCCATGATCATTCGACTTCTCAAGTATGGTGTGAGTGTTCTCTTGCCTTGCGTATCTTTTCGTGGAGTAGCATACGATTGGACCAAGAGAAGAAAGCATGGACGACATCAAGGACTGTGACATGGAGTCAACTCAAGAGGAGACGACCTCGCCCATGGAACACCAACGAGGAATAATTAACCACGACTACGACTACTTCGCAGGTGTCATGGCAGCACCCTCTTTTAGAGAATCCTATTAGACATTGCAAACATGTAGATTTGCTAGTGCTTTATATTTACTCCTTTGCTAGTATAATGATGCATGATACTACCCAAGCCTTTATTACCTGATTGCAACCCGCTCTACCACGATACCCTGCTTTGCGCATTCGCTCACTTATTCGTGCTTACCGCCTGCTTGCTTGCATGTTTCACCGTTATATTATTTAACTCCACTTCGTATTATATCTGAGATGTGATGCGGGTGGTGAACCCTTGGGAATGGTTTGGCGGGTGATGCCAGACTTGGTGATGTGTGAGCGTGCTGCGTGTGTGACTTGGGTGTGTGGAGGGTGAGGGTTGAGTCGACCGAGCCGGAATATACGACGAGCCTAGTGCGAGTCTTGCCGTGGGGCAGACCTGGAAGCCCCTGTGGTGGTGAAACCTGTGGCGGGTTAAATGGTGACATAAGGTGGATCTGGGTGTGAGCCGCTGGTGGAGCCCAGATCAGGAGCGTGCTGTGGTGGCACATATAATGAAAACCCTTGAGAAGACATTCCGGCTTAGTCACCCTAGGTGGAACGGGGACCTGACCACGGGGAATACCTTTACATGCCACTCGCTCCTTATGGACGGGGACGGTCGGACTACCTGGTAGGGTAATGCCACTACTTGCTAGGCGAGAGAGTGCGAGGAAGGTACGGGTATCAGAGTCCCACACCCTTCCGAGACGATCACGGCCCCCACTTCGGGAGAGGGAACGTGACTTCACAGACTTAGCCATCCCAGACATACTTGGGGTGATTCCAGGGTTGAGTGGTAGGGTGGCATTATTCTAGGCTGGCAAGCGACCGGTATCCGCCTAGGCATTCTAGAGTGCCGGAGGATGGCGATCTTGTGGATATTGTAGAACCTCTGCAGAGTGTATGGTTGATCGATCGATACGTTGGCCAATTCATTGGCCGCGGACCTTTTTCCCTGACTTGTTTCCGACTAGTGAGAGTTCTCTCTTCTCCCCCTGGTATATGAGTGCCGGCCGTGACCTGGTGTGAGGTTGTGGGCCGTTGAGACAAGGCTGGGAGGGAGCTGGCCTTGTCGACTGAGTGTGTGAGATGAGATGAGGTGATGGTGTGGTGATGGTTGAGTTGGATATGGGTATGGATATGGTGGATGGATGTGGATGTGTGTATGGGAATGTGTTAAAACTTGATAAATATTATATATTACTACAGCTCATGCGCTAGGATGCAAATCCACAGCCAAATATTAGGATCGCCAGATCCCTTGATTTATCTTTCCACTAAAGCTCATCGGTGCTGACCATGGCCTGCACACATCTGGCGGTGTGCAGATATCCTGCTTCAGAAGTGCTGACTTTAGGAGGTTTCGTGCCTACGCTCAAGTTTGGTTCGGAGGATCCGGTCGATGCTGCGCTACAACAACTCTGATGATGTCCGTGAAGGAGGAGCCTTCACTCAATAGACTTCCGCTAAAATTAGACCCTGTAATAGGTGTTATTCAATGATGTAATGCTTATATCTATGTAATCTTACGATGTATGACTGTAATATCGACTGATATATGATAATATGATAAGATCAGCTCCTGGTTTTGTCATATTATAACTCGTTCTGTGGATTTTCCCTTCGCGGAAAATTGAGGACGTTTCAGTTGGTATCAGAGCCATACTTGACCTTAGGACGAAACCTCAGGACCCCAAACACTAGTATAGAAGCCAAACATCTCGTCTAATGACTGCTGACACTAGTTTTCTTTTCCCCGCCTTGACTTCTGCTTCATACTAGCACTCTTACCCTGGAAAAGTGGTGTAGAAAACAACATACCCTATGACTGTCCGCGTTAGACGGTAGATGTGTGAGACTTGAAGGTTTAAAGAGTCACTTTAAGTCAACACTATGCATATAGGAGTTGTAATGCTGTCTGATTGCCTGGATCTTGTGTTATTGCACTTTCATTCGTTCTTACTACATGAGTGTAATTTGTAGAGTTACTTTTCATAATGACTCTGGACCCTAGCCATCTCAGGGTAGACCCCCACCCAAGATCCCTTCATATGGTACATAGGTGACCCAACTACCCAAAGTTATGTGACGATGCACCATGTCTTTCCAGACTATTTAGAAAATCAGATTTGAGTTCTAAACTTCAAATTTCAAATTTTCCCCCTATTTGGTTGAAAATATAACTGTTTTCTTTGTAAAATTTAGATTCATAATTTCAAACTTGAACTTGACTGGATTTCAAAAGCAACTATTCTAATAAGATTTCAAAGACTGTTCCAAAGGTTGATTCGAAAATGTTTTCTCTTTAAAAACTATGTTATTTACGAATCACTACTTTCCAAAAACTGTCGTAGATATAAAAGGTTCTTGTTCTACAAAATCTTTTGAAACAAAAGTGTGTTTTGTTTTCAAAATCAAAAGATTCCAAAATTCGATTGCAAAACTTACGTCGATCTCGACTATTTTTAAAGGCCTGCACTAGATTTGCAAAGCGTTGCGAAACGTTCTTTTAAAAGGATTTTACAAACCATGCATCCTCTCTATTTTAAAATCCCGTCTTACCAAAAGCCTTATAAATGTTTTGGTTTCGAAATACTTTCCTTCCAAAATGGCCGTTCTTTTTCAAAAGAAAACAGATTTAGTCTCTTCTTAAACTGATTCCTTCACAAAGCTATTTTGAAAACCTTTTTTCTTTTCAAAAAAAAAAATGTTTCAAAACTCGATTTCAGGAAACCAAGTTTTGTTTTCATTAAGTAAAATGAGTTTAAACAAAGGACTCTGGCTCGATTTTGTTGTAAAACTATTTTGATTTCAAACCGAGGGCCAAGTACCACTTTCCAAAATAACTCTGCTTACCAAATGATGCTTGGCAACTGTTTTATCAAGCAAATCTTTGCGAAAAGGATGTTTTGCAACTATGCTAAAAGTATTTGTCAAAACCAAAAAGGTTTTCCAAAGTTTATTTCAAAAAGCCGTTTTTGAAAATGGTTTCTGGAAAACAAGTTGATTGGCAAAATCCTTGTCTTTCAATAGGACACGATTTAAAAATCCATTTCAAAACCAGTTTGTATGTTTCAAAATCAGTTTCAAACTAGTTTTATATCAGACTCAAAACAAAAGGGAGCAACGCCCCAATTCAAAACTTGTGTGTTTTCAAAATCGCTTGTTTCAAAACTTTTATAATAAACGAGTGTGTTTCGTCTTCAAAAACAAAAGACTTTCAAAATGCTTTTAATGCAAAACCGGTGTCAAATTCAACTATCTTCAGAGATCTGATTTCTCTGGATTTATAAAGTTTTGCATAATGTCTCTTCAAAAGGATTTCAAATTGCCTGTTTTCGCCATTACAAAACACCTTTTTACCAAAAGCTTGTTTGAAAAAGTTTTGCAAATGATTTGATGTCGAAATGCTCTATTTCCAAAAGGCTCAACCGCTCTTGAAAATCTGTTAAAAGCTTTGATAAATCAAAAGACTATTTCGAATCTTTTTCAAAACCCCTGGCTCGGCTTTATTTCAAAACCTTTGATTTTGACTAAAGGAGCCATGATCCTCTTTAAAACCTCCCAATTCCAAATGGATTTATAAAACCGAAAGCTATTGCAAAATATGTATATTATCTTTCAACCCGGTTGTCAAAATAAATTCCGTTTTACGAAGCCTTTTGCAATCAATTTCCTATTTCAAGCTAAATAATTGCTTCCATTTCGAAAAGCTATTGATTTATTTTGAATCATCCTGAAACTAGCTTGCTTCAGTTTTCAAAAGCGCATGGAGTAATGCCTCTTTTAAAAGTATCTTTCGAATAATTAGCTCTCAAAATATTTTGGAAAGCAAATGTGTATTTTCATTTCGAAAACCCTCCAATACATTTCAAATATCACCTATGGAATTTTGAAAAGTTTTACAAATACCTACTTTCGAAAGGATCTGGAAAAGGACTTTGAATTCTATTCCAAAAACCCTTTGCCTCTTTCTTTTTAGAACAAGGAGTCGAGAAGTTTGCGAAAATCCGTTTTTCTCTATGCAGAAGATCTTTAACATATATGTTTTCTAAAATCTCGTCTTGAATCTACTTCGAATTCTCGGAAACCTATGTCTATCAAACCACGACTTTCCTTTTCAAACCTCCTTTTATATATAAAACTCCATTGAAAGGTTTTACGAAAAACCCTGATTTTCCCTCTTTTCAAATGACTTCCCGATTTGAAAAAGTTTTCGAAAAAGCCTGCCTTGATTTATCGTGTTTAAGGAAGTTTTCAACCAAACCACCTTTATTTGCGAAAATCATTCCTCGATTAGATGTTTGCAAAACTCTTTCGTTTTAAAAGAGGACCCTTTGCAAAACACAGTTGTTACCAAAACAATTTCTTGGGCCTTCTAGGAACATTTTTGAACATGAGACTTTGATTTCGAAAATCGAACTAATTTCCAAAAAGGAATTGAAATACCGGTTTTATTTCAAAACTGACCCTTAAATTGTTCTCCGAAAGAACAATGTTTACGGAAATGTTTTCAACTAGAATTTAAAAAAAAATAGAAAGAAATTTCTCTTACTTTGCGAAACAAAGTTGCTCCATTCTAAAAGAATTTCTGAAAACAAATGTTTCCAAAACTTCTCTTCAAAATGCTAGAATTCCAAAATAAATGCACTAATGCATATGACTTAACAACGAAGACCTGACTCAATAGCACTAACTCCTAAATCTCGTGGACGAGATCCTTGTAAGGTGGGTGGACTGTAACAACCCCAAAATTCGGACTTTTTAAAATTTTTTCTGTGAATGTGTGGAGCATGTAGATACTAGCCAAACCAGAAACAATTTATAAATAAATTGTTGCATTCATATAGTAATGTTTGTAAGAGTTTGCCGAATATTCTTTTGCAACTTGAGTCTTATGATGGAGAGCACAAATCCATAGCAACCTCCTTGTAGTTCTCTCCTAGGACTATCTCGAGTCCCTCTCAAAGATCCCCAACCTCCTAATTAAATCCCCCTCCTTTTCCCTTAGCAAAAATTAGGAAATCTTTATTCCTTTATTTGGGCCGCAACCCCTCTCCCTTCTTCCCAGCCGAATAGGCTTCGGCCCAGCCAAACCTTTATCCCTGGCCCAGCTCACCCACTCACTCCCTCCTTCCGAACCCTGCTGCACGGGCCCGAGCGCCAGGCCTGCTCGCACGTGCTCGGTCCAGACCGCTCACCTTTCTCCCTTCTCCGCCTCGCACCGAGCCCACGCGCTGAGCCTCGGCCTCGGCATGCGAACTTCGCCTCGCACCGAGCCCACGCGCTGAGCCTCGGCCTCGGCACGCGAACTCCGCCTCGCACCGAGCCCACGCGCTGAGCCTCGGCCTCGGCATGCGAACTCCGCCTCGCACCGAGCCCACGCGCTGAGCCTCGGCCTCGGCACGCGAACTCCGCCTCGCACCGAGCCCACGCGCTGAGCCTCGGCCTCGGCACGCGAACTCCGCCTCGCACCGAGCCCACGCGCTGAGCCTCGGCCTCGGCACGTGAACTCTGCATCGCGCGAGCCTCGGCACGATGGACCGACGCGCCAGGTCGCCTCGCTACCCTAACATCCGCCCGCAGGCCGCTTACTCGCGCGGCCCAGACGGCCCAGTAGCTGGCCCAGCCGTGCCACCCTGGAACCCTAGGAGCAGGCGCTCCCAGGAGCCGCCGCCGCGCCTCCACCAACCACGACCGCACCTACCGCGCGCCCTCTATTTCTTCCTCGACGTCCATGCCACCTACCGCGGCCCCTCTCTTACCTACCGCGCACGCCCCTCTTCTTCCTAAGCCGCGCCGCCGCCTACTCCTCCTCTCCCCTCCCTGCGCGCCATCAGTTTCTTCCTCTCCTCCTTCCACGCCGTGCTCCTCGACGTAGGTGCCGTGCTCCACCACGCCGCAGCTCCGCTCGAACCACACATCCGACGGACCAAGAAACCGGAGCTCCGACCTCGTCGTGCTCCCCCTCGACGACTCGACGGGAGCCGCGCCACGACGACGCACGCCGGCGACCTCCTGCATCGCCCTCTGCTTCCTCTCCTCCCATCCAGCGCCGACCGAATCGGAGCCATCTCCGACCGAGCGAAGCCGAGCACGTGAAGCCACGCCGCCGAGAGCCCACGACCGCGTCCCCGACAAACTGCGCCGACTACAACCTCCTCTGCGCCGAGCGGGCTTTCTCCACGCCGTTGCCTTTCCTTCCCGAACCGGCGCGCCCACGCCGCACGCCACCACCGAGCCCCGTGACGCCGTCGTCCTCTCACCGAATGCCCTGCATCGTGCCACGCCACCGGGACCCCGACCTCGACGACGAACGCCGACGCACCGAGCCTCGACGCTTGCCTCCTTCGCCGCGACGTCGACCTCACCTCCTTCAGCATCGAGCCGGCGACCCGCACCGACCTCCAGCACGCGCCAAGACCGACCCGTGGCCGCAGCTGCGTCGGCCGCGTCCGCGCCAACCGAGACCGTGGCCGCCCGCGCCACGGCGCCCCTGCGTCCTCGCCTCCTCTCCGCGGCACCGGCCTCGACGCCTCTGTCCCATCGCCGAGCTGTCCCAGTTGGGCGCGGCCACAACTACGGCCACATCCTGCATCGCTCCGACCATCTCGACCCCGAACTGCACTGCCTGCCTGCAGAACCACCACGCCGGAGCTCCTCCTTGCTGTCGGTTGAGATAACAGCACCCGAACCCCCTTCCTTTTCCTTCCCAAATGTCATCTGTGCTGAAACCCGGCCTTCGCGCCGTGATCCACACTGCTGCAGGGAAGGTGACCCTGTCATGAAGCCTTTGCCGGAACCTTGGCGCTTCCCAGGATGCCTGCGGACACGAACATCCAGCAGCAGCTAGTTTTTCCGGCCGAAACCACGTTCGGCCAGTCCGCGCCCGCTGTTCGGCAGAAGTCACGCCGAACCACTTCGACTCCCCTGCCGAATCGCTATCGGTCGATGGCGCCCTGCTGTTCGGCCGTGGAGGTGCTCGACGTCTTCGACAGCTCACGATGAAGACCTCCTTTACAATATCCTGCACCTATTATTCATCTATCCATTGTAATCCTGCCTGCCCGTGCCTGTCGTGCCGGCTATATTCTTGTGAACTTGTTATCTCGTTTATCATCTTGATATTCCATCATTGTCATCTTCTTGTACTCGAACGGACTTCTTCTCTTTAGGTACACGCTAAGTCGACGGATGATGACCAAGTCACGTGGGATGATGCCGAGCAACGTCGGAACTACTCTTGATGAATCATGGTGAGCTACCATGCCTCTCTTCCCAATCCCTGACCTTGAGTGCCGAACGGAACGCGTAGACCGTTGTACGTTTCCAACCGTTGGACACGTGTTGTTTTCCGTTGTAGTCATGCGTAGTCGTCGACGTGATTAGACCGAATAGACGAACCTTGGACGATATGCTGGACGTTTGGACATGCTGGACGCTAGACGTGTAGAACGAACCTTAGTTGACTTGCTGGACAACCAGGTACTTCTATTCTCATCCTTGACTGTAGGGTGCCCCCTGATGGGAACCATCGCGTATGTCAATAGAGGAGATCTCGTGACCCTGTATACCCGCAACCATGATCCTGTGAGACCTTGTTATCGTGATGCTGACGTTTGAGACCACGAGACTCTATGTGCCGCCACCATGACCCTTTGGAAACCACGTTATCTCATAGTCGATTTACCGAGCCACTTCTGGAAAGTCTCTTATTCATCTATCTGTACTCATGCACCTCGATCTTACGACACCTGTATATGCGCTTGTGATACAGGATCCATCCAACTCATGCTATGGGATGTGTTACTCCACTTAATTTGGTTCGATGTCTTTTGTCGCTTAATGGTTCTTATCGTGGTATTTATGGATGTTCGTGTGTTTGTCTATATGTGCCGAGCCTTTAAGCCGGCTAAGGGATCGTACCTCGTTCGGATATTACGATCGCGAGACCCGTTTCGCCATTGACCGTGATGCCGAATGTAACACGGACCCTTGTTAGTGTATCTTGTGGTCGCGAGTACACCTCGCCATGACCATGGAGCTACGCTCTTTTTCACTTATTTGAATATGCTTATAAATGCTTCTTCGTGCACGAACTCTTGTATGTTGTATCCATTGACCACTGCATATCCAGATTCTCGCGGTGACAACCGCACCACTATGAATCTGGAAATGAATTAGTGCCAGAGCACCCGGTCGGGTACCCTACAAGTAGTTTGCGCACTTGCCTCTTATAATGTGCCACACCTTCCAACACCCCGTCTTCTACCATGATGTGTGTGTGGAATGAACCTTTGACTTATATATTCGTACTCTTGCTAATCCTTTTGTTAGCATGGCTATGGTCTATGTTGTATCTCAGAACCCCGCGCGTCGACTCGATCGACCACCTAAACACATTTCCCTAGAAATGTGCCTGAGAACATGACATAGATGTGCTGAGCTAATACCGCTCTTATTAGTGGACCCTGAGTCTTGGTTCCCGACGTACTGTGTCGTGTGGATCGAGAGGATTGTAGACCTCCAACCTTTTTTGCGCTACCCGCTTTTACCATAGCGGGCAAGCCAAGGTACTTTGGAGTCAAGTCGCAACGGTGTTAATCGTTCTTATGATCAACTGATCTTTGGGATAAGGCTACAAGAGCCGAACCTCGTCGTTCGTATTGTTAGGCCCATCCTCTGATTCCCATCCTTTTCATGACAGCTGAATCAAAGGATGTGAGCCGTGGTGTTTGCTAAGGATAGGCCTTGGTTTGAACCCTATGTCATAAAGCCATATTGGTGTGGCCAAGACTTAAACTTGCAAACCACCACCTGTTTTCTAGCTCGAGGAAATCGGCCAAAGCCGAGAGAGCTAAACCTTGTGCATTTTAGTGTCCGTTGGTATTAATGGATCTTCCCATGATCATTCGACTTCTCAAGTATGGTGTGAGTGTTCTCTTGCCTTGCGGTATCTTTCGTGGAGTAGCATACGATTGGACCAAGAGAAGAAAGCATGGGACGACATCAAGGACTGTGACATGGAGTCAACTCAAGAGGAGACGACCTCGCCCATGGAACACCAACGAGGAATAATTAACCACGACTACGACTACTTCGCAGGTGTCATGGCAGCACCCTCTTTAGAGAATCCTATTAGACATTGCAAACATGTAGATTTGCTAGTGGCTTTATATTTACTCCTTTGCTAGTATAATGATGCATGATACTACCCAAGCCTTTATTACCTGATTGCAACCCGCTCTAACCACGATACCCTGCTTTGCGCATTCGCTCACTTATTCGTGCTTACCGCCTGCTTGCTTGCATGTTTCACCGTTATATTATTTAACTCCACTTCGTATTATATCTGAGATGTGATGGGGTGGTGAACCCTTGGAATGGTTTGGCGGGTGATGCCAGACTTGGTGATGTGTGAGCGTGCTGCGTGTGTGACTTGGGTGTGTGGAGGGTGAGGGTTGAGTCGACCGAGCCGGAATATACGACGAGCCTAGTGCGAGTCTTGCCGTGGGGCAGACCTGGAAGCCCCTGTGGTGGTGAAACCTGTGGCGGGTTAAATGGTGACATAAGGTGGATCTGGGTGTGAGCGCTGGTGGAGCCCAGATCAGGAGCGTGCTGTGGTGGCCAATATAATGACAACCCTTGAGAAGACATTCCGGCTTAGTCACCCTAGGTGGAACGGGGACCTGACCCCGGGAATACCTTTACATGCCACTCGCTCCTTATGGACGGGGACGGTCGGACTACCTGGTAGGGTAATGCCACTACTGCTAGGCGAGAGAGTGCGAGGAAGGTACGGGTATCAGAGTCCCACACCCTTCCGAGACGATCACGGCCCCCACTTCGGAGAGGGAACGTGACTTCACAGACTTAGCCATCCCAGACATACTTGGGGTGATTCCAGGGTTGAGTGGTAGGGTGGCATTATTCTAGGCTGGCAAGCGACCGGTATCCGCCTAGGCATTCTAGGTGCCGAGGATGGCGATCTTGTGGATATTGTAGAACCTCTGCAGAGTGTATGGTTGATCGATCGATACGTTGGCCAATTCATTGGCCGCGGACCTTTTTCCCTGACTTGTTTCCGACTAGTGAGAGTTCTCTCTTCTCCCCCTGGTATATGAGTGCCGGCCGTGAACCTGGTGTGAGGTTGTGGGCCGTTGAGACAAGGCTGGGAGGGAGCTGGCCTTTGTCGACTGAGTGTGTGAGATGAGATGAGGTGATGGTGTGGTGATGGTTGAGTTGGATATGGGTATGGATATGGTGGATGGATGTGGATGTGTGTATGGGAATGTGTTAAAACTTGATAAATATTATATTTACTACAGCTCATGCGCTAGGATGCAAATCCACAGCCAAATATTAGGATCGCCAGATCCCTTGATTTATCTTTCCACTAAAGCTCATCGGTGCTGACCATGGCCTGCACACATCTGGCGGTGTGCAGATATCCTGCTTCAGAAGTGCTGACTTTAGGAGGTTTCGTGCCTACGCTCAAGTTTGGTTCGGAGGATCCGGTCGATGCTGCGCTACAACAACTCTGATGATGTCCGTGAAGGAGGAGCCTTCACTCAATAGACTTCCGCTAAAATTAGACCCTGTAATAGGTGTTATTCAATGATGTAATGCTTATATCTATGTAATCTTACGATGTATGACTGTAATATCGACTGATATATGATAATATGATAAGATCAGCTCCTGGTTTTGTCATATTATAACTCGTTCTGTGGATTTTCCCTTCGCGGAAAATTGAGGACGTTTCAGTCAGGGTCTTCGACGGGAATTTCAAGGGGACCTGCGTGCGTCCAGGCAACCCCTGGGACCTACGGCGTTGCGGCAGGCGGCGGACGAGCCCCTCCGCGACTTCGCTCGACGGTTCTCGAAGCAGCGTCTCGAGCTCCCCCACGTGCCTGACGAGGACGTCATCTCAGCGTTCCTCGCGGGCACGACATGCCAAGAGCTTGTTCATGAGCTAGGACGCTACCGTCCCGGGACGGTCGAGGACCTGATGGATCGCGTCACCAGCTTTGCTTCGGGCGACGAAGCAGTGGGGGCTTTCTTTGGCCGTTCCACGGACAAAGGCAAGGCGGTGATCGCACCGGAGGGCTCCAACAAGGGCAACGACGCCAAGGACGATAACAATGACGGCAACAAAAGGAAGAAAAACAAATGCAAAGGCCAGAAGGCGAAGCTTGGCGCCGATGACGACGACGACAAAGAGGTGCTCGCGGGCGCCCTCGAGCCTAAGAAGCCCCGAGGCCCCCCCGATGGGGTTGTTTTCGACCAGATGCTCGAGGATCCCTGTACCTACCACAGGGGCCCCGTAAACCACAAGTTGAAAGATTGCCGACTGTTGAAGGGCTACTACTCCAAGCTCGGCGATAAGAGGGATGACGAGCCTAAGGGAAAGGATACCGATCGACGCGGCGGCAGGAACGCAGATGGCGACTTCCCCCCGGTGCGCGACTGCTACATGATCTACGGGGGGCCGACCGTCGGGCTCTCAACTCGAGAAAGAAAGAAGGAGCGCGGGAAATCTTTTCGCTTGGCCACGACGCCCCCCGGTATCTTGACTGGTCCGACGCGCCGATCACGTTCGATCGTGACGACCATCCGGACCGTGTCATAAACCCGGGGGCTTACCCCCTCGTCGTCGACCCCGTCATAATCGACGTTCGGTTCTCCAAGGTGTTGATGGATGGGGGCTCGAGCCTCAACATCATATACCTCGAGACCCTCGACCTCCTGGGGATTTCAGAGGGACAGCTCCGACCCAGCGTCGGGGGGTTCCACGGAGTAGTACCAGGAAAGAAGGCCCACCCCCTCGGGCGCATCGACCTGCCGGTTTGCTTCGGCACGCCGGCAAACTTCCGTCAGGAAACGCTCACCTTCGAGGTGGTCGGCTTCCAAGGAACCTACCACGCCATCATCGGCCGGCCAGGCTACGCCAAGTTCATGGCAATTCCTAACTACACGTACTTAAAGCTCAAGATGCCGGGGCCAAAAGGGGTCATCACCGTTGACACCTCCTACGAGCACGCATACCACTGCAACGTGGAATGCGTCGAGCGGGGGGAGGCCAACGTCCACCTCGACTCGCTCGAAGCCTTAGCAGCTCTGGCCACCGAGGGGGCCCCAGAAGCAAAGCGTCACGCCGGCACCTTCGAGCCGGCTGAGCACACCAAGCAAATACCCGTCGACCCGACCTCGGCCAATGGCAAGACGCTGACCATCAGTACCAGCCTCGAGCCCAAATAGGAAGCAGTGCTCGTCGGCTTTCTCCGCGCGAACATCGACATGTTTGCGTGGAACCCCTCGGACATGCCGGGCATACCGAGGGAAGTCGCCGAGCACGCCTTGGAGATCCAGGCCGGGTCCAGACCGGTGAAGCAACGCCTACGCCACTTCGACGAGGAAAAGCGCAGGATCATCGGCGAGGAGGTGCACAAGCTTTTGGCGGCCGGATTCATCAAGGAGGTATTTTACCCAGAGTGGCTAGCTAATCCTGTACTAGTTAGGAAAAAGAATGGAAAAATGCGGATGTGTGTAGATTACACTGGTCTGAATAAAGCATGTCCAAAAGTTCCATTTCCTTTACCTAGAATTGACCAGATCGTCGATTCCACTGCTGGGTGCGAAGTGCTTTCGTTCCTTGATGCGTATTCCGGCTACCACCAAATTAGGATGAGAAAATCCGATGAGCTCGCGACCTCTTTTATCACGCCATTTGGTATGTATTGCTATGTTACGATGCCCTTCGGCCTTCGAAACGCCGGGGCAACGTACCAACGATGTATGCAGCACATCTTTGGCGAGCACATAAGGCAAGACCGTCGAGGCCTACGTCGATGACATCGTGGTTAAAACTAAAAAGTAGGGAACCTCATCAACAACCTCGAGACCACGTTCGAATGCCTCCGGGCCAAGAATGTGAAGCTCAACCCCGAGAAGTGTGTCTTTGGTGTGCCTCGAGGCATGCTACTTGGCTACATCGTCTCACAACGGGGGATCGAGGCAAACCCTGAAAAAATCTCCGCGGTCACAAGGATGGGCCCGATTCGTGACCTCAAGGGTGTGCAGAAAGTAACAGGCTGCCTAGCCGCTCTCAGCAGATTCATCTCGAGGCTGGGGGAAAAAGCACTACCCCTCTACCGCCTGCTAAAAAAGACAGAACACTTTGCGTGGACCGCCGAAGCCGAGGAGGCCTTAACCAAGCTGAAGGGCTTGCTGACTTCTGCACCAATTCTCGTGCCCCCACGACCAGCCGAAGGTGACGATTCCCCCGAGCCCCTCCTCCTCTATGTGGCCGCAACCACTCAGGTGGTTAGCGCGGTCATAGCCGTCGAGAGGCACGAGGAGGATCATACATTGCCGGTCCAGCGACCGGTATACTTCACCAGTGAGGTACTCTCCGAGGCCAAGGTCCGGTACCCGCACATCCAAAAGCTGCTCTACGGCATCATCGTCACGAGGCGCAAACTCCAGCACTACTTCCTCGCTCATCCCGTGACGGTGGTGTCGTCCTTCCCCCTCGGAGAGATCGTCAACAATCGAGAGGCCACGGGGTGCATCGCCAAGTGGTCCGCCGAACTAATGGGGGAGACCATCACCTATGCCCCGCGAAAGGCCATTAAGTCGCAAGCGTTGGCGGACTTCGTTGCTGAATGGACCGACACTCAGCTCCCGCCGGCGCAGATTCAAGCCGAGCTCTGGACCATGTACTTCGATGGATCCC